>JXTB01000352.1:185014-247233 GCA_002914805.1 Parasponia andersonii
CAAAAGCTGCCATCTTACCTATATATATTAGAGAAGACTAATCCCGGAACAATCACGCATTTAGAGACTGATGAGATAGGACGTTTCAAGTATTTCTTCATGTCATTGGGTGCATCTATTCAAGGCTTTAGAACAGCATGCCGTCCTATGCTATGTGTGCATGGATCCTTCTTAAAAACAAACTGTGGAGGGACAACATTGGCTACGATTGCACAAGATGCAAACAGGCAGTTGTATCTTGTTGCATTTAGAGTAGTCGACTCAGAGAACAATGATTCCTGGATGTATTTTATCGTGAAACTAAAGGAAGCAATTGGAGACGTTGAGAACTTAGTCTTCGTATCGGACCGACACCCAAGCATTACGAATGCATTTTCGACTGTGTTCCCTGAAGCACACCACGGAGCTTGCATACATCATATTGGTATGAATATCTAAGCAAAATTCAAGACTGATCATTGCCACAGTGAGTACTTCTTGGCGGTAAAATCCTATCGGATGAGTGACTTTCTTCATCATTTTGAGAAGATCAAGGTCAAGGATCAAGCCATTGCTAATTATTTAGAACAAATAGGCATTGAGAAATGGAGCCGTGAAAACTTCTCTGCCATTCGTTACAACATCATGACAAGTAATAACACTGAGAGCTTTAATAACACGAGTAGAGATACACGGAAGTATCCAATCACAACTTTGGCAGAGTTTCTGAGATATACACTACAAACTTAGTTCTTTGAAAGACGAACATTGTCAATAGAATTCAATAAACCATTACCAAAAAAGATTAAGAAGAAATTTGAGGACCGTATTGAGGCTGCGATACTTCAAAATTTTGGAGGAGTGTTCAAGAGGCAATGGGTACAAAATTGGCATTTAGTATAGCTTTTCATCCTCAAACTGATGGGCAATCAGAGAGAACTATACAGATCCTTGAAGACATGCTCAGAGCTTGTGTGTTGGATTTCCATGGATCTTGGAGTAAATACTTGCCACTTATAGAATTTGCTTACAATAATAGTTACCAAGCTTCCATTGAAATGCCCCCATACGAAGTACTGTACAAAAGAAAGTGCAGATCTCCTATTCATTGGGATGAGATGGGGGAGAAAACATTTCTGGGTCCAGAATTAATAAGAGAGACAAATGAGGCAGCAGAAAAGATTCAAAAAGGATACTAGCTGCTCAAAGTAGACAGAAACGTTATTCAGATCCTAAAAGAAGAAAACTAAAATTTAACGTTAGAGATAAAGTGTTCTTGAAGGTTGCTCCCATGAAAGGAATCATGAGGTTTGGGAAGAAAGGAAAGCTAAGTCCCAGATATGTAGGTCCTTTTAAGATACTCGACAAAGTTGGAAATATTGCCTATAGAGTCGCTTTGCCGCCATCATTGTCAAATGTACACAATATATTTCATGTCTCTATGTTAAGAAGGTACATTTCAAATCCTTCATATATTCTAAATTTTAAGCAGTTAGAGCTAAATCAAGACGTGAGTTACGAGGAACATCCACTGAAGATTTTGGATACAAAGGAAAAAGAACTTAGAAACAAGAAAATCCCTTTAGTCAAAGTATTGTGAAAGAACCATGAAGTGAAAAAGGCCACATGGGAAATAGAGGAAGAGATGAAAACAAAGTATTCACACCTATTTGAGTAAGCAAATTTCGAGGACGAAATTTTATAAGGAGGGGAGAATTGTGGTGCCCAAGATTCTCACATGCATATTAAGCCAATAACAAATGTGTTCTAATTGTATATTAGGCATCTAGAAGTCGTTAATACTAGTCTTATAGTAACATGCTCATTCATTATATTATGTGTATTTACATACATGTTATTACCTAATGATTTTAGAAGTGTCCCAATGCAGTGTAAAGGTTCAATACCCTCAAAGAGAGAGCTCGGTGTGCTAAAAGAATAAAGAATATAATTATGACAGTAATACTATGTTTGCATTGTTAATTGGAGTCTAATTGACTTTCTTTTTATGTTTAATAATTGGTTAAGGGGCTAGGTTCCACCAAATTACAATAACATTGGTCATATAAGATCATAAGTTAAAGTATGACTAGTTTTCAATTTCTAAGGTAGGATTCACTAACTTTGGCTACCTTTGGGTGTATAGGTGTGCCCAGTAACTTGATGACTATGCTAAAGATTTTTTAGAGCTGGACATATGGAAAGTAACGCGCAAAATACCTAAAATACCCCTTAGAATTTAAGTTATACCTTTTCTTAGCCATTAAGTGTTGATTTTGCATCAAATCTGGTCATTTGCTTTCTCTTTCTCTCCAGTCACGACCTAAAACTCTCCAATACATTTTCTGACTTCTCTCAAATATTTTCAAGAGTTTCCAAGTGGTAGAACTCAAATTGGAGCCCTAGAAAGCAAGATAGACTAAAACTAGTCAAGGTAATTCTACTAAGTTCTTCTTTCTAGGTCTTGTCCTTTAATTTCAATTCTCCATTTTGCTACCACATAAATAATGATTCTTTCAGGTCCTCTTGAGTCCTAAAATCTAATTTTAAGCGTTGAGAATCAATTTGGTAGAGGTAGAAAGTAAGAGCTTCAACAAAAGCTCAAACTAGTCAAGGTAAGATTTAAGTGGGAGTTTGAATTTGTAGTGAAATTATTTTATTTCAGCTCTTCAAACAAAGCTATTATTTGATGAATAATGGTCCTAGGAACCCTTATATATCACTGGAAATATAAAATTTAGGTAGAGGATTAAAGTTAAACCTAAGGCCCCAAAGATTTTTATTTATGGATTTAAATGTTTTCATATGTGATAGATTAAGTTTTCCATATTTGTAATTCGATTTCTTAAACTTATAGTGTATATTTTATTGATTCTATTATTTATTACACTTATTTGATGGCTGGTTGTAATGGCACATAAGTGTAAAAGTCGTTTAAACTTTATGAAAATTGAAAGAAATACAAGTGCACTTAGGTTGTTCCAAATGATCCTCTTTGATGTGTATATGTAAGAATTGGATTGTAAATTATTATTGCTGGTTTAAAACTATGATTTTATCATGTAGGAATGTCCTAAAAATAGGAGAGGTGTTGTCCAAATATTTTTAAAATGAAATGGCACCATTTAGGAGCAAATGGACTAGTTTTTACAAAATTATGTACCATTTTGGACCATTTTGTGCTAATGAACTAACATTCATATTTTAATACTTTTGAACAGTTTTTCAATGCTAGTTGTTGACTGCCAAGTACCTTAAGTGATTTATATGCTTTCGAGTCATTTTATGATCAAGTTTCCTAATTTGGTGGAAATTGTTATTTCGGTCATGTTCAAGTATCTTAATGCATTCTTTTTGTAAAATATGCATCTTGAATAATAGTAATTTATGATAGGTGATTAGCACACCAATCTATAGAGGATATTGACTCTTTCTACTATCAATTCCTATTTAGGATATGAGGTAGTAAAGACTTACAACTGTATCACAAGAACTTTATGGAAGATGCAATTATGTGAAACTTACTTATTCCTGAAAGTTATGAAATGGCATGTGCACGGCACGTCTTGTATGCAAATGGACAATTTTATAAGATAAGTTTTAATGGCAATTGCTAGTCTGTCGAAGTTGGATAGGTAAGTCTGTTGATACATACTCTCCCGTTGAAGCGGGATTTGCAGATCTTATGATGTGTCTCGTTGAAGCAGGACAATATTAGCGCGGTGTGGGATACCCATTTGATGAGGAAAGGAGTTTTCAAAAACCTCACACAACGGTTGCACTTTATTTTTACTCTTGGCCAGAATTTCCGTCCAATGTTATCAAGGCCTATCGACTTACGGGACAAGCAATGTGCTGAGAGGCCCAACTAAGAATATTTTTTAAGGAAAATGCGTGGACTCAAATATTTAAGAAAGAAAAGGGTACAATGGGAACTTTATGAGATTTTAAAGCATTCATAAACATGCATAGTTTTTACTTACTGAGCTTTAGCTCATTTTAGTCTTGTGATGTAGATGAGAAGGCACATTTTGGTATTGACTAGCTGGTTGTCTGGCTTGCCTTTTGTCGACAAGATAATACAGATATAGACGAGCTTGACCTGTGGGCGACATTTTTGTTTTGAGATATTTTAGTGTAATGTAAATACTACTGCTGATGGCAAAATAAACTGGTGAAAACCTCTTTTGATTGTACATTTTGTAAAGACACTTTTAATAAGAAATGCCATACAGTTGCTTTTGTTTAAAGGTTTTAGAAAGTTCAAAATTATCCACATTTTTATCAAAAAAAAAAAAATAGGGTAGAACAAAGAATAATACTTCATAGTTTAACTGTATATGACAATATAGTTAAACTAAGGGGTATTTCACTATCCCAGTCTGTTTTAAGCTCATGTTTGGTTTGCTTTATTCTGTTTTTTTTTTTACTTGTTTGTCTTTTATTTTCAGAGATTTAAAATCTTTGTCTTTCTAAATGGTTGCAGTATTTTCTTTGCTTTTAGTAGAGAGAGTAAAGCTCTCTTTAACCAAAAGAAATAGCTAGTTAGCCCTACAATAATTGGCATAGATTAAAACCTTATAAAAAATTTAAAAAAAAATAAAGGCATCCTAATAGGCATTAGGATAAATGCATAATTAATTTTATGTAATAGGCATTAGGATAAATGAATAATTAATTTTACTTATTACTGGTTATAACCTTATAGGATACTTAGCCGATTTTAGAGATGTCAAATGGGTTGGGCTGCCCTTTTAGCATGAGAGCACGACACAAAAAAAATTGTACCAAGTACGGTACGGTAAGAGATGGCTTTGGGCCGTGCCAAGCACGACACGAGGTATTGGGCCGTGCTGGACTCTAATTTTTAGACACTATAGTCTGGCACATCACGACCTTGGGTACAAGCACGACACAAGCACAACACGACCCAAAAAGCACGACTCAAAGTATTTTCAAAATATTTATTTTTAATTTAATAATTTTAAAGACTTAAATGACAAATTCTTTTTTATCTACTTAAATGACCAATTTTACATATTAAAAAAATTAATACTGATAATTACTAGTAGAAAAGACCAAGTACTAAATAAAAATTGATTCCGAATCTCATACTAAAATAGCTATATCGATATTAAAAATTTTAAAAATTTATTCTCTTATAGAACATATGCTAATTCACATAATTTGAAGAAAAAAAATACTACCTACTAAATAAAGTTTTGAGAAGATGCAAATAATAATAGTTTGGGTACGTATCAACCTAATCAAGATGTATTCAAATTATTTTGACAAAAAAAAACAATATTTCCATCCAAGAACTTTGTTATATCATTTATATTTGAAAATTTTTTATGTCTTTTTTACTTTTGCTTATAAATAAACTCATTTTTCTTGTTTTTTATTTCAAAAACAGGTTTGCATTAGTGATTTTTAATTGGATATTTTTTTCCGAATAATTATAGGCATATTACATACTTTTGTTATTGTTTTAAATGAAAATATAAAATTTTAATTAAATAATTTTTAAAAACTTATAAAATATTGACTACCATAGCAATTTAATAGGTAGACTGAAATCGAACGAAAAAATACGTTAGTACATTGGGCTCACTATGCTTAACATGATATGAGTCTTACACAAGCACAACATAAGCACAAATACGACACGAGCACAGCACGAGATATGCATGTGTTTGCAAGCTGTGTCAAGCCTAGAGTTCTGAAACTTGGCCTAACATGAGTACGGTACGATGTTTCGTTATGTCGTACTAAGCACGATACGAAGTACATACAGATCTATAATTCACAGGTCGTGCCAGCACAACACAACCTATTTGACATCTCTAGCTGATTCTATCTGATAATAAATAAAAATCTAATAAATTTATATAATAGTTTCCTTTGAAATGTGTATTTTAATTAAATAATGTTTATATCTAAGCAACGAGACACAATTACGTGAACCCCAAATATATTTAACGGTTAATGGGTTAACGAGTCATTAACATTATCTTCTTCATAACATATTTTCCTTTTTTCTTTTTTTTTTTCATTTTCTTAAACAATCAAAAAAATGGAATACCCAAACTAAGATCGGACCCGATGACCTCTTCTCATCTCCTCTAAAATTGTATCTTTCCTCAACCCACCCCTATTATTGTTCATCAATCTAATTTTTATCTATTCAGTTTCTTCTGATTTAGCAATCAAAATCAATTTCTTTAACCTTTAGCAAGTAAACCAGCCCTTGGAAAAAGAAACAGAAGAGGTAATCATTATGGATTGTGGGGGTGGTGGTGGCGGTGGCGATCGATGTAATAGGCAGTGGTTTCGAAGACGAAGATACTGTTATTTGTTGAAAAATTCACCTATTTGCCGATCTTAAAATTGCAATATAGTGGAAAATCCCATTTTTTCCCTTTCTGAGTCAAATTTGTTGGTGATGAATTACATAAATGAGCCATACTGAAGCGATTATTAATTACGATTGTCTTGTGCTACAATATAATTAAAAAATTGGTGTAGTTAAAGAAAACAAAAAATATATTGGCGTGTCAAAATTTTATGCTTTCCAAAACTTCAGTATTTCTCCTAAATTACCTATTTCCTCACAATAAAATTTCACAGGGCCTCTTTCTTCTCTAATTCATGGCGATATATATATTTATATGAACTTATTTAGTAAATTTATTGTTTTATATTTACTCAGAGAGAAAAAGAAGAAAAAAGTTAGTCACTTTATAATGATTCTATAAAAATAGAGTTAGTTGTATTTTTATTTATTAAAAATGTGCTTTAGAATAATTTTAATTTATATTCTAAGCTTTAGAATAATTTTAATTTATATTCTAAGTAATTTATGTTATTTTATTTTATTTTGGTTTAGAATTGATTTTATTTAATTTTATGTTATTTTAATTTAATTTTATTAGTTTAAGTTTATTTAATTTGAATTAGGTTTTTATTAGAATAGGTTTTAATTTAAATTTAATTTTATTTGAATCAGGTCAAATAAAATAAAAGAGAAATTCCGGACAATTTTGTTTCGCCGTCCGATCCAGCTGTTAAACGGTTCAGATTAGCGCGTGCAAAGCACGCGTAGAGAGACGCGAGTGGGACGGCTTGGAGAATGGGGCAGGTGGGGCTCGCGAGCTGACGGCTGGGGTAGTACCTTTTAGTCTGCTCGGATCAGGTGCTCTTTATAACATGTAACACGGTTTTTTCTCAAATAAAAACTCCCCACGTCACGTAGTCAAAGTTTTGTCTAGCTTCAGCCAATGAAAAGCAAGTGAAGGGCCGAGTTTATGATTTTCTGTCGCTCTTGATAATTTCTTAAGTACCAAATTTTGAGAAAGAAACGCAAAAGGGAGAGAGAAAGAAAATAATATATAATCAATAAGAAAATATCACATCACACAGTCAGTCAGGAGTATTTGAAACCGTCGACGATTAGAAAACACTCTCTTTTCAGCTATAAGAACACTGTAAGATAAGTGAAAAAATGCACTAAAAACTATTTAGTGAGAGAAACACATTTGGAGGAAGAATTCTAGTGGGAGATACAGCTAGCCTATTTATTCGTGATTTTTCTAATTTGAATGCTTATATTTAATACTTTTGTTTTTTTAAATTTAATTATGTTTTAAATTTCGATTTTAAGTTTATGATGTAGTCTAATTATGATATTAAAATTTTTTTTTTATTTTAGTTTATGAATTATTTTTTTTAGTTGAGTTTTTAGTTCTATTTTTAATACTTCTATTTAATTGGCCACTAAATAAATGATTTCTTAATAACAATAAAACCGAAAGGAGATTTATGTGTCTAGTTCATTGAATTGAAAGTCATAAATTGTATGTAAAATAGAAATATATTTACATGATTTGTATAGTCACTATATCAGTTTCCATATATCATAATAAATTCTTAATTAGTTTAATTGATGTAGGAATATAGTGAATTAGTAATTAAGGGTATTTTTGCGTGAACTCGGGAGAGAATATTAAATAAATTAGAGAATTTCAACTATCAACTAGAATAATTTTAAGTTAATGAGATAGATAATTTTTAAAGTGAATTAGTTACGACGAAATCGGAAACCCTAGGTTTAATTTCATTGATTTATGTCTCATTTTATTTTTTACTTTTAATTTTTATTCTCATTTATTTTTATTACTTTTAGTTTAATTTTAGTTTTAGTTTAATTTAATTTTCTTTAGTCGATACTTAGTAAATTCGCAACACTTTATGCAAGAGATTAGTAAATTTTTATAGAATAATTAACAAGTTAAAAAAGAAAAGAGTAAAATTGCGACAATATACAAATATGTGCAAAATGAAATTAAAAATGTAGTAGTCCCCTTCCCTAGTTTAGAGATATTCGTAACTGCGCATGCGTATCGCTCCCCTTTCCACATACTAGATACCATCGAATCACAATGGTTCGAAGTCCTGGTTTGCCCTCCCATCAATCCTCAAGGGAGGGATAGAGATGAAGAATGACTCGTAACTCGTAAGCCGAAAAACAGCTTCCCGAACAGAGGACCCATAAAACTTTTTGGCTTTGTTAATGGCATTGAGAGTCCTGCCACAACTTCCACCATGTTCAAAATTAGAAGGTTGGTTGAAGGGTTAAGCAGAGTAGTCCATGTCCATATGTAGAGGTATGGAGTGTTGGAAAATAGGTTAAGAAATGAGTTAAGATATTGGCTTTGTCTTGGGCTTGGAAGCTCATATGTATTGTAAAATCCAATTTTGTATTATGGAACTTATTTTGATGAACTATTTTGAAACTAAAAATTGAGTAAGATCCACATCTTATTGGTAAAAAGTCTTCGATGTCCTCGTGGAAGATTCTGTACATTTATATGCTCAAAATAGTACGCAGACGAGTAAGAAATTGTTGCTCAAAAATACACTATTGAAATGAAAAAATAAAAGAAAAATGTTAGTTCCACATTGGTGGGAAATACATAGAGCAAGTGATATATATAAGCTCATGTTTTGTAATAGTGGTAAGAATAACTAGCATCGATGTTGCTTGTACCAAATAATGCCTTATTAAGGCTGGCATGTATGACTTTTGAGATTAATGGAAAAGTTTTCTTTTGAGATTAATGGAAAAGTTTTCTGATTTTGCTAACAAGTTCTTCCTTGGAAACTATAAAAAGAGAGTTTCCACTCCTCATTCAACGCACTCAAAAAAATCAAGAGTATTTCTCCTTGATTCTCTTCATCATTCTTTCTTAGAGTCTCTAGTTTCTAGTTTTCTTTAGTTCTTCGAGTTTCTAACTATAGTTCTTCAAATATTTAGGAATTTTATAGCTAGATCTCTTAGTATGTTGGAGTTCATAATAATCTAGTTCATAGAGTAGAGGTGTTAGTGCATTACTTGCTGCTCTTAGTTGTTGTGTCTTGGGAAATTTTTGTTTACAAAATCCTCAAGTATTCTGGTATAGAGAACAAATTAGTTTTAAGAACATTGTGTAGTATAAGTCTCAGATATTAACAATATTTATTTTACAGAATTTCTGTAGTGCTAATGAAATTTCATTTAAGTTTAGAGCAAATTTTTAGTAACTTTATATTTATTTTAAAGTTTGTTATATTCTGTTGTAACTTTATATATTGCATGTTACTATTTTCCTACATGGAATTCCTCAAACTTAGTGTTGTCATAAATGGATTTGATCATGATTCATGTTAGATAATGACTAGCTCTCTTATTCAGAAGAGCTACAGATTCTCACTAACAAAGACAGACTATAAGGGAACTTTTTCAATTCTATTCCAACCCAGAGAAAAGATATTCCTAATTTGATTGTTATTCAAAGAAAAAAAGTGTATAATAACAATTGTTTTCATTAGGGGTATAGTTTTTAAATGGTTTAAAACTTTGTTTTTAAGATTAAAAAAAAAGGGCTCCTTAGGGAAACATCATTACTTGAAGCAAAAGAGTTTCAATTACAACACAACACAAACATAAAGATTACAATTTCAAACTCCTCAAAGAAGACAAACGAAAAGTGAATTGTGGATCACACACTTTGTATGCTATTATAATTCTTCAAAAAAAAAAATAATAAGGGTCACCAATAAATTATTACATGCAATACTTATTCCTAGATTGTGTTTTTCACTACTACAAAAAAGAGAATACATAACACCTCTTTTGCAACACCAGTCAAAAAAATGTTGTATAATATGTCTATTTTTCTTTACAATTTCAATACCAATTGAGATCCACGCATGTTGAAAAAAAAAAATAACTCATCCGCCTAATATATCTAAATCAAATAAAAAAATCTCAGATTTAAAATCTGACAAACAGACTTAAAATTCACACAAAATATAATATTATAAACTATATTTGTATATGGACGTATTATAAAACTAAATGAAAATTGAAAAAATCTCTCTTCCGGCAAAAGATCGCGAAGGAAGAAAATAAAGAGGAGAGTGAGAAGGGGAGGCTGGAGAAAGAGAACGTGACCTCTCTCTCTGGCCTCCATAAGAGGGACAACGGAGTTTTTTTTTTAGAGAGAAAATATAGAGAGAAATAGGGTTTAAGCTGTTTTAAACTGTTCTGCTTTGCAAGGCCATTCTATTGTCGCTTGATCTTTTTTGTTGTCCTTCATGTTTACAGTTTTATGCCGTGCCCTATTGTCGTGTTTTGTTATTTATTTTATTATATGAGGATGTTTATTTTCCTAAAACGCTGCCGTTTAATACTGCAGCTGTTTCCCTCTTTGGTCATCATTGACTCTCTGATTTTAAGACTTGATTTTTGCAATGTCATTCTGACTTTTGGAATTTCCTTAAAATATTGGGATGAAAATTTAGCTCTTTGTTTCGAATCTTCTTTTATCCATCCCTTTGTTTCATGACTGCTTCAACTATGTTTAATTGGAGGTTGATCAATGCCATAAACATGATACCATTTAAATTGCTTAACTTCAGTAAAACTCGAATTACAATTAATATGTATATGTTTTTTTTCTCCATTGACATTTAATTCAAGTAAACAATGCATGATCGCAAGCTTAAGTATTTGGTGCCTCACCCTGCAATATTGATATTTTAATTTCGGATCCCCTTACTCTCAATATTAAAATTATATGAAATAAATAAAAATAACAAATAACTAATATCCATTATACGCATGCCCAACTATCAACGTTTTCTCATATTTTAAAATAAAAGTGACAATTTTTTTTCTGATTAATTTGAATGATGTGACCATTTATGCGGTGGTTATTGACTATGATTTGGGAAATTATCGCGCCTTTTTTTTCGACATAAAAATATTACATTCTCTAAAATATAAGAGGAAGGGGGAAAAAAAGATTAGATAAGAGCTTCCTTGGAATTTTTGAATTAAAACCCCTAGCAAATTTCTCCACTAATGAAAAAAAAAAAAAAAAAGATTCAGTTGACTATAACACGTTGCAAATTTCTCCCCTGATGAAATTGAGGAAAGAAAAAATGATTTCCTTATTTTAGGTCAACAGAAAATCATTTTTTAAAATTTAAAAAAAAAAAAAAAAGGAATGAAATTAATATTAATAAAAAAAATAAGTTTGAATCGGATATATGAATAGTATCATTTCATGTGGTTGGACATTCTATTGCACCAGATCTGGAAGAGGGCCGGAATTTTATTTTTTTTCTTTTAATGAAAATTCTTAATTCAAAGGTCTCTTTTTTCCTTTTTCCCCCTTGTTTTTAAGAGAGAAATACAGGATATTTCGTTTTTGTTTAATTTATGTGTATATAAATATATATATATTGTGCTGAAGTTAACGTGTTTTTCAGTGATAATGGCGTGTATGTTGGGAGGCTTTCACCCAGTCACCCCACAATGACTCTATTCATTCCCTTTTTCGTAGAAGAAATAGTCACTGAAGTGAAGAACGAAGCTACTCGGAAATATTAAACACAAGTTGATCATACGCGTTCTATTAATTCAGTAGCGGGTTCGTAGTTACGTTCGTGCACTAAACTCTCATCATCTTCAAAAAAATAAAAAATAAAAAATAAAAAAACAGAGACATCTGGAGTTTAACAATCACCATGAAACGCGTTCAAAACCTGAACCGTGTTCCTCTGTTTCTTCATCACATTATCTTGCTAACCAGTTTGGTTCCACTAAAAACCAGTTCAATAATATCGCCAAGAACTCAAGCTGAAGCTTTGGTCAAATGGAAGAACAGCTTGTTGATTCCACCATCTTCTCTGGACTCGTGGTCCCTCACCAAAATCAACCACCTTTGCTCCTGGGAAGGCATTTACTGCGGCAACTCCACTGCAAAAGTCGACGAAATAGACCTCGCCGACTCTAATGTGACAGGAACGTTAACCCAGTTCGATTTTTCTCCATTTCTTAATATCACCGCTTTCAACCTTTCCAACAACAATCTCAGCGGGCCGATACCGTCAGCCATAGGTAATCTTTCGAAGCTCAATTGGTTGAACTTGAGCAACAACAATCTCAATGGCACAATTCCTTCTGAGCTTGGATTTTGCACTAACCTCATTTATTTGGCCCTCAGTAAGAACAAACTCGGAGGGGAATTGCCTTTATCGCTGTCCAACTTGAGTGACATTAGACGATTGAGCTTACATGATAATTTATTTTCTGGTCGCCTTCCTCCTGCTTTGGTCTCCAATTGGACTGCTCTCACCTGGTTGCTACTTGAAAAAAACAGATTTGGTGGGGAAATTCCGCCGGAAATTGGGCAGCTGACGAGTCTCCAGTACCTTTTTCTGTACCAAAATAACTTGTCAGGTTCAATTCCACGGGAAATTGGGCAGCTGACGAGTCTCCAGTACCTTTTTCTGTACCAAAATAACTTGTCAGGTTCAATTCCACGGGAAATTGGGCTGACGAGTCTCGTCAGCCTTTCTCTGTACCAAAATAACTTGTCAGGTTCAATTCCGCCGGAAATTGGGATGTTGACAAATCTCACCGACTTGGATCTCTCCGGAAACCAACTCTCCGGTAGAATTCCGGCTACACTCGGGAAACTCACCAATCTCCGGTATTTGCGACTTTTTGGCAACTGTCTAGTTGGAACAGTCCCGAAAGAGATCGAGAATCTGGATTTCGTACAACACTTTGATGTGAACACCAACAAATTGTCAGGAGAGCTGCCCCATATATTCAGTCAGAGCTTGACGTACGTTAGCTTTTCAAACAACGACTTCGCCGGAGAACTGCCCCGAAATCTAGGCACCCTTCAAAGTTTGAACAATCTTGACCTTTCGGCTAACTATTTTACAGGGAACATACATAAAGAATTTGGTTCTTGTGGCGGATTAATAAACCTGAATCTTAGCCATAACGCTCTGTCTGGTGAAATGCCCATTGAACTGGGCAACATGCTTTCTCTGAAGACATTGGATCTTAGCAGCAATTCGATTTCGGGACAAGTCCCTTCGAATCTCTTCCACCACAAAACGTTGGAGATACTCAACCTGTCGCATAACCATCTCGAGGGAGGTATCCCGTCGCTAGATTTCGACCAAGTCAGTCCTCGATCCTTTGATTTTTCTCACAACAACTTGTCTGGTGCGGTACCAGCGGCATTCCAGACAATGTCGGCAGATGCTTTTGCCGAGAACTCTGGGTTGTGCGGAAATGTTTCAGGACTTAATCTATGCAGCGCACTTTCTTTGGAAAGAAAGAAAAGCAATGAGAATCTTCTTATTGGTGTCCTTGTTACCGTTTGTAGCCTGATAGTGTCTGTGATTGTCTTTGTAGCTATAGCTCTCATACTACGTCGTAAATCCAAACCTCTGAATGAGATCAAAACTAGAAGCTTTAACCGGATGTTCGAGTGCTTCGAGCCAATGATATGGTCTAAAGAAGGAAAATTCACTCTCGGGGAAATCGTCAGGGCCATCGAGGACTTTGGTGAGAAACACTGCATTGGAAAAGGAGGGTTTGGTACCGTCTATAAGGCTGATTTGCCTTCGGGTTTGGTGGTTGCAGTCAAACGGGTCAATATATTAGACTCTCATGACATAATCCCGGACGTAAAGAATCTAAGTTTTCAGAGTGAGATACGGACTTTGACTGAAATTCGACACAGGAACATCATCAAGCTTTATGGGTTCTGTTTTTGGAGGGGCTGCATCTACTTGGTGTATGAATACGTAGAGAGAGGTAGTTTGTCAAGGGTATTGTACGAGTTTGAAAGGAACACGGATCTCGGATGGGAAACAAGACTAAAAATTGTACGAGGATTGGCAGAAGCAATTTCTTACTTGCATCACGATTGTTCCCCGCCAATCGTGCACCGTGATGTGTCTTCGAACAACATATTGCTCGACAGAGATTTCGAGCCACTGCTTTCTGACTTCGGCACAGCCAGACTTATGAGCCTGGATTCATCGAACTGGACAAACATTGCAGGGACTTACGGCTACATGGCCCCAGGTAACATTTTAGTTTTGAGAATCGTTTTGGCTAAGTTAGCATTGCTCCATTGAAAGGTGACTCTCTTCTATAAATTTTGTTGACTCGGTTATCAATAGAGCTCGCGCAGACTATGAGGGTCACGGATAAGTGCGATGTGTTTAGCTTTGGAGTGGTGGCATTGGAGATCATGATGGGAAGGCACCCGGGAGAACTGCTGCAATCTCTATTGGCATCATCAAGAATGTTATCAGACGATGCACAACTGCTTTTGAAGGATGTCTTAGACCAGCGGCTCTTGCAGCCATCAGGTGAATTAGCAAAAGCAGTGGCAGTGGTGGTGACATTGGCATTCGCATGTGTGAGTACAAATCCAAGGGCACGACCCAACATGCATTTTGTGGCACAAGAACTATCGGCTCCTACTCTGCCTTACGTCTCTGAGCCATTCGACCTGATAACCATCGGTATGCTAATTAGAGGAGGCAGCCACTGATGGATGAAGAATTTGCAATTGTTTGTGTCTTCTATATGTTTCTATTCTTGTTGTATTTGTATCTTTCGGCTTTAAATATGAACTTTGTCGCAAGAATAAATGTTGGCTGAACTAAAGGTAAACTCGTAGCGATATTCCTCTTATATATTAGGACAAATTACATATTATTGCAATTTCATTTCCCCCCCCCCCCCCCCCAATTAAAGATTGATTCTTCGCTATTGGGAGTCTGTCTTTGGCCATTCTGTAATGTTTCGCTTACGTCTCAACACTCCGGAAAACTAAAGCAATTAATTAAACAGCTAAGAGCCTTTATCTAAATGCGTACCAAAAGAATTATCAATGAAGAAAGGGTAAAATTAGGACTATATAAATATCTAGAAAATGTAATTAATCGAAAAGATACTAAATTGGCATATGATCAAAATTTTTGTTACAGTTTTAGTTTTGGCTGAGATACATTGTTATATGTAGTTCATGATATATGTAGTACTCACTTTCTCCACTTCCAATACCTTTCCAGTGTATTCCTAGCTATGGGTATCGCTTACATTTCCACGTACTACCATCGAATTTCTCACAACCCTACATATGCATTATATATGCTCAAATCACGCTCATTGTAAACTTATTAACAATTCAAAGACTTACAAAAGAAAGATGCCATAAAAAACTACACACAAATTCACTGAAGTGGAAGATAAATAACCCAGCATCAGGGCTAGCACTCCACCCCACATTGTTTGAGAATTGGTCCAGTTTGCTTAGGCAAGAAAGGATCAATTCGAACCCAAACCAATGAGAAAATCGAAGCCAAAAGAATTGACCAAAGGACAACAATGGTTGGAGTCCTGTTTTGTCTTCCCATCAAACCTTTTAGGAAGGGGTAGAGATGGAGAATGACCCAGAAGGCAAAAAACAGCTTGCCGAACAGAGGACCCCATGAACCATAGCCATTGTTAATGGCATCAGAAATGCCGGCTACAACTCCCACCATGTTCAATATTATAAGGGTGGTTGGCGGGATAAGTAGAGTAGTCCATTTGAAGAGGTAAAGCTCACCAAACTCAGTGTCATCGGCCGCCTTTGCTGTGACAGTAAAGTTGGTGTCAACTCCTGCCAGGACTTTGAGGAGGCCTTGGAAGACGGCAAAAAGGTGTGCAGAGACGCCACCAATGACCCAGAATTGCTCATTGCGCCACCAGTCCTCGATGCTAACACCACTCCATCGGAGCTCTAGAACGCCAGTGGCAATGATGGAGAGGAAAAGAGCTAAGAACCATATGCTAGCAAGATTATTAAGCTGCAAAGAATGGAATGGAGTTCTGATTAGAGATTGCAAGAGCTAACCTATAGCAGAAAGAAGCGAGTTTCAAACTGATATATATGGGCACCAATCCAGCAATATTTTTTTTTTACCTATACACATATATCAATTTGGCTGAAAATTTAGCATACATATTTTTTTTATTGTAAAAAGTAAAAAAGAAAAAGCATTAATGATGCTAATTTTTTTATGCCCTTCGTTATAACCATTGGATCACCGTTAGATGATGATCCAACGGCGCTAAAAAAAAAATACCTACCCATAAGTAAAAAAAAAATACCTATTGGATTGGCAACCTATATATATATATATTTGGTTACTTACAGTTGGGATTATAAATTTTCCGGTCAGAAGACAGACAGCAGGAATAGTGCAGTATGCAAGTAAAGGGATGGAAGTCCAAGGGTAGACAATGGTGTTGATGTAAGCAAGTCTTTCAAGCCATTTTAGTTTTCCCCCATAGCCATACCACAAGGGGCAGTGACGACTGAGGAAGATTTCGACTGAACCAAGAGCCCATCTCAGAACTTGGTGCAACCGATCTGATAGATTTATAGGAGCTGATCCCTTGAAAGCTGCTCTTTTAGGCATGCAATACACTGATTTCCATCCCCTACAGTGCATCTTGAAGCCTGTTAGAATATCTTCTGTGACTGAACCATAAATCCATCCGATCTGCCAAACCAATTTTACGACCAAGTGACGTCAGTATATATTTCAACATGATAGTGCAAGAATAAAGGATATTGGGATTTTTGTGAAATGCTATCACTTTCTAAAGCTCTATTGTAAGAAGTAAATGGCTCTCACCTCTTTTCCCCATTCAGTTTTCTCCTCATAGCCACAACTTATGACATGGATGGCCTCCTTAATAAGTGTTGTGCTATTTGTCCCCTCTGGAAGGCCACCATCTTCCATAAGAGTGGAAGCTATGAAAACAGGCGATTGTCCAAATCGTTTCTCAAAATTCTTCTGCGACATGAGCGATGATTTCTCCAACTCTTCATAACCCTCAAGCCCTTCTTCAATCTCTTCAAGATCGAACATGGTTCCGCTCCCTTTTCTCACATAATTCTTTCCCATCATTTTCTTTTTCTTGGAGTACAGTCCCCCCAGTAAGCTTGATAACCCCTTCTTCTTAGACTTTGACTTTGACTTCCTTGAACCACCGCAACAGCAGCAGCACCATGAAGGCCAACAATCACATGTCATCTTAGGCCGCTTTTCAGACACTGGCGGATCGTAGCCATACAAGGCCTGCCTATTGAAGACACATCCAGTACCAACGTACACTGGTCCTTGGATCCCATCAAGACCTTTCATGTTGATCTATAATGAAAGCCATAACCAGACAATGAGCTAAATTTGATATAGAAACAGAGTACTCTGTCTAATCTACCAAAAGTATTTGTTAAGATCACTTACATCAAAAAAAACAGTGTTTCTATTGGCATATCTATCATGACGATCAATACCGTCAAACCTTTGAGGAAATTGAACATAACAGAGCTTCTTTCCCAACTGAGGATCCATTAGAAAGCACATAGCTTCCCTTATGGCCTTGCTGTTGTTAAGGTAGTGATCACAATCCAGATTCAACATGAAAGGTGCATTTGTAAGCACAGCGGAAACCCGAACCTGTTGAACAAAAACATTAACAATACCAAATTATTAAAAGCATTTACTAGGAGAATCGATTTTGATTCTTATTAATGTTTCATGGATGAGATAGGTACTCACCAGAGCATTCATAGCACCTGCTTTTTTGTGATGCTGATAGCCGGGGCGTTTCTCACGAGAGATATACACAAGACGCGACAGCTCCTTACCTTCCACATCTAGTGCACCACCACTTCCCAGCCAAACCTGCAAAGCATTGTTAACAATGAGTCGATGAAACCATTTACTAATTGTTTTTTTCAACAAGAATATATAATCCTATCAAGCTGAAGTCATTCTGGAACTAAACCTTTCATGTACATTTCTTTGATATCTCGAGCAATCTATATATTATACCAGAATAAAGGTCCAAAACTTAATTAAAAACCAAAATTTTCAAACTAACGTCAATCAGATCAAACCTGAATCATTCCAGGATGATCACGAGAGTTATTCCCAGGCCATGGAGAACCATCCTGCATAACCCACCCATCTTCTGGTTTCTTCTGAGCCTTAGCCACCAAAGCGTTAATCCTCACCTTGAACTCCTCGTATTCTCTCTACAACACCACAAAGAATCAAATCAAATCAAACCCATCAAACAAAACAAAACACTTCACCCATTTAAACCACTAACCCATCAAAAAACCTCAACAAATCTCCACAAACCCATTCCCCCATTTTCCCTTACCTTCATAGCTCTCCTCTCCTTCACAAAGCTCGGATGAACCTTATCCTTCAAGTAATCAATCTTCTCCGAGAAATAAAACTCTGGAGCTCTGGGCTCAACATTATGCTTCTTACAAAACGGAACCCACCTCCGAGCGAACTCGGCCGTCTCGGCCAGCGAGTCGAAAAGCAGCATCGAAGCACCATCGTCCGATACGTAACAGCAAACCTTCTCAACCGGGTAATCTGCGGCCAAGATCGACAGAACCGTGTTCGCCGTAATGATCGGAGGCTCCTTGAGGGGGTCGACCGTACTAACGAACACGTCGACCGGAGCCAGCCCGTTCGGCTCGCCCTCGCGCTCGAACCGGATCGAGAGCCGGTCCAAGTAGGTCTCCCGAGTGATGGGGTTCCATTTGGGGAACTGATCGAGAATCCAGGAGAAGGCGAACCAGATCTCGCAGATCACGGAGATCAGCCAGAGCGGGAAAGCGTCCCAGGCCGGAGTCAAGATCCGGAACCGGAAGAAGAAGCAGAGGATCAGGAGTCGGAGCACGATGACGATGCGGTACGGACTGATCAAGCTCGACGAGATAGGGACTTTTCTCCAGAGGGGTTGTCGAGCTTCGGCCAATCTGCGAAATTAGGGTGTTTGGCAATTTAATTGTGGCATTTTTCGAAAATTTGGACTTGAAAGTGGTACAATTCTGCATCAGTGGAGACTTACAGGTAGCCATCTTCATCGTCTTGATTGTCTTTTCCGTCGTCTTTGTTGAGTAGATTACCCCTCCTTTCTTGTCTCACTTTCCATTTCTCTACTCTGTCTTTCCACTCATCGTTACTGTAACCTTCTTTATCGCCTTCAAATTCCTTACCAGCAATTACTACGCATAAACAAAAATATAATTAAACACAAATTAGTCACTAATTATTAATTTGTGTAATTATTGTTGTTTTTATTAATCAAAGTACATTATTTATTACCGCTTCCTGCAACAGATAGAGCTTGAGCGTTCCATTGTTGTTGACTTTGATTATTATGGTCACCATCATCCTGTACCAAAAAATAACCGATCGACATTGAAATTATTAAGCATTAATTAACACGAAAGAAAAATTATATTTGGTCTTGAAATCTATATTATATATATTCATCAAATAAACATGTAAAAAAAAAAAAAATTACCGAATTATTGGCGAAGACATTAATTTTATGATCAGAGTCATCGTGGTGAATAGTATTGTTTTTCTGAAATTCGTCGTCGAAATCTTCGCCGTCAAAGCTTTCATCGTCGTCGCCCGCAACTCTTGGACAACCTGCATGCATGCAGCAGAGACCTTTAATCTACAATTAATGAACGCGAACGTTATAGTACTGACACATTTTTAATTTAATTCTACTAGATCTAGTTTCACTACTTTGTATTTTTACTATAATGTGAAAATTTATGTAAAACGAGGCCTTAACTATATGGTTTTGTTCAAAAAGAGACTACACGCACGTAAATTGAAATTGAAATTGCAATGCAACGCCGCTACGTAAGAGGGTAGGAGAGAGATTGATGATATAAGAGTGCGCATGCATGCAGTATACGTACCTTTGTGACGCTTATAACGAGTGTTGCACTGAGGGCAGCACTGGTTGCCGTCACTCCTTTCGTAATCGTAACAAGGCCGACAGACGGGGAAGCTGCACACGTGGCAGGCCACGAACAGCTCTCCGTTTTCTTTGTATCCGATCTCGTCGCCGCAAACTCCACATGTTTTCGAAGCTACAGACTGCCGAGTCGGAGGCTGGTTCATCTGAAACGAGTAATAGTTTTGTTTTGGTCTATATGTAGATGTTGGCAATCTTGTTCGTAAGTTTGGAACTTCTTACAAAGATGTGAAACATGACGCACAATTATGAGAGAGCAATATGGTTATGAGGGTATACGTATACGTACCTTGCCGCCGCTGTCCGGGTCGTTTCGGGTATGAGAACCAGTGGCAAAACCAGCCATGGCAAAGCAAAATCAGATGGAGGAGATGCAATCAGGGAGGTAGTGAAGGAAGACAAGAAATTGGATGTTATTATATGTGACAATAAACGAAATTAAAAAAAACAAAAAAAAAAAAAAACAAAACAAAACTGTGTAGTGTGAGGTGCAAGAGTCGATCTAGTGCTACCAACTGTGAGTTGGGAAGTCGTGAGTTTGATTCTAAGAGACGTTAGCGATAGGTAGGAGGGATGGCTTTGGTTTGGTTTGGTTTTGCTTGCTTCGATTCAAAGGCGTCTATAAGGCTGACGGTGGCTGATGACCTCTCCCTAAACAAACAAGAAAATTAACCTTCGCACAATTTTTGCATGGGTGTCACATACTCCACTTTTCTTCACCACCAAACTCTATTTCCTTTTTCCTTTATTTATCCATATACATATATATATATATATATATACTATTTCCCTCCAAATTTTAATTATAAAAGCCTCTTTAGTATCAAAATTTTGAAATACATGACTGTAGTATTTCAAAATTTGATGTATTTTGAAATACGTGACTGTAGTATCTTTCAAAAAAAAAAAAGAAATACATGACTGTAGTAAATTTTTTTTCCCTATGAACTAGTGATTTATAAATTGGTTCAAGCGGAGTTCAAAATGTAGGATAAAAGATATCAAATTATTAGTCTTTTTGTCACAATTTTGGGCTGTGTATAATGTCCCCACTTGGGGGTTGAATATACTTTTATGATGAGTCCGAATGGACTATTTTCATGTTTTGCATCTTGGATTCATGTCTCTTTAAATTGATTTGTACTTTGCCCGAGTGGATTTTCATCTAAATTTTGCAATGTCCATTAGCTCAAGCTTCTCTTATCCAAAAAACAAATTTAAGGCTTCAGTAAATATTCATAGACCATAACGCTATATCATTCACTAATCTACAAAATTAATGCTACAAATTCATACGACAAATATAAGAAAATACTTTAAACAAAATGACATTACATGACTTCAGTTCGAGAAATTTTAAGTTCATGGCTGTGGTGACCCAGGACCAGTCCTTAGTCCCATTCTGTTCCTAAAGGCCGGATCCGCCTAATACCAAAACAAGGGAGACCCCACCCAGAGGTATGGGAAACATAACATGCAATCTGTCACCTTATTTACTCCTAAAATTTCATGTCTCTTGGTGTTGAGTTGCTGACACATGCTCCTTAGCAGAAATGACTGATTTAACAATACATCTTAAACTTTCTTTTCAAGCTGTTCAATTTAAGCTCAAAGTTTGGTTGTCACATCATAAATATTTTTGGTAAGCTAGCACTTTTAGCTCTTTAAGCAATCTTGTCTGTCTCTATTGACTAGGCTTTCTTCCTGCTCTCACACGAATCATTATAATCCGAATCGAGAACACACAGCAGTATAGTATAAGAGAGAAATTACACCTTAGAAAATAAACATTGTGATCCGAGCACTAATAATCATTATAATCTGACTAAATCTAATTACTCACACAGTACCACACTGTACTAGTCTTGCTAGTCCTCAAGTTAGGAAGTTATGTTATTATTTAGCAGCAGGACTATTATTGATAGCTTAAATTTGATAAGAGTTTAGTTCCATACAAATAAAAAGACCAATAAAGCCACAATCGATCGGATTGACGAAGTCATTCTCAGAGCCTCATCCTTACTTGGCAAGAAGAGTACTAATAGAAGTTCAAGAGTACTAGGAAGGAACAAAACTTGCAACGAGCTTCAATTTATCATCTAAATAGATAAACTGCATATGCGACGACGACCATGAAAATGTAACAAGAAGAACACGAGAGAAGGAGCTTAAAGTCTCAAAAACTCTTTCCATCTACAGCGAAGCCTGCCTTACTCAAGACTGATTATGTATGTCAAATTGACGCTACATTGCTAATGCTAAGTTGATGGATGACATGGCTTATTCACTTGTTCTCAGACGCTTTGAGGGTTGGGAGCTGGCCCCACATGCATCTGGCTCAAGATCATCAGGAGCTTCTTCCTGAGGTGCCTCTTGCTGCTCACAAAGCTCATCAGAACCTTCTTCCGTCGTAGTTTTAGCATCACCTTGATCAGTGCCAGTTTTACCATGATCACTTTCAGAAGCTTCCAGCTCATTGGGGGAATCTTGAACTGCATCTGAAGAGACAACAGAGGGGTTCTCCAAAGTGGAGGATGAAGCCTTTAGCTTGTCCATATTTGACTTGCATTGCTTCTCGAACATCATTTGCAGGCATCTCCCTTGTTCTTCTATTCGCAACTGCAGATTTCTTTGTATCTAAAGAGAAGAGAGATATTTGATATCACAATTCACACCAGAAAGTATGGATAAAACCTTTGTACCCGTTTGGCAGGTACGAACTCAACCAAACTCAAATAGGAAAAAATCAATTTCCAAAGGGAAAAATTCATACCTCGAGCTGTTCATGCAGCCGCTTCTGGACTTCCATTTGCAATCGTAGAGCTTCAGTGATCTCAATACCCCTGTTAAGGAAACCACAATAAAGGTACAACTATTAAGCATAATAATTCAGCCAACAACAGCAAGAATAGATTTTGCAAGTTGAACAACTTGACGATTTGGCCTTCTTATGACCACCAGTTTGCACTAATTAAATAGAAATTTGACAGTAGCCTTACAAACTCCCAACTTCTAGCAGTAACCAAATTCAACAGCCTACACTTCCCTACCAAGTTTGCAATCTTTTTTGGCCCTTCCATTTTGGGCGAGGCTACTTTGCTCCTTTAGGTAGAACCCTTCCCATATCGTTTAGCTTATGAAGCAACTGCAGTAAAGAGAGACTTAAGGGCCATCTCAAACTCATTAAGGATCTTTAGATTACAGGGAACCCAAGCAAATAATCCCAACGGATTCTGAGTCCTTTTTTTTTTTTTTTTTGAGGGGGCTTAGGGGGGGGGGGGGTTTGTGCTAAAGGAGTTCTGACTCAATTCATTTGTAATATAGGAGCAATGCAGCCTCTGTTCATCCTGCTTTCTTCCAAAATTCAGTCGCTAGCTAGAATACTTGGGACACTAGATTTCTAACCTATCACATGTCCTAAGTTTTAACTATATTACATTGAACTGTCAGTTTCAAGCTCTCTCCAAAACCCATTACTAGAAACTAACATCTCTTATCCAAAACACGTTTTGTTGATGAAACAATGGCTGGGTAAGTATGCCTTCCATACAGATGATAAAGTTCCTATCAATGCCTTCATAATGTAAATTATAAAACCAAAGATCAAACTCAACATACTTTGGGGAACAATGTATAAGACAATTTATTTGGAAATACAGAAGGTGTACTTTTAGTACTAGATGTGCAAAGAGTTGCTAGGATGTGTACAACATAATTATGCAAACTGCATAAGCCAAAGAATCAATGAAAAGGATGAAGTTTTTCCAAATTACTCACGTTTTCAAGTCAAGAGACGAAATTTCATCAATGGAAGTCAATTTCTTGTCTGAGGACCCTGCAAACAGAAATTGCAACCCCACATCAAGCAAACATGATATATTTACCCATAACTGTGGAGAGCGAGAAAAAAATTGAAATGAACAATTTGAAAAATTCTTACTGCCCCTGCTTGATGTTTTGGTAGGAGAAAATGAGCATAATGTCAATTTACACATAATGTCAATAATTGAAACAATGCAGAAAACCAATTAAAAAAGGTTCTTGAACTAACTACTTTCAGCATGAAAGCACCAAAAACTATGGTGCTACTTGTTACTGAACAAAATTATAAGTACCCACAATAGAAACAGAACAAAAAGTTCATACCTCAAATCACTGCCATATTTTTGTTCTCAGTAGAAAAGAGGAAAGTACAAACATTAAGAGGCCCATACAACAAACCCATCATGATACAGTCAGTGCATATCAAAAGCAAGCAACCGTACGTTTATACATATAAAGTATGCATAAAAGTTATTTGAGACACTTGTTCTGTACCTTCTGATGAGTCAGGTCTGTATCTAGCTGTCCTATACTTCTGTAATTCAAGAAACAAGTTCTCGGATCACAAGAAAATTTACGCAAATACAAATATATAATATAAGAAACAATCTAACATTAAAACAATATATACCTGCAAGTGGCTTTTGACATGATAGATAGTCAAGCCTTCAACTTTCATGAGTTTCAAGACACCCTTTGGAGTTGCTCCTGAAATTTAGAAAGAAGCAATTTAACTGAAGAAAACGCAAAAGATTCTCAAAAACTAATTTAACCGAAGAAAACGCAGAAGATTCTCAAAAATTAAGTGACCCAGAAGAATAACACACTTTCACTGCCACCAAGTTGGTTGACAGCCTCCACAAAGGCCTCGTGAAGTTCGGGTGTCCAACGCATGCGCGGCTTGGCAGCAGTATTATTAGCTGAACTAGATGGAGTAGCAATAGTCTGAATTTCTCCAGATGGAGCAGACAGCTGCTGATGAACTTGAGACTGTTGAACCTGAATACTTGAAGATGACTTTGATACTTGGTATGCCATCTGAAGTAACAAAGTTAGAAGCCAAAATATTTGTTGATAATCATACCAGAATTCCACATTTTACTTTGCAAACGCATATTTATCTTTTACAGGAATAGAGGATCCAACCTTTGGTTCTATATCTGTTACATTGGTGTCCGCAAGAAGTTCATCCCAATTAGAATTCAAAGCATCATCATCAGTGATTAGCTGGTCAGCCCATTCCTGCCAATCACTTCGCTTGCCAAATTCTTCTGGTCCCATGATGCCACTACAACTACTGCCTTCTACTTG
Organism: Parasponia andersonii; assembly: GCA_002914805.1. Lineage (NCBI taxonomy): Eukaryota > Viridiplantae > Streptophyta > Magnoliopsida > Rosales > Cannabaceae > Trema > Trema andersonii. The sequence continues at coordinate 210,357 of JXTB01000352.1, forward strand.
ACTATTCTCAACCGAGGTATTTACAGGAAAATCAAGGAAATCTGAAACAGAATCTGTACACCATGACGCACTATTTTCTTTGGCATAATGACCTGATGTTGTAGATGGAAGCAGTGTAGAATTAGAGGATTGCGGTACTGGAAAAGATACGCCACTAGTTGAGGACTGAGATATAAAAGGAGCGTTTCTTGACTGATTCTTGTGAGGTGAAACAGATGAATAGTGAAGATCAGATGAATATCCCGAAGATGAGGAAAATATGTGACCCATAACTCCACTGTTGGAGGGTAAGCGGCTTGCATGAGTGACAGGACTTGTCATAAGTTCTCTTTCCATGGACACTTGTTGGGAGTCCGGCAACTTGGGATATGCCTCTTCAAAATGGGGTGGAAGCACAGGCAAAGGTGAAGACAGTGCTCCAGATACCCCCATGTTAGTGAGCTGCTTTGCACCTGACCTTGAAATGGATAAAGCAGGGCGTGCCTCCATTGTCTGCCTAATATCACAAGCGGACATGTTAATCAGTTTGTATAATTATGTCGGATTAAGCTGTAGTAAAAGATGATGCTCACCAACTTACGATCTGCTAAAAGGACCCTTTGCTTCTTGCTAAGATCCAAACAACAGAAAGGCTCATCAATTATCACCTCTGAGAAAAGAAAGAAAGAAATGCCATTAACCCAACAGAATAGTAAAAGCAAGAATGTAGTAAAAGCATTTAATGGAAGAGAAAATTAAAACCTGCCCATTATCACTAAAGCACATGCATACACGCACACACAAGTGTCTCTCATTGTAGCGAATGATGCACTATATAGCATGCACTGTAAATTGGCTAAAATATACGTTAGAAAACTTATTCGGCAGAAACATGGTTTCAAAACACAACACTATTCGTCTCGCAACACCATGGAGGGTCCAAAATGATCAACTCATAAACATCGAAATAGTAGCAAGTAATAAAACATGTAACGAGCTTTGACACCTAGTGACGCTAATTCTATCCAATCTACATGATGAATTTGGAGTCCATAAAACCTTCACCAATCACCAAGCTAAATTTTCTATCTCTATGTTATACAGACAATTGTACGTATTTGAAGCCAATAGAATAAGAAATTTCACCATATAATTCTACCCAAAATCAGCCATATAATAAATTATTTAAAAAAATTAAAAAAACACACACACCCACACTCAATAGACAAATTAAGCTACGAGTCACCTCAATTAATCCAACGGAAACAAGAAAAACTCACATAGAAATTGTTACATATCCCATCATGCAAAAGACGAATAACATGTCTATAACCTTAACCATGTGCATGAAAAAATTTATAAACTAGAAAACACATTCTCCACCATGAAGAGAAATTAATAAAAAGTATTTTAAAAAAAAAAAAACATGTACCAATGAAAAGCAGAGAAAACCAAATTGAACTCCGACCCAATTCATAATATGATCAGAAGAACCAAAATTGAGGATTAGTCGACGTGGGCATGCCAAAACAAGCAAAATAGACTCAGAATCAGACCAGAAAAAGCTGAAAAAGACGGGAAATTTTCAAATGGGCAAGCCGAATTCTTACCTGAAAACTGACAGGAGCACCAAAAAATTGGAATCCAAAAGCCAAAGAATCGAGTCGAAACCAGAAAAAATTCGGTCGAAGAAGAAGAAGAAGAAGAGAGAAGAGAGCGATATGGAGATTAAGCTGCGGTGACGGGCGGGTGATTTAAGATCCCTCACCGGCGTGGCCTAAACAAGTGAACGGTGACGAGTTAGCTTTGCCCTCTTTCGGGGGGGCGCTTTTCAGGACGACACCTGCGTTCATAAGGAACAGTCCACACGCGCCCCACTAGCGCGTGGCGATTTTGTGGAGGGAAGAGTGCTGGTAGCATTTATGTGGGGTCCACTGTATGGGAGTCTGTGATTGGTGGGCTGCTAAATATCTGATTGCGCCGCACGTGGGGCTTAGTTTTAGTTGTCTTTCTTCTCTTTACGGCTTTACCCTTGTGATCAAATTTTTTAAAAAATAGAAAAATGAAATTGTTCTTTTGAGTTACCCAAGAGGCCAAATGGGCCTCTTAGAGAGAGACAGTCTCTCTCTCTCTCTCTCTCTCTCTCTCTCTCTCTCTCTCCGCTTTGTTTGCCCTTTTGGGCCTCTCTTGTGTCTTACTCCTCACACACAAAATAGGGTCCTTGGACTTGGTTGACACGTGTCGAGCACCAGATCTCTAAAACTATTAATTTTTTATGTTGCAATTTGTAAATAAGGTCTTTTTTTAAAATTTCCATTCACAAGATCAAAGATTGTTGACCGGTAATTTTCTTATTAGGGAGATTTAATTTATTAGAAACATGTTTTTGGGAATCATAATGTTTGACTTTGACTAACTTGCCCAATTAAATAATTCTACCAAAATATTTGTTTTAGAGGATATGTTTTACCAAATACTGTAGTGAATGTTTTCAATATTTATATCTATATAAAGAATACAATCTATTACACCATATAAGAAAACTTTATATAATATTTTATTTATTATGTGTTTGTAATGTGATTATAAGTTGTTGGACAACCGTGTATAAACACCACTTTTTGATGTACAATTTTGAGACTTAAAAATGAGTGAAACTCATTTTATATTATTGATTTTTTTTTAAAACGTACTCCATATTATTTATTAGTTTAAAATCGTATACTTACATATTTCAAATATAATTAAGGGAAAGAGAAATTGATGCTCAGATATTCCTAATAAGTCCTAAAATGGAAAAAATATTTGTCCTACTGAAGAAAGAAATCCCTTTTAAGGAAAAATACTTGTCCTACATGGGAAAGAAATCTCTTGGTGTTTATATATAATTTACCCAAAAAAATAATATGTAAGCTTGTAAGGAAAGAAATCTCTTGGTATTTATATATGCTTACCATAAAATAAAATGTAAGATTGTCAGGCATAGAATCTCTCTCGTGTACAATGGGCTTGGATTTTTGTGCAGTCAATGACTAACGACCTTCTACCTTATAGTTTTTATCTCTCCTTGCAATCTTTTAAATATTACATATATTTTGCCTAACGTAAGTTTCTCAAGTGACTGTAATACAATTAAGTGTTCCAACACAGTTTTTTTTTTTTTTTCGATAATGAAGTTGTAACAATTGAAATTTTGAAAATACTTTTTACTCCGCAACACTGAGCTATGTTAAAACCTAAATTGTTTAGAGAATTTCTAAGTTCGAAGTAAAAGTAAAAATTATATCTTTTAACTTCTCAAATAGTTATTCACGAGTGATTGGACTGTATGCCAATCACCTCCAAAAATATTTGACCAAACATTATGCTTCTAAATATTGAACCAGTTGTAGTCAAATTATTTCATAATCAAAATCTGTAAAGCAGTTTTAAACTGACCATGAATCAAAAAGAGAGAACGTGGTAATCCTCTCCAGAAGATCACTAGATTTATTTTTACTACCAGCCATATAAGGAAAAGACCATAAAAGGAAACTGTTCATCCTGTACTACATGGGAAATGGTTCGTTCATCTTTCTATTATTTTTATAAAAAAAAAAAACTATCAAAAATATTTACTAAATGATTTTGCATATCTCCATAATTCACAAATGGCATCATTCTCTATTCTTTCTGTTTCCTTGTCTACACTTTACACTGAATTTACTACTAAATCCCTTTACAAGAGATGCTAAGGGAATTTCTTTTAATACTTTCGATTCCACATTTTTTATCAAAAGCATCAATATTTTTTTCGAACTTCCATTGTGTACCATATTATCCAAAAGGGCATGCAAAAAATCATAATGGGAATAATTTTTGCTTCTTGAAATGTCACTTTCACTGCATATGGTGGGTCTTAGATGAGATTTCAGAACAACGCTACCTTCTGCTTGATTATTTTCTGTAAAATCAGTCAAATGCAGGCTTAGTTACACCATAACATAACCCCTCATTGGCCGCCACCACCACCAACGTCCTCCTCAGTAAAAAGTATATATGCTTGCTTCCACATCATGAGGACATAGATACGTGGTACATAGGATATGAGACATAACATGAGTCATAAAACCCTTCGATTCTTTCTTTCTTCTCCAATAAATCACTGCTCAATAGAACTGCTACTAGTGGTATCCTATAAGATGCAATATCAGACTTTACAAATCGAACTTTGTTAATTTCACATTTCAATTTCATTGAGTTGTTTTTCAAGATAACTCTTACTATGAATCTAATCTCAAAACGAATTTAGTTATGTTCTTTGCACACTTTCTATTTTGTCAACCCTAAACCCAAAGTAACTAGCGACATTTCAATTTGCTTTTTTAACTCATGGGAAGGTTCATTAAGCAAGTGTTACTGAGATCCCATGTACAAATTACAGTATGCTCAGGCTAGTAGGTTATGATATTCCTTGTCCATAAACATGGTATATCTTCTTACGAAAGTGACTGAAAAAAAAAACGGAGTGGACTTTTTTAAAGATAACTTCTTTGCTTTTTTAACTCGCGGGAAGCTTCATTAAGCAAGTGTTACAACACACAGATAAGACGATATTTTTCATATTCAGGGAATCAAAATGCGAACAAAGGCGAAAGTGGGGTGGCAATGATCTTGTAATTAATTAGTAGCATAAACAAGAGAGAAAGAGCTTCAAGCTAGATAGTAAATCGAGTTAGGTAGTTTGAAGGTTCTTTTTGCACTTGGATGTCCTCCAAGACTGCTCCACTGATCTCCAACAATGCCCCATATGCGGTATCCTTCATCGACCAATCGCTGTCTAACCGCTGATATGTACTCTTGCACCTCTAGTAATTCATCTTCCAGACCCCTAAGATAGAAGACATATCAACTTGTTTAAAAGAGTAATTTTAGTTATTATCTATTTCTTTTCTCGAAAGATTTTGTAAGACCTTGACAAATCTAGTTCGAGTAACAAATTTTGTTAAGACAGCACATGGTAAAGAAATATGTATGAAGGGTTTATACCTTAATGAGAGACCAGACCATCCACGGTATCCAACATCAATGAGGTTATCAACAGTTGGGGATCTTAGAGTTTCTTTTCTCGAAGAGATCAGAAAGATTTTAAGCCCTTTATCTTTGATCTCATTGAAGATATCGAGTGTGTGCGTAAGAGCTGGTGCCTTACTCTTTCTCATCCATGATTCCAAGGAGGTTGTGTTACGTTTCTCTCCCCTTAGTTTCAGACCCAAAAACATGTTAATCAATTTACAAATTACATATTTTCCAAGAGGGACACTAACAATGTTGTGCAATGTCACACCACAATTCTTGTAAAATGCATTATGCATATTGGTCTTCGGATTATGAGAATTCATTAATGCAAATGGAAAAATGAAGAAATGAACAAGAGAAAAATCCAATGAGCTTAATCTAAGATGGGCTAATCCTAAAATGATCCATGGAAAAAAAAAACCAAGGATTTTTTCTGAAGCACATGCTGTAAATTTGAGTGATCACTAAAGTACAGAGAAGACTCAACCATAAATGTTAATGAACAAAATTCCTACGCCTTCAATAAACAGAAGTCTTTTTGGCTAAAATAAACAAAATAGTCTAGATCTCCAAGTTTCATGGCATCCAAGCACATTATTAATGGGCATAAACAATCTAATCTGGCCAAGGAAAAAAAAAAAAAAAAAGTTAAAAACAAGGATAATCTGAACAATGGCTTACCCAAAACCGTGCTTTTTATAGTAAGGAATGGTGGAAAGGAGAGTATCATCAACATCAAAAATCCATGCATCTTTGCCATCACCTTTTATATTACAAAAGCCGCTTAGGAACAGTTTAACCTCCTCTAAGGCCTTCTCTAAATCAGCCTTGTACTGAGAGGAAGTCATATATTTTTGGATGTGCTGAACACATTCTTGGGGCACTACTTGGAACCCCCTAATGTTGTTCACCTCCACATTGATCCTCCAACTCTCACAATATTTTTTCAGGCTGTCACCAAGGTCATTTCTGAATCTTGGGTTCAAAATGCTCCAATCTGCAGCAACTGCTAAGCCTATAAAGATGTTTGAGAAAATGAGAGAGAGTGCTAATAATTTTCCCATTGTCTATAGCCAAGAGAGGGTGGTGGAAATGAACAGAAAATTGGTGAGTTTGAAGAGTGGTGGAGGAAAAATAAAAGAGTGTGGAATGGGCTGTGGAGCAAATGATTGAATGGTTTTTTATTAAATCTCACATGGTGTAATCAATTAAGTTGGTGGGTAGTACATAATTTGTGGACTAATTATGACTGAAAATAAAAATAGAGGAGAGACGAATGGAAAAAAGCAAAAATTTATGCTTCACAACTAATACATAGTGTTCCCCCTGAAACTGTTCTCACAGGTACACAATAAATCAAAGTTAAATTACTTTTGTTGAATGATTTTATAACCCAACAGGGTGTGAATGCTAGACATGGGTGGTCTAATATGCCAAAGCTATAGAGTTTCTGTTTGTTTGTGTTCCCCCTACAGGTTAGATTACATCCAAAATATTCCTCTTATTATATGTCAGAAATTTTGGCTCAAAGAAATGTACATAAGCTTAGATTGACTCCCTCCCTTTCTTATCTAAGATTCTTCTTATTCAAATATGTCAGATATTTTGGCTCAAAGAAATGTATATAAGCTTAGATTGACACCCTTCCTCTCTTATCTAGGATTGTTTTATGTTCAATGATTTTAATAGTAGCCCCACTGCAAGATAGCTAGTTAGGTCTTGCTTGGAAGACAAAGGAATATGCCAATGATGGTTAAGGATCCTAAAAAGGAAGCCAACAAAGACGCCCAACTGGCCAAGTATGGGTCATCCCTTCATGAACTTAACATTTATCTTATGATAATGAAATGTGAAAACAAAAAAAAAACAGTAGTCTTTGCTTTACAGTTCATACCCTGATTTAGGGGAGCCGATAAGGGGTATGAGGTAGAAAGATTAGTCTTTTTTCCTTTCACTATTTACTTTTTGACTGGGTAGAGATTCAGCCATCTCAATTTGACCCACAAACAGTTCATTCTAAAGATCATTCTATAGAACAGCATAAAACTAATGAACTCTAAAATTCAGGCCATATTTACTGGAGCTGATCAATTTCATTTGCCATATGGAGACTTATACATTATATTATCGGTTGTCAATTATTTATGCACAAGAATGATAAAGGACAAAAACCCAGGTAACTTTAATAATAAAGTTTCAAAAGGAATTTTCTTCAAGAATCGTATCCTAAGTTTGTTATCCCTGAATAATGAACCATAAGTGGCATTAGTGGAAAATAAAAAAGGAAACATATATATTTGAACTACTTAAAAAGACTGAAAAAAGTATTCATGGTAAAGCAAAATTGCATGAGGACATAGAAATGATTCGTTCACAAATACATATCTACAATTATTGGAACAACACCCTGTTTACAGACTCAAAATGAGCTCTCAAAACAAATCATAACAATATAATGATCTGTTTCTTATTTATGGACTCCAAAAGAAAAAAAAGAAAGATTAAAAAAAAGGAATCAATGGAAAACATGAAAGGAGATATGGCCTTCTAAAAAAAGCCATCATCGAAGTTAAGAGAATAGCTCCGAATATCATAGCTGTACCGAACTCTGCTTCTTTGGGCTCCCAAAGCTCGCTTCCAGTGTGACTTTAACCTCCAAATCAGCTGCCTCAAAAGATACGGTGCATTGTAGCAACAGCAGCGAAACGATGCTCTTCTTTGAAAGCTAACTACCGTAACCGCAGAACCAGAGCTTACAATTCTCTTCCCAAAGTTTGAAGCTTTCATTATGAGCTGTGTTTTTGCTGTTTCAGAGAGAACTGGTATCAAACTATCAGTGGTAGAAGTAGGAAATAACCACGAAAGCTTTAAGTCTATAAGTAGTAAGTGTAGATTGGCTCTATCCCACTAAAGGAGCCTCACATATTTTAGATGTCACTTTCCCATCTGAGGGATATTAAAAAGAGAAAAAGACATTATCAACAATGGTACCACTATGTTTTGGTACCATTCCCAGTCACTCACATAGGCCCCCCCAGCTTCAAAGACAGGTTTTTAGGTTTGGCCCTTTGCACTCATAGTGAGGTAATGTCAAACGTTGATGACATGGCACTTTTCAAACGCAATATCTTCTCAAAAAAGTTGATGGGGTTCATCATTTTTAAGTTTTCTTCTGTTTCACTCAAAAAAATGGAGGTGAACTTTCCTAGAAGTATCAATGAAAAAATGACGAGATCAAGGCCTACTCTTATGCCAAAAGTTGCCCCATCCGTAACCTAAGTGATCAAGTTTGACCAGACTTTAGATTGAAAAGGAAATAAAGATAATGCAGACAGATTTTCATGGAGCTGATCATCTTATGCTTGACACGAATGAAAGATTACAATACAAAAACGGAGTTTTTTTATGAAAAACGAAAGTCTGCCTAGAGCATAATTAAAGTGAATAACTATTACACCAAACTAAGAGAAAGTTTATGCGGAAATACATAAATTCAATCATAACAAAACAGAGGTTTAGTGAAAATATATGGGAAAATACATGTAATAATAACATAGACATTTATTAAAGACTAGCCTGGTAATTTCGGACCATCAAACACTCTTGGGACCATGGATTTGACGAGCACCATATACATGAAAAATGTAGAGGCACCAAATTCTCTCAGCAAGCTCACCTGGGAATCAAACAATGCATATTAGTCTAAACTAATTTTTGGTAGCAAATTGCTACTACAATATTTGAGACTTAATACAATTAACACTCACAGTCATGGTGTTCCTTCTTCTCTTGGATACAACCGCAGCATCTACAAGAAAAATACACATAAACTGCTTACATACTAGAAATTCACAAGGATGAAAATACTTTAAAAATAGTACAAGGGGGGATATAAGACTTGAAAACACCTCATAGTTGAAAAATCTCCCCTGAATTGAAGCTCCAATTCGTTCATATAAAACCTAAACAGAGGTGACCTGCAGAATCCAAAGTAAAAATACCAGGATGCAATATGAGTTAAGAACGTGTATGTTTTCACAAAAGCATGGTGAACTGGTTTAAGATCGTATATGGAAGTATGAAACAAAGATTATTGATTCAAATTTTTCACGGTGCATATCTTAGGCAATAGTCTTTTAAGGTCGAAACTCTTTTTTAAGGTCGAAACTCTTAATACTCCTTAGTTGAATAAGATACCTAATTCAAAGTATGTGACAAGTTAAGAAGGTAGAAATACCAGGATGGAATCGCAACTGCTGCAAGAGCTGGAGATACATTCCACAGCGGATGCAGTTGACCATTCAATATTCCCGTCAAATACCCAAGAATATCACTTTCCTAGTTACGAGAATTAATAATAGGTTTAACACAAAAATGAGCACTTGATAAAAATACTACACATAATTAAATCAACACAAGAATTAATTATGAGCAGGTGTGTCCACTGAATCCAACTCCACATTACAAATTAACGATATATTAGAATCTCAACCATGATATAAATATATGAAATTTAACAGGTCCTCTGTGCGAGATTTAAATTTATAGCAACTAACACGAGTTCCATGGAAGAATGAAGAAACTTTAAAAGAGTTCCATGACATGAACAGCACTCAAAACTTCGCGGTCATTGGCAGATAAAAGCAAGTTAATGTCATCTTACGCGGTTCACCTAAGTTCAAGGCCATCGGATACTTGTTCAAATATGTGCACACATTCCAAAAAGGTTTTCTTAGTCGCATTTGCGTTGGTACTGGAAGGAAATCACCATAAAGCATGTACGTATCTGTGTATTTCACCAAAATACTAACTAATAGAATTTTAAGTTGTTCTAAGAGGAAGAAAAAAGGGGAATTGAATGAAAAAGAACCTTTGAACTCATTGCTTCCTGCTTAGGCTCGAGAGTTTGAAATTTCGCTGGAAGTAACTTGCACACTTCATGAAATTGCTCTGAAGTTGTAATGGAATAGTAAGAAACCGACATCAAATGTTCAATTAAATAAGTCCACCTATTTGCGATGCAACCAAATAACAAGAGCTCCTGTATCAGGAACAAGGGAATGGCAAATAATTAAAATTCGTACAGGATCATAACTTTAGAAGAATATGAGCTGATGATACATTAATGCTTGCAACTATCATAAGCAACTAGTGCACATGTAAAACAGAAGATTAAAAAAGAGCCAAAGAGTTATTTTCCGATCTTTTCCCAGAAATTTGTTCGTGAAGCCATCTGAAACTGCAGACAATAGTGTAAAACTTAATAATCAGACTGACAATTGTGTCACGGAAATTGTCATCACTTCTTTGCACCGAAATATTCAGCCGTTCAAGAACTTGTACCCACTGAATCTTTGAAGCAGAAAATATCATGCTGGCACCTGAGATCATATATATGGCTCTCTTGTCAAAAAAATAACTAAGATTCTTTGATTTCCAGAGGTTCCATGTCATAAAACCAACCACCTGCTCCACAATCCTGAACATACAGCCAGAAGATAACCAGTTCAGGCCCCAAAATTAAAAACCTCAAGACACGTCCATGTGACAGTAACAGTTTCCATTTATCAATAAATGGAAAGCATACATTTCAAAGAAGGATTTAATTAGATCTTATCCTGCATTGCCAAGACATTGTCGACTGCACTTAACTCAATACTCCGAAGCACCTTACAAAAATAACGTACAAAATATAGTGCATTGTTCAAAGACAAGCACACACATCGCTCACTTACGCTGGAGCATCGTTCTGCTTGAGTTGTTCCTTAAATAAGTTATCATCAAACTCACTCCAACTGCTACATCTAATGTTGTTAGAAATGGTCTCTAAGCTTCTCTCAATTGTAGATATATTCGACACTGCAGACCATCTCTTCAGGAGCCTTTGAAGTGTATACTTTGTCAAACTAATAATCTCGCATTCTCCTGCCTTCGCAGCCAAAGAGTCTGGAGAGGTAGCCAAATCTTCATTAGTAAACATCCTATTCTGAACAGAGGAAATTGAAGCAGTTTGCAGCTTCAGCTTGTTCAGATATACACTTAGGCGATCATTCTCAGCTGCCGAAAGCTCGTGAAGATCCATTTCAATAGTTGCCAATAGAAAAGCTCTGAGATGTGAATCCCTCAACGGTAGAGTGTGGATGAAATGTTCTACTAAAAACCCTCTTGCCACAGTAAGAGTTGCAGATGATAGATGTGCAAGGCCCTGCTTTTTCCAGATATAAATAGGCGATTACATTACAAAAACGTCGAAGTAATCTAGTTACTCTTTGCTACAAGGAATCAAGGAGTAAGCACGAGTAAAAAATATGCAACCTGAGGGAAAGAAGCTTCAGATGTCAATTTAGATAGAGCTGCATCGAGTTCCTTCACAGACTCCCGGTGATCGTCCAAGCAGCCGAAAGTCTGCAAGACCTATTATTACAAAAAGCAAAGTTCAGTGCCTCTATTAGACAAAACGAGAAGGATTTGAAGCACAAAAACATTGGCAAACAGACAAATTAAATTCATTTCAAAAGGCAGTATAGCTGTTACGAAATTAGTATGAACGAAAAACCAGATTTTCAACTTTCAAATGCCATGCTCAATTGAGAGAGAGAGAGAGAGAGAGAGAGAGAGAGAGAGAGAGAGTAAATTCTAAATGCATTGCTGATTTATGGCTGCAGCCACAAAAGACTAAATGACAGAAAAGGGGGAAAGGGATACTGACATTTTCAAAGAAGGAAGCCCATTGGAAAGCTTTGTTGATGTTAAGGGGATCCCAGTGAGCAATACGACCAGAGGATTGATACCCAGATGTGAGAATGAGTATATCCACGAACCCTTTTACCAGTTCAATCAGATCCTCCAACGAGACGTCTGGGTGCCTCCATCCCATCTTCTTCTTCTTCTTCTTCCTCTTCTTCTAAGAAGCCCTAAAGCCCAATCAAGATGTTAAAGAATACGAACCAGCTATTCTTCACTTCGTCTTTGGATTCTAAAAAGGCAAGTCTATGGCTACGGAGTAGCAGGAAATTCCGACGGCGCTCTGCGTTGGACTTCCTGGTATTCCCGCCATTCACTTCGCCTCCCAAAGTCCATCCCAATCCAACTGGGGCCCACCACATCAATTTCCGTCAAACGACACCAGTCTTTTATACGAAAATACGACACGTTTTATTCTTTCAATATACCACCGTGCCAACGACATGTCGTACATGATTTTTCCACTCAATAACGAGTTTTTTTTTTTTAAGCCGAATAACAATTCGGCCGATTTTACACCCAAAACTCAATAAATATCCATAACCCACTTAGCCAAATGACATGTGGAGCCCGCTCTTAGATCATGCGCCACGTGGACGACTAAGTAGCAGAACAAATCACAGGGGACATACTAGCCGACACACGTCCATAAGGACTGCTTAAAAGCCACATGAGTCACACGTAGCACTATATGGACCTGCGGGCTGTCGGAGGCCAGGGCCGAATCCAAACCAGACCCTGGATGGATTCGGCCCAGTCTAATTTTTACCTCGATAACTAGGGGTCAAGAGCCTCGAGGGTCTTCCGCCAAGAAGATCACTAAAGGCAGAGCACTGCTCTAGACCCAGACAGGGCATTTAATGCAATCCTGGGTAGGTGTGCACATTGGGCAAACCGTCCTGACAAAACGGCGGCTTGTCAAAATCTCACCCCCACCAGGCTCGAGTCATAGGGGACGGCGGAGAGCAGGACACGACGATGCAAGAGAAATTACGGTAACCATGGCCCGTGATTTCTGGAATAAGTCATGATGAAAAAAGGTACTCGGTCCTGAGATTGCGAGCCAGGAGGTTCTCAGTTCCAGGACTATATATATGAGCCATGTGTCCCCCTGATGATGAGAGGCATATAAGCATAAAAAGAGAAAAACTTGATTTTATTACTCAATCTCATGAATAAATATTTGACTTAAGCATCAGAGAGTCTTTGTATGTAGCCACCCCCAGCTCTCTGAACCAACTTGAAGTTAAAGGTGTTCTGGGATAGTAAGGATACGTGGACAGTTGGTAAATACGGCATCAGCAATTTAGAGATACGTGGACAGCTGGTGAATCGATCCAACATGACCCATGTAAAGATCGTTGGAAGTCTATACCAAAAATATCCTCATTGAATTACCTTCCCTAACTTTGCACGCTTAAGAGAAAAAAAAAATATATATGTATTGTGATTTCTTCCTCTGTAAATTTTTACCGACATCAATTTCTTCTTCTTCTTCTTCAAGAGTGTCAGCGCCAAAGCTTCACTATTGTTAGATATGAAGTGGACTTTAATCTAAAACGATCTTCAATTTATGAGTTCAACCACAAACATCAAAGTTCATCAAAGTTATGTCAATAAAGATTGAAGCTCCATTGAGAAATTTTCAAATTCTATTGATAAACTTGCAGATCTAAAGGTAAATCAACATCGATTGATCTTTATTTTTTTTATTAATTTGTGTTTTAAGTTTTTAATAGATTCATTTTTGTTATTTGATTATTTTTAGGTGAAATACTTAGATTCAATCACTTTTGAGGTTATAGTTTTTCGTAGATTCAATTGAAAATTTAGGATTTTTGTTTTTGGTTGATAAATTCTTATTTTAATTCTTGATTGTGGTAAAAAAAATATGAGTTTTAGTATATGTCCAATCTGATTTAACTCTTGTAAAATTCGATTCATAGTTTTTATATGTGGTACATAGAAATTTGAATATAATTTATGACTTGTTGTTATGAGGTTCTAGTTTTTGGTATATTCAATTGAAAATTTATGAATTTCTATTTTTTGCTAAGGAATTCCTATTTTAGTTCATGATTGTGGTAAAAAATATGAGTTTTGATATATGTTAAATGTGATCTAACTCATATAAATTTGATTCATAGTTTTTTATATGTAGTACATAGAATTTTGAATAAGTTCATGACATTTTTGTTCTGGTATATATTCATAATTTGAGGGAATCTGATGGAGATTTGAATTGTTGGGAGATCAGCTTTGCGGAACGATAACACACAACTAAAATACGAGTTGAGAAAATTTGAATAAAAATAAAAAAAAAAGGCGCACAAAAGAATTAATGTGGTTCACCCAATTTAGGCTACGTCAACGGATAAGGCTGTAAAGAATTTCACTATGAAAAGGAGATTACAACTCACTTCTCTCTAAATACAAGGAGAGAACAAATGAATCTCTCTCTCTCTCTTGAAATAGGAAAAAACACTCTCTAAACAATTTAGGAGAAAACAAGTGGAACACTAAGAGGAATTCCTAGACTTGAATTCTCTCTTAGAAAGGAAGAAGATTTAGAATGGGATGCTAAACAAGTGATGAAGCCCTCCGTATTTATAGAACTTGAAAGGTGGTGTGAACACCATCTTTTATTATTGCTATTACGGCTGCTCTTTTCACTATTGCTATTACGGCTGCTCTTTTTACTATTCCTATTGCAGCTTCCCTTTTTACTATTCCTATTGCGGCTGCCTTTTCACTGTTCCTATTGCGGCTGGTAAGTGAGCTGCAATTGTTAATTTGTTCAACATTCTCCCACTTGAAAACTTGATTTTAATCATATCTTCATACTTGATGAATCTCTCTTTTCTTCCCATGTCAATTCTTCATGCTGCTTATATTTCTGCTACGCCATATAAAGATCTACACCATTGGAACTTGTCAGTGTTGATTGATTTGGTTAAAACATCTGCTAGGTTCTCCTTTGTGTGAATCTTTTTCATGTCCACACTTCCAGCTTCTACTACTTCTCGAACAAAGTGACATTAAACGCCAATGTGCTTTGTCCTGGAATGAAATGCTGGATTCCTTACAGTGTGTAAGGCACTCTGACTGTCACAAAATAGAGGAATCTTTTCTTGTTTATGCTCGAGCTCCTCCAATAATCTTTGAATCCAAATAGCCTCTTTACAATCTTGTGTAGCTACCATGTATTCTGCTTCTGTTGTAGATAAAGCCACAACAGTTTGCAGTTTTGAAACCCAACTTACAGCTCCTTTTGCAAGAGTAAACACATAGTCTGTAGTAGATTTTCGGTTGTCAAGATCACCTGCAAAATATGAATCAACATATCATCTGACAGCAAATTCTGATCTTCCGTAACATAATGCAGCATCTGAGGTTCTTTTGATGTATCTCAGAATTCTCTTCACAGCATTCCAATGCTCTCCGTCAGGATTCGCCATATATCAACTAATCGCTCCTACTGCTTGTGCAATGTCTAGTCTTGTACATATCATAGTGAACATTAGTCTTCCTACTGCTGATGCATACAGTACTCGAGACATCTCCATCCTCTCTGCTTCTTTGTTAGGACACTTCCCAGAGGATAACTTGAAGTTGACAGGAAGTGGGGTAGAAATCGACTTACAATCTTGCATATTGAAGCGGCGCAAGATTTTCTTCAAATAATACTTCTGAGAAAGCCGAATCTTCTTGTTACCTCTATCTCGGTGAATTTGCATCCCTAAAATCTTGTTTGTTGGTCCCAAGTCCTTCATATCAAATTTTCTAGCTAACTTTGCCTTCAATTCTTAGATTCTGCCTTTGTTGGTGCCCGCTACCAATATGTCATCCACGTACAATAATAAGATAATAAAGTCACTATCTTCATCAAACCTCCTGAAGTATGTGCAGTGGTCTGAACTGAGTCTGTTATACCCAAGGCTTATGATAAAGGAATCAAATCTCTTATACCAACACCTCGGCGCCTGTTTGAGACCGTATAGAGATTTGTTCAACCTGTAAACTAAACCTTCTGGTTGGAGCATATAAATCTCTTTTTCAAGTTCTCCATAAAGAAAAGCAGTTTTCACATCTAGCTGCTCTAGATATAGGTCAAACGTAGCACATATCGCCAAAACCACTCTAACTGTTGTCAGTCGAACTACAAGTGAAAATATCTCATTAAAGTTAATTCCTTCTTTTTGAGCATATCCTTTTACCACTAATCTCGCACGATACCGCTCCACCTGATCATTGCTATTACGCTTGATCTTGTAGAACCATTTGTTGCCAATAGCCTTCCTTCTTTGTGGTAGCGAAACAAGATCCTATGTTTTATTCTTGTGAAGGGCTTCAATCTCTTCTTGCATTGCTGTCATCCATAGGGATACATCCGAGCTTTTGGTAGCCTCATAGAAAGTTGTTGGCTCTCCATCCTCTGTTAGAAGATAGTATACAAAATTGCTCTCAGTGATATAATCCAAGTACCATACCGATAATCTTCTCTCACGAGTTGACCGACGAATTTTAGAAGCCTCTTCTCGATGGGTTCTTCTACTTCGTGCTCTGGTGCTACTTCAGAAGAATTTGAATCTTCAGTATTCTTTTCTACCTGAACTGTAGTAGTTTCTGGTCTGCTATCGTCTCCTTTCTCTTGCAGTTTATTCTCTAAAAATATCACATCTCTGCTGATGACAACCTTGTTGGCAGTAGGATCCCATAAGCGATATCCCTTGACTCCATCAGCATATCCCAAGAGTACACACCTTCTAGACTTTAAATTCAGTTTTGTGATTTCTTGAGCATTGTACATCACGTACACAGGATATTCAAACATATATAAGCGAGAATAATCAGTTGGTTTACTAGTCCATATCTCCATCGGTGTCTTCAGATCAATCGTTGTTGATGGATATCGATTGATCACATAACAAGTGGTTTTGACTGCTTCTGCCCAAAATGTCTTGGATAGACCTGCAGTTTTCAACATTGCTCCTATTCTTTCTAACAAGATTCTGTTCGTCTGCTCTGCCACTCCATTTTGTTGAGGAGTGTACGCCACTGTGAACTGCCTCTTAATACCTTATTGTTGACAGAAGTTATCAAATTCATCGCTTGTATATTCTCCTCCATTGTCCTTCCATAAACACTTGATCTTTTCTCTAGATTCAAGCTCTATCTGTGCTTTGAATATTTTGAAGACTGAAAACACATCTGCCTTCCTCTTGATAAGATATACTCAACATCTCCTAGAGTAATCATCAATAAAAGATACAAAGTATCTAGCTTCTCCTAGGGACATTACCGGTGCTTGCCAAACATCAGAGTGAACCAAGTCTATAACTTTTTTACTTCCAGAACTGGAAGTGCTAAACTTTAATCTATGCTGCTTGCTTGTAACACAATGTTCACAAAAGGGTAATGATACCTTTGTGAGACCAGGAAGTAACCTCTGTTCAGAGAGAATCTTCAAGCCCCGTTCCGACATATGACCAAGCTTACGATGCCACATCATCATTGATTCTTCTCCGGAATTTGTTGAAACAACTGATGCCTCTACTTCCATCAGTGTATCTCCTTTAAGCATGTATAGATTAACTGTGATTTTCTCCGCCTTCATTACTACAAGCGCGCCCTTCATAATCTTCATGATCCCATTCTCGACACTAGTTTTACAACCAAGGTTATCTAATTATCCCAAAGACAATAGATTTTTCTTTAGGCCCTTCACATATCGCACCTCTTGAATAGTACGAATAGTGTCATCGTACATCTTTATCTTGATAGTATCAATCCCAGCGATCTTTAAGGCATGATCGTTACCCATGAATATTGATCCTCCAGAGACAGGTTCATATATGTGAAACCATTCTCTGTGAGAAGTCAAGTGCCATGTTGCTCCCGAATCCACTAACCAAACATCAGTGAGCTGCCATCTATCCTTAGAAATTATTGATGCTTCACTATACAGGATTTCTCTATCATCTGAAGTAATTTGCAACATTCCCCTGAGCATTTGATAACTCGAGGTCCTTTCCTCTGGAATCTCTATTCTTCTTGAGTTGCCAACACTCTCTTTTGACGTGCCCTTTCTTGCCATAGTGATAACACTTGACATTCTTCTTACTTCTTGACTTTGATCTACCATGACTCTGACTCCCACTGGGGTCACGTTCCATTGATCTTCCTCTCATTGTTAAAACCTCTACTTGCTGTGAACTTGCTAATCTGTCTTCCTTGTTCTTAAGCCGATTTTCTTCTTCAAGAACAGCAGCTGTAAGATCGTTGAAAACTAGAGTTGTAGCAATACTGGTCACATTTATGATGAGTTGATCATACGAATCAGGTAGACTCTGAAGTAAGATTTATGCACGTTCATTATCCTCTATTTTATGCTCCAATTTGTGAGCTGTGAGAATAGAGTGTTGAGGGTATTGATATGGTCGGTCACCGTTGTTAATTCTGCCATCCGAAGGGTATAAAGCATTCTCTTCAAAAAAAATTTTGTAGTGAAGTGACTTGGTTTGATACAACTTTATCAGTATATCTCATATCTCTTTGGCTGACTTCTTCTCCTCAATACTCGATAGGACTCTATCTGCTAGCACCAAATGTAAGTTAGCGGCAGCATTGCTATCCATCCCATCCCACCTTTTATCATCAGTAATCTCAGTAGGTCTTTCCCCAATTGCTGCTAGGTAATTATCTTTTCTCAAGATTTCCTTTATCTTCATTTTTCGCAAAGAGAAATTACTCCTATTAAACGTCTCAATATCAAATTTTCCCACCATTTTTGTTCACCACGATTTGTTCAGTTACCATTGTTTCACTGTATGTGAACAGTATCGTATACATGAATAGTACCGTATATATGAATAGTCGTATATATGAACAGTACTCTAACCAATGGCTCTGATACCACTGTTAGGAGATCGGCTTTGCGGAAATGATAACACACAGCTAAAATACAAGTTGAGAAAATTTGGATAAAATGAAAAAAATAAGGCACACAAAAGAATTAACCTGATTCACCCAATTTAGGCTACGTTCACGCATAGGGCTATGAAGAATTTCACTATGAAAAGGAGATTACAACTCCCTTCTCTCTAAATACAAGGAGAGAACAAATGAACTTCTCTCTCTCTTGAAATAGGAGAAAATAAGTAGGACACTAAGAGGAATTCCTAGGCTTGAATTCTCTCTTAGAAAGGAAGAGGATTTAGAATTAGATGCTAAACAAGTGATGAAGCCCTCCGTATTTATAGAACTTGAAAGGTGGTGTGAACACCATCTTTTACTATTACTATTACGGTTGCTCTTTTCACTATTGCTATTGTGGCTGCCCTTTTTACTATTCTTATTGCGGCTGCTTTTCACTATTCCTATTGCGGCTGGTTGGTGAGCTGTAATTGTTGATTTGTTCAACATGAATGTTAGAAAATTTAGAGTTGGATTCAATATCTATCTGATACATATTTGATTTCCGTTTGGTTCATAAACTTGTGTCCTTGGTTCATGAAATTATGTACTTAGTTTATAAAGTAATCAATGTGGTTCATAGCTTTATGTCTTTAGTTCATAAAATTATGTTTCATAAAGTTGTGTTTTATATATAAGAATATATATCATACAAATTAGTTCTTGGCATATTGTGTTCCTAACTTTAAGTCTTTAGTTCATATATTTTAATCTTTGGTTCAAATTCATAACTTATTTCATTCATAAAATTTTATCTATAGTTCATAAAGTTGTCAGTATGGTTCATAAGTTTGTGTCTTTAGTTCATAAAGTTGCATTTTAGATATGAGAATATAACTCTTTAAAAATTTTCTATTTGATATATAAAATTAGGTATTTGGTTTTATTTGAATTTCTTATTGATATTATTCTGTTTGGTTCATAAATTTATATTTTTAGTTCATGAATTTATGAGTATGGTTCATAATTTTACAGTTATGGTTTATATCTACTATGTACCCCTTATTTAATTCATTTAGTTCCTAAATTTATCTATATGGTTCATAAATTTATCAATTTATGTTTATTTTTTGTTTAATTAATAAGTTTATATTTTTTGTCCATGACTTTATGTATTTGTTTCACACTTCATTATGGTTTATGTTAATTTAAACATAATATATGATTATTAATACTTAGTACATAACTTGTAAAATCTGACAGCTTCTCTCACAAAAACAAAACTGATTATGGAATATTTATGATCAAAAGAGCAGCAGCATTAATGATGAATGTCAACATAAAAGAAATAATATAAGATAAAATTAAATTTTATTGGTAAAAAATAGTCATAAAACTCTGTCGCTGGGCCAAAGATAGGATGAGAAGGGGATACAGAAGTGATACGAAAACAGAAAATGAACGCGATATAGAACATGCACTCTTATTTTGGATTAACAAAAATAATATAGTTTTTTAAGTTTGACAAGAATTATTGTATTGAATACTTTTAATTGTAAAGATATTCAACATTAGACATTTTTATCCTTGGTTTATGTGTTTTATGTAATATAATTTGATATAAATCTAAATTGTTACTTACTTGCTTCTGGTAATTCACTTCGTGAGGTACACTTGAATAATTTAAAAAAAAATTGAAATTGTTTAGAAATGATAATATATATTAAAAAAGTTCTCTCTTTATAGTATATAATCTTTTGAACTAGGTACATAAGATTTTATTCATGGTTTATTCTAATATGAAATAGGTATATAATTTCTAATATTATGATAGGATATACGAACTAGTACACTATACTCAAATACCATAACCCAACTAAGAGATAATATATAAATTTATCATTTCGAACACAATATATATGTTTATATACAATCACCCAACTCCAAAAATCATTCATAGTATTTTTTTTTCACTACTTCATAAGAGTTCGCCAATAATATATGTATTCAGACATAATCTGGTACATATATTATACACAATAATGATTTTTTTGGTTCCACCAACAAAAAATAAATTCAATAATATATCAAGGAATCTAGTGCATAGCCTTATCTACTATGACAAAAATCAATATACTAAAACCAAAAATTCATGTAGCTAAAAGTATAAAAACTTAGAAACAAGATAATAATATTAAATATCTAAAATAATAAATTTAGTATAGAATCACATATACCAAGACAAAATGTCTATATACCAGGACCAAAAATTCATATACCTAAATATATATAATAAAAAAACCTCATTCATTTCAAAATAAAACAAATTATAAACTCAATACAAAAAAAGTAATGATGCTTATGTCCCATAAACTGATATTATAGGTATACAATGACGCCACCCTTTAATAAAAGCTCCAAATGCCATAAAAAATTACTTCAAATTCCATTTTTATCAACTTCATAATTAGTATATAAACCTATATGAAGAAACCAAGAAACAAACATTAATTAAAAAAAAATAATATCACATCTACTGGTTCAGGAGGTACATATATACATATACCAAGTTAAAATCCCTTCTATTAAACATATAAAATCATGTCCCACAAAAAAAAAAACTAGAACAGGATAATAATATACCTGAGCTCAAACTCTTGGTCAATAATAGCAAAATAATTAATATGTTAATCAACAATAACCACACAATATATACCATCACAAAAAAATAAATAATAATATCAAAACCAAGAATATATGGACTAAATAAGAGTACTGAACATCTAAGATTAATAATAACAAAAAAAAGGCATATGACAATACAAAAATCACATATATCAAGACCAAAATATATGAACCAAATAAGAAATACAGAATATGTTAAACAACAAAAACTAGTGAATAGTATTACCATATACTATAAAACAGATCGCATATACTACCATAAATATCGCATATCCCACGACAAAAAATTAATGAACAATTGCCAATTACAAAAAACAAATTTCAAAACACATAACAAAATACAAAAAAGCTATTAAGACCTAACAAAAAATAATATTATACTTAAATTAAAATTAGTTATAACAGGAACTCTCAACATAAATGAAAATCCCCAAAACCAACAAACAATACACTCAAATCAAAATCAAGAGAATAATACATACCGAAACAAAATCAAAATAAAAGTATCGAAGATTCGACTAAAGTAAATACACAAATAGCTAAAAACACCAGAGATCTAAGAAGATGAATAAAACGACCCCAAAGAAGATGATAATGAATCAAACAATGCCAGATAAAAAGAATAATGGAGATATACATCGGAAAACACACGAAACTATCGTAGATCCAAAGAAAACTATGGACATTGAAGAGAAAAATCAATTGAGTAATGAGAGAGATTCAGGAAAAGAAGAAAGAAGAGAGAGAGAAGAAAAAGATTACAGGAAATAAAAGAAGATAAACGGAAAAAAATGAAGTATTTCATTAAGGACAAAAATAGAAAAATATAAATTAATTAGTAGGTAGTTTTTAAACAAGGGACATATAGTTATAAATTTTAAATGTTTGAACATATACTTAACCGGTTTTAAAAATTTGGACATATACCATATTTTTCTTTTTTTTTTTGGGATTTTTTTTTTCAAGTGTAACCGATTCATGGAGAATTCTAGAAATAATTATTGGTAACTAACATGTTTCAACGTTTAGCCGACAAAAATGGGAATGCCTTAGATATAAATCTACATGTCGTTCTCGCTTAAATGATACCTTTCTCATGGCAAAAGGAAGGCAAAATTTTGAACAACAATCAAATGGACAAAATAATACTAAAAAAGTTGGAAAATAAAAAAACCCACGGCTCATCGAAGCCATCAATCTGTGCGAGCCACACGTGTGCGGGCCAGGAATTGGTGACCGTGATGCTGGCCTTACAAAACATGACTATAATAAGGGCAAATAAGAGATAGTAACAAAAACAATACAGCTTTCTCCAACAAATTAAATGATTTATCCCAACACCAAATTAAATGAATTATACGAACACAAATTAAGTAATTTATACTAGTTATTTTCAATAAACATTTTGTATTGGTCAACAAAATAAAATATTCTCAATTTATTCTTTGTTTAGTGAATGAAAAATTTGTTAGACAATTTATTTAGTGCAAATTTGTGAATACAAAATTTGTTAATCAATTTATATATACAAATTTATAGAGATTTCATCAAATGTGAATATAATCTTATAGGATCCAAAACCAAAAGATATAATTAAGTTAAGAGAAAAGCTATAACTCCAGGTATTTTTTTAGATAATACAATAAATAAATAACAAAGACCCCAACCTTTATCCGTCTATAAAGTAGAGAAAAACTAACACAAGTAGAGAAAAACTAACATTTAATGTAAAGTAAAGAATCGCCAAGTCAGTAAAATCTAATTACAATTATGTTCTTCATTTATTAGGTATTAGGAAATAAAAAAGTGTACTCCATTAGGATATTAAGAGAAAAATTCATATTAAATATAAAACAATCATCTTATCATGCAACACATCTTGCTTTAGTAGTGCTATGATCGCTTCAAGCATGCTGAAAACAAGTAGACGACTAACGAAATAAAATAACACTAACGGAGAAATATAATAGGACCAAACTTCAGAATTATAAAGATAATTATCTATTAGAAGATTTGAACTCCACAAGCCTGCAAAATTAAACAAAATTGGAAATCCTACAACCATCAATAAAACAGAGAGCAGTACAACTGAAATCAAGACTCTTAGACAATAGCATTGGCAGCACTAGCAATTCTTGGCCAAAGATCAGCGCATTCTTTCCCAATTGGTCCAGTAATAGCAGATCCTGCAATGACAACATAAGACATTTAATAATTTGACACTTGAAATAAGAACATGAAATCACTAGTACGCGATCATTTGCGGTAGATAAAGAAACAAACCTCTATCTCATCTTAAACGTTCATTTAATGATCATTTAACATCTAATGCATCCACTGATTACCATAAAGGATTTTGGTTATATGATTAGATATAGGAACCGCAAAAGTAATACCTTTCATCTCTCCCTTGGGGTTCACAATGACACCAGCGTTATCTGCAGGTACATCAAATGACTAATCAGAACTGGAATTCTTAACACACTAATATACATGAATTATAATCGAGTAAAAACAAACTATCAATAACACCACATCAGAAGAAATAAAGGACATTAATTAACTAGGAAAACAGCACAAATCATATTGACGTGCTACAATTTCACTTTACAAATTTCAAATGACAAATCAATCTGTATCTCAGCATCTCAACCAAGTATACACAACCGGATCATCAAGTAGCAATCATGTAAAACTAATAGGAAAACGTTAAGCAAAGCCATCTATTTAAGATTTTTTGGGGCATGTACCAGGAGACAGGTAACATAATGCTATAAACAAATCATTATACTGTTTAAAGCTGGCATTTTTAAGTTCGATATATGCTTCTCATGACAAATGACCAATCAGTTAAGTCCAACTAGCCACTCAGATTTCACGCAGAGAAGCAACTTTAAAACCACAAAATTTCATATTTAAAAAACACACAAGAAGATAATCATAACATATATTTTACAACGCATTAAAGACAAAACTGTTTCAATTTCCAATCAGAAAATACCAAAGCGGCTGAATATACTATACTATTAAATAACGTAAATCACATTGAAAAGAGATCACAGTGACAATTACAGTAATCAATCAGCAACATAATGTACAACCCAATATGCGTATAAAAACTACAGTAATGAAGTATAAGATCATCTCAGCTTCTCAAACAAGTAAACAAAACTTGGTCATTTCAATCAGCCCACAACCTGGACAAATCATGTGAAACCAACTAAAAAGAATGGTTAATAAGGCAGGGCCATGAAAAAGTAGACAGATAACACAATGCTTTAGACAAATCATCAAACTGCTTAACCCTGGCACTTTAAAGTTCAATACATGCTTTCTCATACCAAATGACCAACTACTCAAACCCAACTGGCCACTCAGATCTCAATCACAGAAGCAATCAAAACAGAAATCAGATCAATAAACCCTAACAAACCCAAATGGCCACCCAGGTTTCAACCAGAGAAGCAACCAAATTAAAACCTAAAACTTCTCAGAACAACGGAATATTAAAGCAAACGTTGGGGTTTATCATACCTTCAAAGTACATGTAGACACCGTCCTTTCGGCGCCATGGCTTGCGCTGGCGGACGATGACAGCGGGAAGGACCTTCTTACGGAGATCGGGCTTCCCCTTCTTGACGGTGGCCATGACCATGTCGCCGACGCAAGCAGAGGGAAGGCGGTTGAGACGGCCCTTGATCCCTTTGACGGAGATGATGTAGAGGTTCTTTGCTCCGGTGTTGTCAGCGCAGTTCACCGTCGCGGCCACCGGAAGACCCAGCGACATCCTGAACTTGTTCCCCGCCGATCCTCCCCTTCCTCTCTTCGACATTTTCGCTCTCTTCTTCTTCTCTCTCTCTCTCTCTCTCTCTCCAACGCCTCCACTCAAAAGAAGGTTTTGTCCAGCTTTTGGCTTCTTATATAGTTACCCCATTTTGGGCTTAGGGTTTGAGGAGGCGACGCCGAGTGCTGCGTGTCTTAACTCGATACGACAACGTTTCATCTTTTGAAGCAAAAGGAGTTATTCTCTCGCTTACCCCTAGTTTTAGGTGTGGTTTCGATTTGACCCCCTGAACTTCAAAATATACTCATCCATACTCCGAATTGTGTTTTTATTCTCAATTTTGAGTCATGAACTTCTTAAATTTTATACGTAACTGCAAGAACTATATTTTTCATTTCATTTTTTATCATGATCTTTAAAGATGTTAAAATGGGTTGTGTTGGCGGAATTGTAAAATGGGTCCTATAGCACCATGAAAATAGTATGGTCCACTCATATTTCTTATGGTGCTTGACACAGCCTAATAAAAAATCGTGGTATTGTGCTTGTGTTGCCGCAAAAATAAAAATAAAAACTTGAGGCCACACACAATCCATATGCATAGAAACTTCTCGTGTTGTGCACATACTAGGTCCATATCATATATGTCATAATATATTAATTTAGGTGTGAGACCTTATATTGGTTTTCAATTAGTTATTAATTCTATCTAGTAATGATTAATAGAATTATTTATTTATTATCTTGAAAGTTACAAAACTAGTCGCATATGATTGTTAAATACAAAATATTGTATTTTCAAATATTTAGTGGTTATAGGTCATGCTTGTAAAATTGGGATTTAACAAAGTTTAAATATGTAATTTTAAAATCAAGGGCATTTTGATAATTTTAAATTTTTGGATTATTTTAATAAAATATCAGGATTATTATAAATTAAAGTATTAGAGTTGAATCTAGACAAAATAAGGTATAGGTTCATTGGGATAAAAGTGAGAATTAAACTAGAAATTGAGGACTAAAATGTATACATCAAGGGACTAGAATGAAAGAATCTTTTGAAAGCTGTGGCGAAAGTAGCATTTTGAGCTACCTAGACCAGATGACGCCGACAATCTAGTGCCAACCAACATCGCAGCGAAACGCCGCCTCTCGCAGGAGTTACGAGCTACCGAAATCACTACCACCAAACCGGAAAAGTGGTCGTCGTTTATCCGTCCGACATCCGATCAATACACCATCGATGCCGTTGACTTTGTCTCGACGTCGCTGATCTTTTCCGACCACCCACAGCCTCTAACTTGGCTCTGATTAGAAAATTGTTATTATAGCAATATTTTAACATTAAATTTTGTGGTATTTTTATAATTATTTCATAAATGGATTATTTATCCCGAGAAAATTATGCAACTTTAAAGAGGAGGTTGAGACAAGAATGAATGTGACTTTGAAGTGTTGAAACGATATCCAGAAATGTGTTAATTATCGAATTGAAAAAAATGAAATTTTTCTAAATATTTTCAAGATGTGATATTTTTATAATTTTTAGATATTGGAGCTTAACTAATGCTCGGAACCTCGAAACTGAGTTTTGACTTCGAATTTGGACTCAATGAGGTTAAGGCATGAATTTTGATATAAAATATCACTATATTCTGAAACGGCACGAAATCGAGAAAATAGCTTGTGAATAGTACCGTTTTGCGGGCCTCGGGTTAGTCATGCACTGGGATCCGTTTTCGATAAACTATATGTATAACCCGACATTTTAGGTGTTTTGAATTCAGTGGTGACTTCTGTTTCTCAATCTGAAGCTCCGTTTGGAAATTCACTTTTTCAAGTGAATATGTCAGGATCTAAAAACGATTGTCTGAGTAACCAGGTGACCAACAAAGAATGTTTCTAGCATTGTTAGCTAGGTATAACTACCATTTCGAGGTAGGGGATTCAAGTGTCATGTTTTCTATTATTTTTCGTAAAAATTAGAATATGTTGAGAAAAGTGAAACTTTGTAAAGTTATTAAATTAAATTGTTTGAATGATTATTTTATTAAATATTGAATTTGTGAAACATTGTGAACTGCTCTAGATATTTTGCGTATGATTTTATAAAAATTTTATACTTAGAATTGATTAAACCAAAGGAATTGTGCTGTCAAATTTTTAAAGTACAAAACAAATTTTATGTAAAAATTAGAGTATGTCTAGAATATTACTGCATGGTTGTTTATACTGCTTATTGTATTGCATATACCATAGGATTATACATAAGGTCCCCCTTAGGCATCACAATGTTTATTGGGTGGCTAGTATCCTTACCCTCAGTAAGAGCCTGTAAACTCATATGGGGTTTTATGATTACTTCCATTCGGTATACTTAGACGCATGGGTGTTCCTATGCTATTGTAGAATTTAGGTATCAGACAAAGGGTACTTAATACATATAGTACGAATTACCTTGGTTCGTGATGAAATGATGTAAGCTCATGGAATTGTTTAATTTGTGACATGTGCACTATGTATTACCTATCTGATTTTTTTTTTTATTCATTTTGAATATGATTTCTATTGATGATTTCAAGTCATATTTGAGTTGGTGCATTATGAAATTGTTTTCAGAACAACTAATCATACAGGGAATTTGTAAATGAATGTTGTCCCAAAAAGATACTTGGGTATCCTACTAGGTATTTCGTACTCACCTTCTTATTCTCCCTCTTAGGTAGTACTCAGGATAACGCCGTAAACTAAGAAGCAGCATATTTATCGACTAGTTAGTAAGTGTGTAAGATAGTCTTGTTTAACTTCGTGGATTGTATTAAATACTTAAGAGCTCGTTTTATTGACTTAATATGTATAATTAGTGTGCTAGATTGTGAGACTACTGATAATGATGCTTGATTTATTTTTAATAAATTTCATTAACGATCTATGTCTAATTGTGATCACAAACTATGAGATTTACGATTTAAATTAATTTTACAAACTTTTATAGAAATTTTCGTTTTGAAACTAGTTGTTATTTTTCTTAAAAAAAATT
Organism: Parasponia andersonii; assembly: GCA_002914805.1. Classification (NCBI taxonomy): domain Eukaryota; kingdom Viridiplantae; phylum Streptophyta; class Magnoliopsida; order Rosales; family Cannabaceae; genus Trema; species Trema andersonii. The sequence continues at coordinate 238,562 of JXTB01000352.1, forward strand.
AAAATTTCTAAATTTTTTAAAATAAATTATAAATTTCTATTTATGAAATTCATCTTATGCCATTAGCCCGAAATTTGGGTCATGACAATGCCAACTTATTAAGCTTAAAAATATGAGTTTGACATAGTCCAATGCCCTCGTGTTGTTCTTGGTATAGCTCAAGGTCATTTTCTCAACATGTTTGTGTGATGCTTTTGGCATAATTTTTTTCCTACATGCCACATGGCTAATAGGCGGTCGAGTCCATTTAATAACTCTACCTAATTGAAGAGTAAATAAGAGCAAAAATTTAGATAATAGACATAAATTAAGAACAAAAAATATATTTTGTATAAAAAAATGGGCATTTGGAAGTTAATTAACTAAAATTGAGATTAAAAAAAAAAATAGAATGCACATTGACACAATAAAAAATGCTAAAATTTACTATTTATTCATGTGAATTTTATTATGTTTTTTTAATGTCATTAAAATATAAAACATTGAAATGAAATCCACGCATCAATGAGTGACGAGACAGCAAAACTTTTCTTTTTCCCGGAAAATAGCAATCCACAAACACATTTCAAATTTAACCGAGGCTGAAATGAAAATAAGAAAAAGACATTGATAACACAATGCCTTCGAAATGATGTGAGAATGAGGTCATCTTAAAACGACAGCGTTTTAGGTAGGCCTTGCGCTCGCGGTGAGTTCTTCACCATCTGCGTATGTGTGTGTGTGTGTGTGTGTAGTGTTGGGTAACTATAGGCTTTGAATTATCCGGCTGAGATATGCACAGCAGCAGCACATCACTCCTCAACTCCAGCTTCCCAATTCCCCACCCCGAAAAGTCCAAAAGCCCCTCCGCCACCATCCCAATACGACATCGTTTCACCTTAAGAATGTCCCTCAACGACAACCCCAAACCCCCGGACATCCCTTCTTCCCTCCTCTCCTCCGTCACCAAGCTCCTCTGGGGCCCATCCCTCCCTCCAGGCCTCCTCATCTCCACCGTCCGTACCGCCTGGCACTCCACGTGGCGCCTCATGATGTCCCAGCTCGCCCCCTCCGACCCTTCCGGCGGCTACTCCCGACCCGCCTCCAGATTCCGGGCCGACGAACTGACCCGCCAGAGCCCCAAAACCCTTCACATCTACGTGGGTCTCCCCTGCCCTTGGGCCCACCGCACCCTCATAGTCCGGGCCCTCAAGGGCCTCGAAGAGGCCGTACCCGTGTCAATCGCGGCACCCGGAACAGACGGCTCGTGGGAATTCAACGATGTCCGCGGCTCGGATGGGGATATCCTTATTCCGGGTCGGGATAACGCCAACGGGCGTAGAACTCTGAAGCAAGTATATCAACTCAGAAGAGGAGGGTATAATGGACGCTCCACTGTCCCAATGCTATGGAATACTGAGACCAAGGAGGTTGTTTGTAACGAGAGTTACGACATCATCCAGTTGTTCAATTCGGGGTTAAACGGGTTGGCCCGAAACCCGGGTTTGGATCTTAATCCTCCATCTTTGAAGGATGAGATTGAGAAATGGAACCGGGTAATCTACCCGAATGTAAACAATGGAGTATACAGGTATGAATGTGATTGGTTAATATCACGTGTTTGAAAGATTTTTAAGGATTAATCTTGTTTGAGCTTTTGTGTTGCGACAGATGTGGATTTGCTCAGAGTCAAGAGGCGTATGATAAAGCAGTGGAGGAGTTGTTTAATACGTTGGACATGTTGGATGTTCATTTAGGTAGTTCGAGGTACTTGTGCGGAGCAAAACTCACTCTAGCTGATGTTTGCCTGTTCACTACTTTGATTCGGTTCGACCTCGTGTACAATGGTTTGTTTAAGTGCACCAAGAAGAAGCTGATCGAATACTCGAATCTCCATGGCTATATGCGCGACCTTTATCAGGTTATGCTGCGTTCTTGAATCATTCTTAGAACGCTTTTGAAGAAAATAAAACTAACCCAAATTATTAAGCTTTGTTTGACAGATTCCTAAGGTGGCCGAAACTTGTAACTTCCCTGCAATTATGGATGGTTACTATAGAATACTTTTTCCACTGAACCCGGGCTGCATTCGGCCCGTCATGCCTTCGGGCTGCGAGCATGAAGTCCTCTGCACACCTCACAACAGGGATTCACTATCCTTCACAGATAAAAGTACTGACATATTTGTATCATGATATACTTCCAACAAATTATTTTATAGATTGTTTTTTTTCTATGTATATATATATATATATATATATATATATATATATGTGTGTGGATAACTGTAATGATCTATGCAAGTTGCCAAACTTATGAGCAATAGATTTTAGCAAGTTATTTTTCTTCTCAGAAGCAAAATATTACTAGCCCAGAATCGACAACGCAGAGTGAAGAAAAACTGCCCGATATATTTTTTCAATCACAACGAATAAAGGAATTTCCTTTCTCATTTCAGAAAAATATATATTTTTCTGATATTTACTTTTTCATTTTGTTTTTATTTAGGAAATTTCCTTTTCTTTTTTTTCATAAAGCATAATACTAAAAATATCTATTATATACCATTCAAAAATAAAAATGGAAAACTAAATTCTATTTATTATTATCACCAAATATGATGGACGCCGGTGTTGGGATACGAAGACGAAGATGAAGGAAGATATTTGTAACGAGAGTTATGATATGAGAAAGTCTAATGTATTGTTCAACTAGGGGTTAAAATGGGTTGGCCCAAAATCCGGATTTGGATTTTTATCTGCCATTTTTGAAGGACACGATTGAGAAATTGAATCAGGTAACTTAGCCAATTGTAAATAATGGAGTTTACCAGTATCAATGTGAGTGTTAATCTTCAAATTTCGTTAAAAACAATACCGTGTCTTCGAAAGATTTGCTTCAGCATATGTCGTAACAAATGTGGACTTGCTCAGAGTCAAAGGCAGTGGAGTAATTGTTTAATAAGTTGGGCACGGTTGATTTCGTTTAGGTATTCGAGGTACTTATGGGGAGATAAACTCACTCGAGCTGATGTTTGTTTGTTCACTACTTTGATTCGGTTCGATCTTGTGGAAAATAGTTCCGTTGAAGTGCACCAAAAAGAAGCTGATTGAATACCAAATCTCCATTCCTATATGCGTGACATGAATCAGGTGATACAGCCAACTTGGTCGTTCTAGCTTGACATTAATCTTGACGTTTTTGAGATCTTTGAACACTTTCAAGTAAATAAAACTAACCAGAGCTTGTTTCATTACTGGAAGAGATTGCGAAAGTGGCCGAAACTCGAAATTTTCCTGTAATTATGGACGGTTACTACAGAATACTTTTTCCACTGTATCCAGGCAGCATTCGACCCATCATGCATTCAGGAACATGAAATCGTCTGCAGACCTCACAACAGAGATTCAATGCCGTTAACAGAAAAGTACTGAGACCTTTGTATCACGTAGTTGATTGTAATGATAGGCAAATTGCCAAACTCAGGAGCAAAACTTCTGGTAAGAATAACATATAGTATTTCCTTCAGCTACCATTACGATGGGGAACACAATATATCAACCAAAATAACATGTTTTTTGCCCTTCAAAAGGAGAAGTCGAACAAACGAACATAGTCCCAACAAATGGGTCGCTGTGCATAACAGTCGTGCATGTAACTAGGAGACCTACATGCAAGAGGTGTTTTGTAATTACCCATACATAGATCTACAAAACCCTGTACAAGTACAGCCACGAAAACTACCTTCAGCTATACAAAACCTGACTCTTGGCCCAGTAGTCGAAAATGCAGCCAGAAAGGATGGTCAGTTAAATAGGAGATGAGTCTTGATATGCTATTTTCGTGACTGTTTCTTCAAAAGAAAGTCAAAGACCAACAAAAAACACAAAGAGATCAAATGATACGTAGCTGTTCATCTTGCAATGGACATCGATTTAGATCCTGCGATACGTAGAAAGTAATGGTCGTTAGAAGCAGCTAAATAGAAGTGAAAATGATAGAAGAACAATCAGGGTAAAGCAATTTTGATCCAAACCACAGAGATACAACAGATACACTTAAAGAAAATGATGAAGAAAATATGGAAATCAATTGAAGGTCAAGGTATGGATTCTAGAAGATCAAATAATTTTTGACACATCTTCTTTGGGAGAGGAAAGGAACTTATAGTGCACTACCACACAGACAGGTCTATATTTGCCCGGGAAAAAACATGCCATGCGATTATCCTTGTTCCTGGTTTATGTAGATTTTTATTCATTAACTAGCATTTTCCGGTCTGAACCATTAGGTCCTTAGAAAGTTGGAACATTTTAAGAGTAACAATCAATTACGTAATACAAGTAAATGTAAAAAGCAACTCTCAAGTCTAACAAGCTAAGAGTAACAAGTTGTGCGACAATTGATTTATTGGAATATAATTGGTAATTAGACTGGTCTTATAATAACGATAGTAGTAAAAGATGTGTCAAAAAGAGAGAGAAAGAGAGAGAGAGAGAGAATGTAACAATGTGTATGGAATGGATTTGCTAATTTTAGAGAGAAATAGAAAGATAAAGAGAGTTAAATGTCTGAATGATACTGTCTGTTTGGACGTTCCAATGTAATAATGATAGTAGTAAAAGATATGTCAAAAAAAAGTGAAAATGTAACAATATATATCGAATGAATTTTGCTAAGTTTAGAGAGAGAGAGGGAGAGAGAGAGAGATGTCTAAATGATACTTACTGTTTGGACGTTTCATGTTCCTGCAGAACTTACTGCCACATTGGCACTGGAATGGCTTAATAAAATGATCATGCTCATCAAAGTCAATGCCGTAGTCCTGCAGACATATCAGGTATAGTAACCACTTAGCAGAAAACATATGAATATTCCAAAGTTAAACAAGCATGAGCTAGTAGTGTATTGGATTACATCACCATAATCTAAGGGAGGGAAAAAAGGTATTAAATTATGGAGCTTGTGAAGAACCAATAATTAAAGTCATACAAATCTACTCACCCAAGTTAGCTCTTCCATGGCATGTAGTTTTCTTGTTGTGAAGAAAGCAAGCTGCAAAACAGAGCAAATCAAATTCTCCAGTATTTGATAGAATAACGAATTGAGTCTACCAACAGAACACATAATAAGACTTCATACATGGTAGTAGTGATGATCTGGGGTCTCCAATTCAACTGGGATCTCAATCAAGTTTGCATCAGAACATCTAGTAGAATTCACAAAAACAGAAAAGAAAAATAAGTTTAATCAGACATTTAAAAAACAAAGGCTGTAGATGTTTAAGCAACTATACTCAACAAACATTTACAAGATGGGAAAACAATGCAGATAACAGGGGCCAGATACTACTTCACATATATCATTTTCAACTTTACGAAAAAAATACCTATGATTAATAAACCTAGCAACATTTCCATAACGTGATGCATCCAAGCAGAGAGCTTTTTCATTCTTCAAAGCCCCTTTAGAATCCCAGTCGGCATCAAGTACAGCCAGATAGCTGTCTTGTATATTTTTCATATGTTGCATGCTCCTCTTGTATAGCTCTCTGCAAGTCAGTATTTCTCCAACATACTCACAGACAAATGTGCCTTTTGGTAAGTCTTCCAGGGTTCGTAGACCCCATCCCTTTCCATCAGAAGTCAAAAACACCTAAAGTATAATGTAAACTAATTAAACTGTGGGAGAGTTGAGAAAAGAGAAATGCGCATCACATCAGCAAGATTTAAGAACAATGTCTGAATGAATTCAGACTCAAATTTGAGAACGAGAACAATTTTGGCTATTACATGCAATTTGGAGATAAAGAAACATTTTCAACATTGTTTAACATAGAAAATTAGTAAAATCCCCACCTGCAAATTGCAACTGATGCCTCGCTGGACCACTCGGTTGCCACACTGCTTACTGCAGCCACATTTGCTCCAACATTCTTTAATAAACTTCCTCTTTAAGTGGCCTTTGCACGGTTCCAAACAATCATCATTCTTTGATCTTTCAAGCGGGCATTCTTGACAAAAGAAGCGGCCATGCTGCCGAGGATCACGAGTCATAGAGATACATTCTTCGAGAAACAGTTCCTTAACAATGCCTGTTGGCGTATATGCAAACTCACAACCAGATTTACAAGCACAAGCACAGGGCACAGATGATGATAAACAATCACCAAAGCAAGTTGGACAACAACTTAAATCCCCAATTCTTGCAAGAGATACAGTAATCTCAGCATTTTGGAAAACAAGGCTTTGGGAGATATAATGAAAGGATGATGGATACTCGCCGTTTATCTCATTTGCCCAGGCAATCCTGACTCTTTCTTCACCTTTAGTTAAGTCATTAACATAATGAAGAGACCTTAAATCATCAGGATCCACTTCACGCTGTGGAACAACCACCAGACCATGCGTACTGGTAGAGTTGGGATCTTCCAGATCCCTGTCTTTATCTTTCCCAGCACGGCCATTCACAGGAGTCTTACTAGCTTGTAACTGATCATCCACGTTATTGAGAGATTGTGGAAGTCTTGGAATATGAGGAGCAACCGTTGCAGTATGGATTTCATTATTGACCAGTCCATTGGAGGTATGTGCTGGCATGCACATATTTTCTTTACAGCCCCCCAAAGCATCCCTTGCAGTAGATCTTTTCAATACATCAAGAGTTGGTGATATATATATTGTTCCATCCTGTGATTCATCAATGGAATCAGATCCCAGTTCCAGGAAGCTTTCACACACATGTGTCAACAGTTTCATGACAGAAAAATTAGGGTCAATGATTTTGTATGAATGCAGACATTTTTCCTCCGTCAGTTTTATTACAGCATCTATGTTAGGCATGCGGAAATTAGGTCTTCCGGCAGCCGAATTGCAGCTCAGAGAAAGTTTTACCTCTCCTAAGGGTGAGGTTGCAACATCCAGTTTAGAAGAAGATTCCTCTTGGATGATTGCAAGCTTACCGTTTGTTTCCACCTCACCAGATGAAGATACAACACCATCAACTCTCCTTTCTCCATTAAGGCCTTGGGAGGAAGATTCCTTACCAACTTCATTTCCACTTTCACCATTTTCCACTGGAATGTCTTTAATAGTCAATGGATCTGCAAAAGTTGAATAAAATCTAAGCACATGCAGTTATAAATTCCAGGAACAAACACGAGCAACAATTGGCATCTAATTTAAAGGACTGACGAGCATTAAAATGCCTCATTCTCAGAAAAAGCATTAAATGCGCACCTGGAAATATCTACCAGAAAGAAAATATGTTAAGCAACTACTTATGAGCTAGAACATCCAAAATGAAATCGTTACTATTTAGGATAAGAGAAAATTGAAAAACTTTAACTTCTTAAAAAATAAAAGAAGACAGAAAGCATGACAAAAATGCTACAATCAACTCAATTGAACCAAAAAAATCCACATAAAGAGATATACCTGGATGAAGCACTGCAATAGGGGCCCCGTATTGTGGTAGGTCCCCCATAAACATGTCGTCAACGAACGGCTCATCTTTCGGCCTAATCAATTGATAAGTATTGGGAACCTTTTGAGCAGGGCGAAGACCACTGCCTGTTTCAGCCATTGGCTCCTTCAAGCAAATACCAGGAAGTGCTCTCTCAGAAACTAATCTTTTCCCAGGAACTGATACTGGAGGCGGGAGTGGAGCTAATCTGTCTTGCATAACAAATGGTTCAGAAACCATGGGTTGCTTGCCCTTGTTCTTAAGGGCATGCTGAGGTGAAATGGAGCTACCAGCTGCTCTTGACTCGGGTGATTCTGTCACATTCCCTGGTTGCTATAGAAAAAAAAGCTCCAGTCTTGTTTATCCAACTCAAGTTTAGGTCTTTCAAAAATTGGTATCTAGAGAAGTTCAAACCTGATTAACTTCACTGCCTCTGCGTAACCTTTTGAAGGGACGTTCGGATTCATTGCGAAGCATTTCTTCTTCTATATCATCTTCCTGCTAGTTAACGCCAAAGGGAAAATCAGCTGATAGGCATGCATATAAAGGAATGATACAAAACACAAAAGGCAAAGACAAAAGATACCCACGTTATAACCCTCGTCTTCTTCACATACATACATACATACATATATATATATATATATATATATATATATATAGAAACAACAAAAGGCAAAAACAGAAGATACCCACGTTAACACCCTTGACTTGCTTCTTCTCTTCTTGCGTATCATCCTCCTCTTCAAAAATAGCGTCCGCTAAAGCTCTGTAGTTCTCCTCTTCAATCAGCTCCCAGTTCTTTTCATACAATTTCAACAGTTTTTTCAAAACCGGTTTGACCTTTGCTTCACTGATGCCTAGAGCTCTCATAGCTCGGAAAGCCGCAGGAACTCTTGGATTCGGCGCCATTGGAGTTCACTCACCCGCTCTTTCGAGTTATGAGCTCCCAAAATGAGACCTATAATTTTTTTCAGTAACAAGAGCCAATTTTACATGTTCAGGTCAAATCTCATACCCTCAATCGTTTGATAAAAAAAAAAAAATACTCACACCCTCAATCCAAACACAACCTAAAACATGAAAAACAGTACTTCATAGCCCGCAAACCTCAAAATTAACCTTATTTTCTCAGAAACCATAAACGACATTCTCAGAGCGCCAACTAGTAAGAGCAAAAATCGACCCCCCCCCAAAAAAAAAAAAAAAAAAAAAAAAAAAAAAAAAAA
>JXTB01000352.1:247268-263209 GCA_002914805.1 Parasponia andersonii
CAGAAACTAAAACCATCAAAACCTGGAAGAGCATAAAATTGATGATAATCAAAAACGACTCTCAGTAGAAAGAAACTCCCCCAAACATATTTCAGAGAATCAAATAGAAAAACCAAAAAAAAAAAAAAGAGGGAGGGGGGGGGGAATGAGAAAGAAATTTACCTCCATTTGCATGAGGAATCGATTTTGAAAATGAAGAAAAAGAGGGGTTTTTGGAAAATAAATAAGAGGAAAAATTAAAAAAGAAAATGAAAAATAATGTGCTTTGGCTACAGACCTTGTTTAGGGACTGAGACCAAAAATTTTGAGCGGCGCTTAGGGAAGAGCGTGAGAGAAGACGACCCAGAGATGGAGGAGAGTGAGTGGAGAGAGTATATAATATGGGGAGAGGCCCAACTGGAAGAGAGAGCGTGGTGGCGCGTGGGCATACGCGAATATTTTTGGAAGTGGGGGAGACTAACAAGTCTAGAAATGGGCGGGAGCATACCAAGCGTCATGGGATGCAGATAATTATTATGTTATGGGTTAATACCGATTGAGCTCCGAATGGGGCATTAAAAGTGGTTTTCAACGTTTGAGAAAGGGGGCTGAGACATTTTTTTTTTTAAAATCTATTTGTGGCTATTTTTTAAACCATCCGATTATTATTCGACTGTTGTTATAATTTGTGTAGTTAAAGAAAAAATAAATAAAAATAAAAAATTATTATTTAATATTTTTTTATTATAAAAAATCATACATAATCAATTTTAATTAAGAAAAATAATACAAATTAGCAAAAAATAATAATAATAATTGAATATACATATATTTATATCTGTGATGGAGGATGATTCAAAGCAGCGAGATAGTTTTTCCTGATGAATTTCTTTCTATGTCATGTTTGGATTTGGATTCGTAGTCGAATATTATTTTGTTATGGGTTCATATATATAATTATTTTATCGTAATTGATATTCTGGGTAGATTCAACGGTTTTCGTATTTTGATAGGTGCAAATGTATAACTCAAGTACCCGTTTCAAACATCTTTGATTTAGTTTTATACTTGTTCATGAATTTTTACGTTTTTTTTTTTTTGTTTGTGTTGACTTATTTGCTTACATTTTTGTTTTTAACTTTTTTATTTTCTTTTGAGATGAAAAGTAAGTATTTTCTCAAGTTTTTGTTTGAAAATGTCCCATCTGTTTTCATTTGCAAAAGCAAAAATAGAAAAATAATAGTAGGGCACGTCTATTGTCGTCAGGCTCGTATAAAATAGCCTTGTATAAGGCCATCAAATCTCAGCCGTTTGATCTCAAATCGACAGTGTTGATAAATTGCCTAATGTGAATTTCGCATAAGATTGAATCAAAATCAATGCACCTTAGACTCGATTGCACTTTCTCCATAGACCCGATTTTTCTCGCTCTCTGTACATCTCATTTTCTCATCCTCATAGATAAGATATGCATACACCTAATTCCACTCGATTAACTATAAGTCTATTACTCTCGGCTTTCTCCTTATCTTTGGACATGGACTTAAGGTGAAGAGATTTATTAAGTTTTTGTGTTGTGGGTATTAATTTTTGATCATGGAAATAGATTTGTTAAGTTTCAGATTTTAGATGGTACATTATTAGCATCATGAGATGGTAATGATATTTAGCATTTGGATTTGTTATTTCTGAATTCTCATGTAAGCAAACTTGAAAGTAATTCAGATTTGCTATTGTTCTACTTAAGATACTCTTGAATGATTTCAATTAACATGACAAAGTAACATATAGAACTAGCTGTGAATAGGTTATGTTTCTTGTTTTTTGAATTGTTGTACTAAGAACAATTAGATATAATTATCTAGAATACATCTAATTGATTTGGACCTTAGAAGACTGGAGTCCAAATAGTTTTGTTCCATATGAAATAGTTTGGTCTCATATTTATATTTTGATTACTAAAATTAGAGCTAAAAAGTGTGAGAAAGCTGCCATATTTGTAGTTGTCTTTATTATATTCATCAAATTTGATAAATGTCCTCAATGAAGTTTTATTACTGGTCACTGATCATGTTGATTACGCTCATTGTTTTGAGAAATTGAATTTGTACTTTTTAATTAATTAATAGAGAAACTTAACTACGGAAAAAATTTCATTTCTTTGTTAGTTTGTTATTTCAATAAATCGTTTTATCACAAATGGAAGAGGTAGTGATGTTCGGAAAATTTAAGGAATTTGGGACAATGCAATCTAAAAATCGAATAGCAGTGCCAAAAATTCACCTAAGCTACCAATGTGGAGGAACTATATCACAATGGTCTAAACCCCTTTACACACAACGGAGTCATTGACGAAGCTTAATAACGTTGTTTATTTATGAGACAGTTGTAATAAATTACGTGCCTGGCTATTATCTAATCAATTCAAGTATAAGAGAGTTTGTATAATTTATCTCCAATATACTAATTGGTGTTGTATCTCTTTTTTTTTAACTATGATGAATAATTTGTGTACTTTTTTATCAAATAATTTACTGCTTTATCATTTTTATAGTGTATTTCAGACCAATTCGATTTCTGCAATATGTTTCACTTTTCCTTTAGCTCCGAGGATACCATTATCATATTCTATATTTCATCAGTAATCATCTTTATTTCTTAAATGTACAAGACAACCAAATATATTCAACTTGTCTTAACCATGTTATAGCTGATTCATACTAAATAAGTATCTGTTTAAAATGAAAAATGTAACTTTTCATACAAATGACACTTGTTACATCTTATGGCATATTGCTTTGATTAGATATATCACAATAATACAAAATATTATGGTACTTTGGTACTATTTTCATTCCTTTATCTAGGAATGCATTTTTTTCATGTCCTTTAGTCTATATGAAAATTTAGTTCCCTCTATGATGGAAGAGTTAATCCTTTTCTAATAACCTTTAACTAGACTAAGTTGTTTTTATTATGAGGTGAGGTTAATGATCAACAATGTTTAGACTACACAACCTCTTAACATTCATTATAAGAATCAGTCTTAGTTACTAATGGTCCTTATATTAAAATTATTACATTTGATTTTCCACGCTTGTAACTCTTATCTATGACCACCGCTTTGCTGCCTTTGATTTAGACTCGTTGAAAATGGTTTTCTTATGTCCTAGATATATATATGTATATAAAGCTTCAGAAACAAGAACCTATATAAGCCTTAATCCACTTCGAAGAACCTAGTCATGGGCAAAAGCTTCTCTTCCTATCACACATGCCCAAAAGTTATTGTTATGCACAATGTTTTGCCTGCATAATTTGTTCAATATGATAAAATGAGCAGAATAATAAATTGAGCTTCCTTGAACATCAATTTTCAAGTATTTAGCTGTAATGTTGTGTGAGTGGGGCTAGAGCAAGTATTTCCTTGCCCAAAAGGAAAAAGAGAACCATCTTCAATTGTTAGCTCAAGTTTCTTTAAATCGAAAATTCGTAGTAGGTGGATTTCTAAATTGTATTTCTCAAACATGGTCTCAACTTGTGAGGTTTAATTCACTAAACAAAAAAAAAAAAAATCAATCTCTAATATTCTGCTAGTATTAACATAATCTCAATTCACTAGAATTAACAAGCTCTAGTGATCTGTAATAGTTTTATAGCCAACTGAAATGACCCATAATCTCTAATCCTTGGTTCACACTTGGCCCATTTCTCTTAACTTTGTTCTAATCAAGGTAACCCGAAAGCTGAAATAGTGTGAAATTTTTAAAAACTCATTACCAATTAAATTTTAAAAATTTTAATATCCCAAAATAAAAATTTAAACCTTTTTAGCAAACTTTCCCCCCCCCCCCCCCCCCCCAACAAAACAAAAACAAAAAAAAGAACGAAAAATTTCATAACTAAAACAAAATAATAATAAGTAACCTTTTTCATAGTTATTATTTTTCTTAATAATTATAATCTTTAGCACACTATATCTAGACTATCATTGCCATTCTATACTTCCACTGAATTAAATTTAATTTTTAGGAAACAAACAATCATTATCTAATTCTATCACAACTTATAGTCTATACATTTCATTTTTTTCTAATCCTACAACTTCTTTTTCTTGCAAACAAAACAAATTTTCACATTTTATCACCATAGTTATTAATTTGTTTGCTTTTATCTCAATTTCATAGCCTTTGTACTTGAAAGATTCTTTTTATTTATTTATTTTTTCCTTTTTTTCCAAGTTTATACATTCTTTTCCTTATTCACCGTGTATTAAGTTTCTTATGTAATGAGATATACCGCAATTTTGAAACTGAATTTTTAATTTCCTATTCTCGTTTCACACTTTTTATATCTATAAAATAACAAACTTCTAAAAGATTTAGTAGAATTCAAACTGGGATATTATGACCTGCATCTTATGCATGTTTGTGCTAAAGACTTTCGGTGAAAATTCCTTAACACCCAAACTCAAACCCTCCCTTCCTTTTTCTCAACAATCCATGCCACTCATTTTATCTCTGCCACCTTCAGAAACATTAGATATCAGCTATATCAGATGACATAATTTCTATATTCGAACTGCAACACATTAGACACTACTATGTACACGAGCAATTCATTTTAAAATTATTCTCAAAATCTTTGTTCTTGTCATTATTTAAATTCAATGAAAAGAAAAACAAAAATATTTCTGCAAATAAGTTTTTCTATTAATCAATTAAAAAGTACAAATTTAATTTCTCAACATAGTGAGAGCAATTCCAAGAGAATAGTCAACATGGCTAGCAAATAGTAATAAAATTTTATTGAGGAAGTTTATTAAACGTGATGAATACAATACAAACAATTACAAATATAGCAGCATTCTCACATTTTTCAGCTCTAATTTTAGCAATTAAAATATAAATATACGACTATTTCCTGTAGTAATCAAAATATAAACATGAGAATATTTCTCTTTTATCATTCTTAAAAAAAATAGAGAGATACAATGAATATTTAGATACCAGAATATAGAGATTAATATCTAACGAGAAAAGGAGAGCGAGACAGCTATCTTACCTTCCTAGAACTTTGGACGACTAGATAGAGTTCAACCTCAACAATCGCATAAGAGAGTGCACGGAGAGATTGAGGAAGATAAGCATGAGTTCACAACTTATATACAAGGGAGATCGAGGGAGATAAACCCACATCAATGTGATTGACTATGAGGAATAGGGAGGGAATTCGACTGAGCCTCAGTTGAGAAACGAAGAGAGATCCATAGAGTTCCACTGAAGAAAATTGATAGATGACGAGAGAAAGAGAAAGAGTTCATCGTTTAAAAAAGAGGTGTTTTTGGGTCAAGAGAGAGGAGATTGAGTAGATCAAGTAAAGACAACTATTTTCTAAATCAAAGTCGGATTGATTGCATGTTCTGTATCATATAAACATCATATAATGTAGCTTAAGTTATCTTAATCAATTAGTATTGAATTGAAATCAAACAGTGTAGATTAAATACCAGATAGGGCTATATTTAGGAGCCCTTAAACTCACCCATAATAATATATTCAATCAAGCGAATAAATCAAATTTCGTTTAATGAAAACGAAATAAATCAAGATATACAGATAGACGACATATTATTTAGAGGTTATTTATTTCACACTCGAGGAGATAAACTTCGTATCGTTTAAGTAAGCAACCTCTAACTGGAATGATCAGGTCTAAATTGAAATCGTGAGTCTGTCCCTCTTTGGCCGTTTATTCAATTTTGTCACAACTCCCAATGAATCAAAGTTAATACTATTACTCAACTTTATTTTATTTTAGTTTTCCAACACACCCTTATACACTATTAGGGACTGCGGGACTCACAGTCTTGTGGGGGCTTGAGCTCCCCTCAATATCCTTTTTTTTATTTATTAGTATTTGTTAAATCTATAATATATTATATATTTTCACTATCAATTATGCAAAAAGCCTCCACTCAAACATCAAAAAATAATAATAAATAGCACTCATAATTGCAATTTGGACCTCTATCAAATGAATGTAGAAAAATTTACGCTTAATACATGTTTTTATAATTTATTTTCATAAATACTTATTTTTAGTTTTTTTTGTTTTTATAACTTATTTTCATAAATACTTATTTTAATTTTTTTCAAAAATATTCATTTTTATTGTACACATTTCTACACTTACAATATAATATTTTATTCATGCAGTGCACATTTCATATGTAAAATATGAACGATATGCATCTACAATGTAAATGTTTATCATGTTTTACATTTTTCATTATAAATTTGATGTATAATATACATTTTGAAATGTGTGCCAATTTTTAGTATAAATTTTATTCATAAAATGTGTACAATGATATATATTTGATGTATAAAATATATATTATAATATGCATTTCATATGTAAAACATTGATGATCTAGATTTCTAACAAAACTTGTATTCATGAAATAAAAATAAAAAATTGGTATTTATTGAAATATAGTTTTAAAAATAGTTATTTAGAATTTTTTTCATAAATGTATAAAGACAATTTGAGCCTCAAACATGAAAATATAAACTATGTATTTTAGTAGCTTGTGTTAAAAAAAAAAAAAGCTAACCTGAAAGAGGAAAATAAGTATAAAAAGATAAATTATAAACATAGTTGCTTTTCTCATTTTTTTCATTAAATTAAAAAACCTACTTTTATCCCTTTCATCATGCGTAAAGTATATATTAAAAATAAATAGAAGCAAAAGAATGAAACACAAACTTTTAGAAAAATCATAGAGATGGAGATGATGAAAAGATGAAAAACTTGTTAATTTTGATTAAATGATTATTATTAGTTCTAACTCCCACTGGATAAAAATGATGGCTCCGTCGGTATACACTATGTGCAATCATTGTTAGAAGTGTGGTTGTCTAGAAACGAAATAAAATAAATGAAAAAAAAAAAGAAGAAAGAAAGTTCTTCTTCG
The DNA here is from genome assembly GCA_002914805.1 of Parasponia andersonii. Classification (NCBI taxonomy): domain Eukaryota; kingdom Viridiplantae; phylum Streptophyta; class Magnoliopsida; order Rosales; family Cannabaceae; genus Trema; species Trema andersonii. Next base: position 254,227 of record JXTB01000352.1, read on the forward strand.
TGTATTTATTTTTCTAACTGTGACAATACGTATATTTTTTAAATTGTTACTAAGTTGTTTAGTTACATGGATAAGTGAGCAAGCTTAGGCCTTACTTGTCAACATGTATTTTCACTTACATATATAAAAGCAAAAAATATTCCCAACAAAGTCCTTTATTAGCTGTTTGAGTTGTCCTACTAAAAGATCATTTTTTTCTACGCACGAGTTTTTTAGTCTCCCACATTCATTATTCCAGCAAGTAGTTATTGTCATTGAGATTTGCATTTGTAACCCTTTTAACTAGCTAAAATAACCCCCAGTCCAACAAACGACAACATTAGGTGATTTATTTTTGACGGAGTGGCCGTATATCCATATTCATTTCATTCCGTATAGGCACATACTCAAGTCTCAACAGCAAGAGAAAAAACAAGTCGAGCTCATCGCTTTGCAAAGTGTTAGGAAAAGATATGAATTATATGAGGCATAGACAGTGAGAACAAATATTTGTGTTGATTCCTCTTCTTTGAGATTGTTGAGTCCTCATTTCTAATTTAGCAACTTATAAAATTTCTTTCAAGGACATATCTTTGTGCATAAATGTTATATCTTTGGACAAATTTTTATCTTTTCAAAAAGTGAATGATATGTCCTTTCAATTGTATGATGTATCTTTGATTTGAATGTCGTCTCTCAAAAAGAGCAATGGTATGTCTTTATGCTTGAAAGATATATCTTTTGTCAGAATGATTTTGTCGATTGTATAATACACACCACTGTTTTATACAGGATGATATATCTTTTTATTTCCAGCATGTTACCAATATTGGAATGTTGCTTTTCTCTTCTTATCTTTTGAGTGACATGGTTTTTGTTATAGCCATTTTTGTCTTGATCTGACATGGTTTGTTAGAGAGTATTATACCCTAGTAAGCTGAAGCTGAATATATAAGATACTCTCATCGTCTTCTTTTCTTTGAGGCTCTAGGTATAATTTTTCCAGAAACAAAGCAGGAGGTGCAGAGCTATTTCGTGTTGCCGATCATTTCAACTCTGATGGCTTTTTGAAGGGATTTCAAGAAGTATTCACTTGAGAGGGATCTCAGGTACATGGTGGTAAATCTTGGTGTGCTCAGGAGGGATTCTTGAGGCTACTAGCTCGAAGGGATTTGGAGCTTATCACAGGTTAAGAGAATCTCAACTTGTTGGTATTGGTAATCTATTTATTAGGGCTTGAAGGGGAGTACAAGCTTCGTTGGGTCAAAAGGGATCTTGAGCCACAGCTATGTTCGGCATCTTCCATACTTGCTAAAGGGATTTCAGTTGACTCTTCGTTAACGGGAGGTTGATGAAACTCGGATCATTCACGGAGAGCACAACGAAAAACAACGTGACAGCATCTAGAAGAGAGTTCTAGCTATGTTTATATTTAAGACCATTGATTATATCTTATTGTTGCTTAGTGGATTTTTCCTTCTGGACGTAGTCCTATAGATGTAGACGATGCTTTTGCACTGTTGAATCATGAAAAAAAATTCGTGTATCCTTTTTCTTTATTGCCTGTTTAATACTTGATTTAAATGAACTAAGCTCAAAATATGGTAAAGTTGTTTAAAATCGACCCAACCCAACAATTTGAAGTTGAAATAAAATATTTACATACATGTCATATTATTTCCTAGTAGTTTGATTATTTTCTTTAGAGAAAGACCCACAATCATTAGTAAAAGATCATGATATGTGTTCAGGATTTGTCCTCGTATTCTGATTAATTAATTAAGGAGACTTATAATTAATTAAATGACACTTTCATAGCACTTGCCACATTGCCCGTGCATAAATATGCTAATACAATGAGATGTGTATAATATATGCTAATACATTGAGATAAAAACATGTATATGACCAAAAGGACTCGTGGCCTATGGAAGATTAAAAGGTAAGCAAATGAGTTATGTGGATAAAATCACTAAAGCCACAAGTTAACTAGGAGCCAAGTCCATGCACGGATGAAGTAATAAAATGATGACGGTTGTGATATAAGCATCCAACAAGGCCTCGGGTTGACTAAGAACCAAGTGCCGAAGATATACGAGGATATGCACAAAAGTATAGGAACCCTTGTATGTAATTGTGGCTATGGTGTTAATGAAAGCAAGAAATGATGATGGAGGCAGCCACGGGTAAAGGGGGAAAAAGTAAGATAAATAGAAAGAGAGGAAGGGAATGGTTAGGAGAGAGAGAGAACTAGAAAAAAAAATGAGAGAATTTTGTATTAATGAAAAAAATGAGCTAAATGAATAGTTCCTTTACAAATGGGGGGTGTACCCCTTATTTATAGGCAAATAATGCCTTGTGTTATAAGAGGCCTTAAGTCACAAGGAGACTAGTTGTCAAATTCCTATTAGATAGCTTAGTTTGATGAACAAAGGGATTAGGTATCAAGAAACTAGCTTTTCTTAGTGTACAAGTACTTAAGGTAGAAGTACTTGTAATTACAAGTGCTTAGGTTGCAAGTTCTTAGGCTACAAGGGCTTGAGGCACAAGCAAGAAGCTTCTAGAAGTCTCTTAAAAAGTAGAAAAACTTGTATCTGAAGTTTATGACTTGCACATGAAGAGAACGGCTTCCAAACGACATATAGTCTAGGCTACACTTATTGTCGTTTTCTTAAGCTAGTGTCGTTTCCTCCATGCAACACGTAGTTTAGGTGAACTAGTTTAAGGCTTGATAATCTTGTGCTTAATTACTATTAATTTATGTCTTAAGATAAATTCTAAAAATTAGAAAAACCCCAAAACAATATGTGTCACGACCCAAAACCCAGGCCAGTGGCAGAAGGAGAATTTCACACAGGTGGGAAATTCCTTGATTTATTTGAAAAGTGTCAAAAGTTCTAGTTTTTATAAAAACAGTCCATTTAAATAAAATAATCAGAATTTCATCTCGTGAACCACTCCCATAGTTCGTATACACCATTAAACATAGACTGAATAATAATTAAAAATCACGAAATTACATAAAAGCCCCAGCATCACCATCATCCACAACAAAAGTCAAATACCAGAATGGCATACATAAGTTTGCAGACAAAATAGAAAGTAGTAATCTCGGTTCAATGCTAATACAAAACCCAAATAGTCCAAAGACTATGACAACAAACTCCTAGCATTATCAAGAGACGAACTACAATCCAGATGACCTCTTACTCCTCTTGATCACCAAGATCGCACTGGACACTACTTGAGAAAGAAGGTAGGGGGTGAGCATAAAATGCCCAGTAGGAAAAATAATTACCTCGATTGAAAACATTTTAGCGATGGGGAATTCCTGCATGGCTAGTTTAGTCTAAAACATACATATATATATATATATATATAATCCAAACTAGAAATCTATATATATATAAAAAACAGTGTAATCAAAACCATCCAATTCATATGCACATGACACAAATCAATCTATATCCATGAGCTCTCATCCTCTCATCTGTGGAAACCCAGGATAATGGCACTAAGTATGCCTAACAGCCTACCTGATACCTAAGCCCATACCCGGAGGGGACACCCATGTGTCACCTACCAAACCTGGAGGGGCAACCGAATTGCCTACGCCTCCCAAATGGGGAGGTAATCAAAAGTAACAAAACTCCACGCGAGTTTATAGACTTTCACCAACAGTGGGGCACGCAGCGCCACACTGTAAACCCACGATGCTAACATGGTGCAATACAGAATTGAAGTGTGAAAATAATCGTGCTCTGGTTTTTCAGTAAAATCAGCATATTAGGTTTTTATAGAAAAACGAGCAGCATAACGGCCCTATTTTTAATATACCCAAAATAACATGCACTCAGAAAATTCCTAGAGCAATACAGTATGTATCTCATACAACCAATTCCCATCACAAATATTCGAACAACCAAAAATCACATTTATTCTTATATGTTGCTGAAAATAAGTTTTATTCAAAAACGATATAAAACCGAGGTAATTGAGTCTCTACCTCGCTCGAATAGCAATACTACACTATTGAATCCTCAAGGTGTCATTGACGATCGCCCGGAGGGTCGGAAACTAATTCCAAGCCCTCGATCGTCCTCTTGCGAAAAACCAACTTCTCACCGGAGCTTCAATTCCATAAACGGACCTCTTCTCTGAATTCCTAGCACCCAAATTAACTAGGTTAGACATAAAACTTGTCCAATTCGGGTCCGGACCTACACTGGGCCGATTGCACACAAAACGAGACAAATCTCGACCATCCGATCTCGATTTCCGTGCCGAACACCAAACATAGCAATATATATATCAAACTTCTCCATTTTCCGAGTACAGTCCAAAAATGACAACAAAAACTCAATCCAACGGCCAGATCAAAAAGTCAAACTTAAACTCAAAATATCCAAAAATGGCAACTTTCAATCCGGACAAAATGGGGTTGAGATATATATACCTTAATGATCCTTGAGACGAGACGAATCCAACGGGACCGGTTGGAGGTCGAATGGTAGCCGGAATCGTCGCCTGTGACGAAAAAACTAAAACGGCTCCAACGGCTTCGATGGAGGTTTTCCGGCAAACTAGACGACAGCGACGGCTGGCGAGGGGCGGCGGAGCTTTGGCGCAGCACGGGGGTCCTTCGCCTGTCGGTGGCGCGGGCGCATGGTGGCTAGAGCGGCGGTCGCAGCTTCCTTCGGTGGTGCGGCCGAGAAACGCAAAGAGAGAGAGAGAGAGAGAGAAGTCGGGGGAGAAGAGAGAGAAGAGAGAGAGAGAAAAGAAAAGGACAGGGCACGTGGCCCTATCTTATAGGGCTGTGCAATTTTTAAAAAATTGCATATAAGTCCTCAAATTTCAAATCTCTATCAATCTAGTCTCCAAAAATTGTAATTTAGTCCCTCTGCACAAAATTTTTACAATTTAATCCCCACAATATTTTATCCGAAAAATTAGTAAATTGTCCAAATTACCCTCCCAAAATCCGGGTTTTGACAATATGTATATCAAAAAGTTCACAATTATGTTATTTGGCTATATTTGAAACTTAAATTTTAGTATGGAAAAAAAACATCGAGAGAAAACTCCAAAAAAAATTGAAGGGATAATATTTTTTAAAATTTCTATAAGATTTCATTTTTGAAATTTTCTCTCTCGTAATTTTTTTGTTATAATCTAATTATTCCAAAATTATTCTAAATATCTTTCAATCTTTCACCATAAACTTTTTTCTAAATACTCCAAAATTACTTTAAATATCTCTCAATCTTTCACGAGGAGCACAGATATATTAGAAATCATACATTCAGATATTCGTAGTCTAGACATGGACTCCACGGTCCAAAATACTTCATCTTTTTCATATATGATTACTCATGATACATATACCTCTATTTGTTTTATAACAAGAATGAAGCATTAGATGTCTTTGAAGTTCTTAAGACCAAATTAGGGAAATAATTAAGATTGTGAAAACAAACAGAGATAGAGAATATTATGGTAAATACACTAAAAATAGAAGAGCATTTGTGCAAAATTTCTTGAAGAACATGGGATAGTTGCCCCATATACCATATCTAGTTCTTCCGGCAAAAATAGTGTAGTAGAAAAAAGAAATCGAACATTATTAGATATAATACGGAATATGCTTAGCAGTTCCAAGCTTCCTAATATAATAGAATTTTTTATATAAAATTTAAAAAACTAAATAGAATTTCTTAAATGTTACTTTTCCTATGTAGCGAGGAATAACTTTTCCTATCACATCTGTAAACAAAAAAAAAAATAATTATGTTACTCGTATATACGTTCAATTCCCACCAAAAAACAAAAAACAGTAAAGTGTATTGTTGTCAACATGATAGGTTCAATATGCCAGGTCAGTGCATTGACGACACCATTTTTGTTTTATTTTTAAAGACACCTCCAACATTTATTTTTGAAATTCAAATGTAGATATCCCCTAATTACAAGGAAAACTACAATGTTTTTGTTGATAATTGAACATGGAGGGTAAGATTTATGTGAATCAACCTATATTTTTATATTTAGTCGTTCATATTCTCATAAGTTGTCATCATGACTCATATCAAACTCTTACTTTATTAATTGTTTAAAAAACTAACTTATGGCTCACCAGTCCACTGTTGCCTCTTTATAATTTTTGTTATAATCTTCAGTTTATTCATACCAATTAAACTGGCGAAAGCTATAAAAAGAAAACCATGCCAAAAAAAAGGTCATATCCTCATGAAGGACAACTACAACCCAGACTTTAGGCCCGGATCCTTTATTGCATAAAAGTTAAAACCATATAGACCAGTCTTCATTTCTAATATTTTTTCAACCAAAACGATCCAAAACCAAAAACCCACCTCTAGAAGCCTCCCAAACCCTCCCAAAACCATCATCGATGGTGTGAAACTTTTCTCAAATCCCCAAATGGGTTTTCTCACAGACCAACCTTCTCTCGTTCTGCTTTCCCTATTTTTCTTTGGGCTTTTCCCTTTAGCCACGACCGGAGCTGATTACACCAAGTTGGTCTACAAGGGCTGCGCGGACCAGAAGTTCCAAGACCCAAGTGGCTTTTACTCCCAAAACCTCAAATCACTCTACAATTCACTGGTTTCTCAATCTGGGCAAAAACCCTTCTCCACAACCACCTCAGGGGACGGCCAGAACGCCATTACAGGCTGGTACCAATGCCGAGGCGACCTCACAACTGCCCAGTGCTACGACTGCGTGAGCAAGATCCCAGACATGGCCGCCAAGCTCTGTGACCGGGCCGTGGCGGCTCGAGTCCAGCTCCTTGGCTGCTATCTCCGCTACGAAATCTCGGGTTTCAAGCAGGTTTCCGATACCGAGTTGCTCTACAAGATGTGTGGTTCGATTCGGGCCGAGGGGACCGGGTTCGAGGCGAGGAGAGACACCGCTTTTGGCATGGTTGAAGATGGAGTCAAGAGTGGTAGTAGCTTGTTTTATACTGGGACTTATCAATCTGTGTATGTTTTGGGGCAGTGCGAGGGTGATTTGGAGCCTAGTGATTGTGGTGATTGTGTCAAAAATGCTGTTCAGAAAGCTACTTCTGAGTGTGGTGACTCCATTTCTGGCCAAATTTATCTTCAGAAGTGTTATCTTAGCTACAGTTATTACCCAAATGGAGTGCCTGGGATATCTTCATCAACAACAGACAAAGGTAGTAGAAATTTTTATTGGTTATTTTTTTGTTTTGGAGAATATATTAGTCAAAATGAGTGTAGGGGACTCTTCTATAATTTGAAAAATGGTGAATAAATGATGTTGATTGAGATTGAATAGAGAGAGATAGATAGAGACAACAAGAGTCGTGTAAATTTTATGTGATTGGGATTGGTGTGGTGGCCCTGGTGGGGGCTGTTTTGGTTCCCTACTTTATTGAAGATTTTGCATATAAAGTCAAATTGAAGATATCCATGTGGTTTATTTTTGTAGGGACAGGGCAAAATCATACACAAAGGACTGTGGCAATCGCTGTTGGAGGGATTGCAGCTTTGGGTTTTTTGATTGTTTGTTTATTGTTCGTCCGGTCCGTGATGAAGAAACGTGGTGGCAAGCACCGAGGCTGAGAGGTTCATTCTTGATGTTATTAGAATATACTATTACTTTATGTTCCTAATCTTTGGATTGATCTCAAATTTGTATGTATTACACTTTTTGTACAGATAGTATCACCTTATATAGTGGGAAATCGGGTATTCAAGAATGGTAAAGAGAAAGGAAAAAAGAATCATATCATGCAGATCATTGAGTGCGTAAGATAGGTTACATTACATATGAAGATTGCCATGCTTTTTAAGATTGAGTGGGTTTATTTTATTTTTTTTTTCGAAAAAAGATCAGCTTTTGATACTAAAGGAGAAAAAGTAAAGCCAAGACAGAATTTGTTGGGAATTTCGAATGTAATATATAAATTAAAACAAATACGTCCGCCACAAAAGCTTTTTGCTTGGAACTTGTTCTGTGAATATCCTTAGAATTCCTCATATACTGAAAGGTGAATCAAACTGCTTGTATTTCTTTCCATGCATTTACAAAATTATTATATCGCTAAGAACATGTTTCTCAAATTGTTATTTTAGAATTTGCTTCCATAAATTCCATTTGAACATGGGTTCTCATTATAAGTGTTCAGTTCTCATTATAAGAATCTGAATGTTAGTATAATACGCAACATATGCTATCCTTAAGCTCCTTATTTATGTGGAACTTGCTTGGTAATGGTTATATCCTCTGTTATTTGTTATTAAAAATGAAATAAATGATGGAGATGACTTAAACAATATCTTGACAACAGCTTTACCTTTAGTTCCACGTCTGAAAATGAAAGTAACTAGCGTGTCAAGCAAGTTCTTAGTGATTTTATGTTTGTTTATATTGAGGATGCTAAATGGACCATATTGAATTATTGGTTAAATTGTATGGTTTATTTTATCTATGTTTTGTCACAGTGACGTGTGTCACGTCGTTTTCAGTGAATCACGGCGTTTTTATTTTGAGAGATTATAGTTTAGGATACTAAGGTGGAAGGCATCTGTTGGCGACTTTCCTTGGTCGCCAATGTGAAAAAAAGAAAATATCAATACCTACCTAGTTAAGGCAGCTTTCGTACAAGAGTAATCCTTTACGATTTACAGGATTGATTTTGTATTGTATCCAAGTTCTATAGGGGAATTAGGTTAAATATGCTCCGTAATACCCTTATTTTGGCCCATATGCACAATTTAAAAAACATTTGAAAAATATGCTTACGGACGAAAATACCCTTACTAATACCTAAGAGAAAATATGCCTCTTCGCCCCTTAAACTCCTCATTTCTCTTTCTCTCTCTCCAACTCTCTCTTTCGTCTCCTTCTCTGAAGAGCCAAGAATCATCGCGTCGTTAACCGAGGAAGACGAAATCTCGTCGTGCCAAAGATCGTAAATCTGTCTTGAGAAAAATGAGTCCCCAAAAGAAGGTAAGCAAAATCT
>JXTB01000352.1:264185-365314 GCA_002914805.1 Parasponia andersonii
TCGACTGCCATCGAATAGTCATCGAAAATAGGTCGAAAATTCGACTACCAACGAATCGAAATAAGTTCGACGAAATTCTTACATCTCAGACTTCATCGAAATATGGTCGAAATTACATCGAAAATTCGATGCTTATACTGAGGCAAGTCTGATTTTTTGAGAAATCCAGACTTTTGCAGATAATCCCAGAGCCAAAAAATAACTTTTAATGTATAAATTATGCTCGTAACATATCGAAACTCAGTTAAAAATCATTTCAAACAGTACCCATATAAATTACATACCCATTTCGCGGATTTCCGTCCTCCGTCTTACTGCCACGTCTTTTTTCTGTTTTTTCAACTTTTATCCTTTCTTCTTTTCTACTCTTAGAATTTCAGCTCCTTAGACAGTATAATAAAGTCAAGCATGAGATTACATGAAAGATTGTGAGGATATAGAGGGAGGAATAAGGAGCTACAGCTTGGTTAAAGAGGAGAAGAGCGACATATACATTATAAACCAATTATAAAGGGCAGAAGTGACATTTCAGGTGGGTATATGCATATTTTTCAGAGTTTTATTGAGGGAAGCATATGTGCCAAAATATGCCTCTTATAATGCATATTTAACCTAATTTCCCGTTCTATAAGTGCTTATAAGTTATAATGCATAACCGGGGTCCATTTATTAAGTGTCACTCCTTTTCCTTTTTCCTACCAGCTTTATCATTTTTCTACTCATATAAGAGCAACTTCAACGGGTTGCAAAAATAGAGTTATTGCCAGATTTGGAGTAGATGAACCCTCCAACCGAACGGCAAAATCTGCGGCAATTTACTGTGTAGTTACAGTGTCGTGTTAAATATAGCGTGACATTGTGCAAATGGCGTTCATGACCCTTTTTTTTCTTTTTTGGTTAAACTTGCAAAAATATCCTTTTTAAAATGTGTAATTCCTACAATATTTTTGGAACTATTTTACATTTAAAATGTGATAATTATTGTAAATGATTTCATATTAATTGTTTAAGTTAATTTAAATAAAAATTAATTAATTTAATAGCTTCAATTTGATACTAAAAAATGTTACATATTTATAAATAATTAAAATTATATATATAATGCATAAAAATTAATAAAATAATCAAACACTTAGTAAAATTTAATAAAACACAACTTTCATTATAACACAGTAGATAAAAGCATAAATGCAGAGAACATGAAGTTACAAATACATAAACTTAAAAAGAAAAAAAAAAAAACACAACATATGTAAAAAAGAAAAAGAAAAAAATGTGGCTAATACAACATAGAAAATACATCATAACCTAAACATGTAATTTAGTATGGTGGGAGATCATCTCCGGAACCTCCAAGATTAGTGAAAAATTGCCCAAAAATGTTAAAGGTATTTTCAGATCTTTCTCTTTGTTGTTGAGCTCTTTTCCTTATGATTTTTGACTGTTCGCTTCGCATAAACTCTCGTAAGTTGGGATCCTTTATGGAGTCTAAATCAGTGAATAATATTTTATTGTTCTCACGATATTCAGTGACTGCTAATTTTTTAGACTCGTTTTGAGCACGTAAGATTTGAAGTTCATAATTTTGTTACCTACCGAAGTTACCTTTTTTAGAACTTTGAGGAATTCCTGATTATCTTGATACATAATATTAATAAATTGTGTCATATCTGCATCATTTTTCTTTTTATCTTTGGATTTCTTCACTCCAATGAGTCGTTGACATGAATTACCGCTAATTTGCTCGCCAGTTGTATTAAGATCAAGTGTGGAAAAACCAGGATATGTCAATGTAGGAGATTCTATAGGGGACGATTCAAATTATAAAGATGCAAAGTTACCAGTTTGCCTTGGAATGACTAGTGTTGGATTGTTGACGTTATCAAAAAAATTTTCTATATCCTAAAGTATAGGTCATATGTGATCAAATTCGAATCCCTTCTTAAAATTTGTATCTTGTGCTAGTAATATTTTTGCTCGATTTAACTACATAAAGAAGAAAAATAAATTATTTTACTAAATAGACCCTTAGTAGAAAGATAAATATTTACATAAATTAAAATAAGAAATACTCGCAATATCTTGTTAAGACACTCCACTTGGATTGAGATTCTCAATTTGTTTTACATATCATCTTAATTTTGACACAGTTGTTTTGATAGTTTGCCATTGCTTTTGTAAAGATCTTTTATCTTGAGTTTCAGTGACAGACTCCGGTAGGTTGCTATTATATTCATTCTTAATTCTAGACTAGAAATGATCACTAGTTTGGTTTATGCCTAAGATCGGGTTTTGGGAAACGTCAAGATATACATGGCATAAGTGCATATCTTCTAAAACTGTGTATCTAGAACTTCGATGACTTGAGCCGGCCATTTTTTTTATGTGAATAGATGAGGGTAAAGATAAGATAGGTTTTTTCAAAAGGGAAGAGTAGATAGAATACTGATAATTGAAGAAATTTGTGTAAATAGATTGTATATCCTTCAAAATTTATAGAAAAAGTTCAAATAAGGTAGAAATTTTCAAAATCTTAATCCTACGGTTTAGATTTAAATTAGATATATCTTATCTTCAAATTTTTTTAAAAAATCAAAATAATATATGATATTTTAAAAATCCTAATCCAATGGTATAGATTTGGATGAAATCCAACCTACGGTTTAGATTTGAGTCAGGGATATCTTATCTTCAGATATTGAAAAAAGTGAATATAAGATATGATATTTTTTAAAAATCCTAATCCAATAGTGTAGATTTAGATGAATTCTAACCTACGGTTTAGATTTAAGTCAGAGATATCTTATCATCATATATTAAAACAAATGAAGATAAGATATCATTTTTTTCAAAGTCTTAATCCAATGGTGTCGATTTGGATAAAATCTAACCTATGATTTAGATTTAATTAGATTTAAGTTAGAGATATCTTATCTTCAGATTTAAAAAAAAAAATTAAAATAAGATATCATTATTTAAAAAATCCTAATTCAACGGTGTAGATTTGGATGAAATTAATCTTACGGTTTAAATTTAAGTCAGAAATATCTTATCTTCAGATATTGAAGAAAGTGAAGATAAGATATCATGTTTTAAAAAATCCTAATCCAGCAGTGTAGAGTTGGATGAAATCTATCATACGCTTTAAATTTAAGTCAGAGATATCTTATCTTCAGATATTGAAAAAAGTAAAGATAAAATAGAAATTTAAAAATTCTAATCCTATGGTCTAGATTAGGGTAAAATTTAACTAACGATTGAGATTTTAGGTCTGAGATTTCTTACTATCAGATATTATAGTCTTCAACAATGCATAAAAACCCGAAATCTATCAAAGTTTTCTACAACACACTAAGTTAAATACCCTTAAATCTCATTTTATCAAGTGTATATCATCTTCAAAAATGAATTTTATTATTGGAGATCCCTCTTATTACTCATCTTCTGCTTCATCATTTTCCGATGGTGAAAATAAAGATGACATTCAACTTATGTATGATCTTGAAGCAGTTAAGAGACAGCAAGAAGTAGTTTCTCGTTGGGTTAACAATAACAACAATTACATCAGTAACTTTCTGAACCAACAAAATCAACAAATGACCCATGGAGGCTCGATTCCTGGTTATACAGTGGTCAACTGCGATCGAGAAGTTGCTGATCAAAATCTCTTTAACAACTATTGTGCAGAGAACCCAAGATTTAATGAATTGATGTTACGCAGGTGATTCAAGATGAGTAGAAGTTTATTCCTTCGTATAATGAATGTCGTGCAAGATCATGACAATCATTTTTTGCAGAGAAGGAATGGGCTTGGTAGCCTCAGATTGTCGAGTTTTCAAAAAATTACAGATGTCTTCCACGTATAGGCGTATGGTGTATCAGTTGATGGTACTAGTGAGTACATTAAAATAGGAGAGTCTACAGTAATTGATAGTATGAAGAGATTTTGTCGTGTTATTGTAGAAATATTTGCAGAGAGATATCTGCGATCGTCGACTGCTAGCGTCGTAGCCAGATTACTTCATACTGGTAAAAATCGTGATTTTCCAGGAATGTTAGGGAGTCTAGATTGTATACATTGGAAGTGGAAAAATTGTGCAACAGCTTGAGCAGAACAGTACGCAGGTCATAGTGGATCTACAACTATTATTTTGGAGGCTGTAGCGGATTATGATCTTTGGATATGACATGCATATTTTGGTATATCAAGTTCTAATAATGATATTAACGTGTTGGAGGCATCAAATCTTTTTGCTAACCTTGTTAAAGGTATTGCTTCTCCAGCTCACTATGTTATTAAAGAAAAGAGTATAACATGGGATATCATTTAGCTGATGGTATATATCCAAAGTGGGCTACTCTTATACAAACTATTCATGATCCACGTGGTCCAAAAAAGAAACTATTTGCAATGAAGCAAAAAGCATGTCGAAAAGATGTAGAACATCCATTTGGAGTTCTCCAGTCACGACTTGCAATTATCGCGGGATCAACACGCTTTTAGAAAAAAAAATATATTACATGATATAATGACTACGTGCATAATTATACACAACATGGTAATCGAGGATGAACGCGATATCAATATACCAATTCAAGATTTTATGGAAGCGCCAAGTTTAAAGTTGAAATGGTGGTAGATAAAAATGCTCGATTCGAAGAATTTCTTTCGCGACATAAACAGGTCAAGGATAAGGAGGCTCATATTGCACTTAGAAATGCATTAATTGATCATTTGTGGGATGAATATAGTAAGTCAAAGGTTTAAATATTGATCAATATGTTATATGATTTTCTATTATAGTTTTTATATTTCATGTAATTTTTAGAAGTTTTTTATGTACAATATGTTCATGTATAATGAATAAAATATCTATTCATAATTAAATGTAATTTATAATTTCATAATATATGTTATATTATTATTTATGTAATTTCGTAATTAATAGAATTTATTAATATATTTTTAAATTAATATGATTTATATAAGTATATTAGTCAAGTAATTGATTAAATAAAATATTTATAGAAAGTTAAGGTTAAAAAGGAGATTTGAGTAAAAGTTAGATAGAATATTTTTTTTTTGTTGTAGAGAATATTCTTTTTGAGATAAATAATGTTTTTTTGAGATAGTATTTGGAGTAATGGGTTAAAAGATGAAAAAAAAAAATATATATATATATATATATATATATAATATAAAGTTGCTATATTTTAGAGTTTTAGTTGCTATAAAATAAATAAAATAGAATTGCTAGTTGGAGATGACCTAATCACGTAAAGAAGTATCGTAGACTGCTAATTCGTTGAAAAGAAAATTCAAATATTGATTAAATCTTTTAAAAGTTAAATATTGATTAATCTTTTGAAAGTTAAGAAGATTGTTGCCACACAACCATGTATGTAACGTGTACTACGTGATTAAGCAATGCGATGACCACCATAGAATCTCTCTCTCTCTCCCCCACCTTTTATCAGTTGTTTTTTTTACCTTTTTTTAGGTAACCGGATGCCGTATAGATTTTTAGAACTTGGTCCGTCCTTATGATTAAAAGGACAAATCTTCACGGTCGATCCCTAAAACAATAATTATGCCTGCCAATAATTGAGCACTTTAAAAGCTTCATTTTTCTTTTCCCTTTTTCACTTTTCCAGCTTTAAATGCTTTCTTGAAAGTAATAATAAGAATTGAAGAAGCATTTAAAGCGCTGTTTAATAGGAACTAGGACTATACATCTACAACTACTTTATCAGCCTTCCGTTATTCCCCCGAAAAGGAAAAAAGAGAAAAGAAAAAAAAGAAAGGCAATTTATTATTTTTTAAAAAATAAAATAAGAGATAAATAGAAAGCAATTTAAATTCTTTCAAGAAAATCGGTGCTGATGGATGTGGATCCTTGGTTGTTCACTACCCATCCACAAAACGGATGGAGCCATGGAGGCCTCGTCTGATGGCATTAACTCTATACCAGTACTAGATGTCATTGTTTGACAGGTTAAAATAATTAGCAAGACTGAGTAATAAATTTTCAAAAAAACTAAAACTAAAGAAAGATTGATTGCCAAGGAACGCTAACTTTTGAATGACAAGTTGAAGACGCAATATAATACAAAATATGAGGAATGACTCGAATTCTCCCGTTTCACTCCTTGACACGACAGGTTCTATCGTGGCTTATTATATTATAAAAATATTAAATGGATTGATTATTATAATAATAAACTAGATGATAAAAGCCATGTGTCAAACAAGATTAGAGAGTGTATTTAACACTCCTCAAGTATATTACATCTAAAGACTGGAGAGTGTGTATTTTAACACACACCCCTCTGGTATAGCACATTCGTTTGGGGAAAAAAATAAGAGATTGCACCATGGAGAACCCCAGAAGACTACGAGTAGTCATTTGAAAACTAAACAAAAAAATCACCTCTTGCAGAAAGAAAATAATAAAAGTGAAAAACCACTACCAAAAAGAACAGATAAAAGGAACAACAGCAACAAGGCTCCAGATTCCTCATTCCGGTCAGGATTTGGATACGCAAAGCTATTTAACCGTATGTTCATAAGCACGTTGTTATTATCATTGTGAGAAATATCAATCGTAAGGCATTCCTGAACTTTAACCCTTGGAGCAATAATTGCATGTGAGGTAAAATATTATTAGCACATGTCCGCTAATCCATAATGAAAAAAAGGAATGACGAAGAACAAAAAAAAAAAAAATAGAGCTACCTTTCTAAATTTAACTAATCATGTAAGGAGCATGTAAGGATTCACCAAAACGTGTTTCCTAGTTATGTAAGTAAACACAAGAACGAATGAGAAGGGAAATACCATTTTTTTTTTTATATATATTGTTCATTGCGAATTAGTAGTTTTGTATTGCTTAAACAGATAAAAAAAACCTTCAAACTATCCATGTTCCAAATCATAACGAGACCCATAATGAAGCTTCACAAACAGGGCAATATACACTCGCCACAGGCTCAAGCACAAGGCCACAGAAACACACCTATATCAGGTGCAGCAAATGACCAAGTAATCCCACAACTCTTTTACAATCTCTCGTACTAAGTAAACGTCCAGCCTACACCGCAAACATATCCCAAATTCTCTCTACGAATGACTATTCTCAACATTCAAGAAGAATCAAAATAGATAATTGCATTACCAATCTGACCATCATATCAATACCAATGTCGACTACCAACCAATTCAAACTGACCCTTCTCTACAATGAGCTATTCCAAATACCACACCCCAAAAAAAAAAGGAAAAGAAAGAAGTTTGTCCTTGAAACCCACTCTCAGTTCAAACTTCTCACCAAGAAACCAAGTCCAAAACAAAAGTCTACCGCTTTAGCTTCTTATGGATTCATAGACACTTTCCCTTAAGCGTCCTACTGATCTAAGATATGAAGATTCACACTTAAAGCCTCACTTAACACTCCTAATAGCCTTAAATTTCATATTTGTTCAAGAAACTTCCTCTCCTTTCACTAATGATTACTACACTTCCATGACAAACGCATATATAAAGGTTCAACTATGTACTATAAATAACGAGGAACTTGATTGATAATCATATAAAGAAAATAAAGCATGACCCACTTTAGATATAACTAAACTAAGTAAAAATTTGGTTTAGCACAGAAAAAACAAAAAAGGAACCCAAAAAAACAAAAAAATTTTTTTCCAAAAAAAAAAAAAAGAAATTGTTGTAATCTCAAATTGAATTTACTTGAGATCTCGTGGATTATGGAATTGAAGAGAAACATGGATTCAAAACCCAAAATGAGAAAAGTCAATCTCAAAGTCAAAAACCCTAAAGCTCACTTCACTTGTGGGAGGAGGAAGGGGTGCCGAGGAGGCTGGCCTGCTGAAGCTCGAGGTCGCTGAGCTGCTGCTCGCGGTCCATCTCGATGATCAGGGGGACGACGAGGACGAGGAACGTGGTCCCTGCGATCCAGGCGGCCTTGCTGGTGCTCTTCAGCAGCTTCTTCGTCACGAAGGCCGCGTCCGACGCCGCCTGCTTTCCCCGAGCCACGATCTCCGACTGCGACACCCTCACGAGTATGCCCTCGTCTTTCTTCGGGTTTCGCCTCTCTGGGAGTGAAACTCCGCCTCTTCGGGCTTGAGACGCCATGGATGATGACCTTCTCTGTTCCTCAACAGAACAGAATTCGCAGCGATTCCATTCTCTCCACTAGATTCGCTAACTTTGATGAGGGCTTTCAGTTCAGACCCACAGTTTGGTGGACCGTTTGTATTTGTATTTCTCGGCCCATTTTGAAGCCATGATAAGCCCAGACTCTCATACGCACTTTTGTTTGCGACAAACCTGACAACGAAATGACCTTTTTATGGAAAATGGACCGACTAGGAGTAATTTGGGCCAAGATGACTTGTCCAGAGCTATTTTGCAAAATGACTTTCTTATAGCGTCACAAAATTAGCGTTTCTTTTTTTTTTTTTTTTTTTTGGATCATTGTGAATCATACCACTAGACCACAAAATTAGCGTTTCATGGTCAACTATGGTACCTCCTTAATGTTGTCATACTTCTACAAACTATAATTAGGTCACTTTCTCTTAGTTAAGTATTATTTTCCAATATAACTTTTTTTTCTGGATATTGTATGTTTTGACCACGGTCACAATTTGCGACAACCAACCATTGAATGTCTTTTGTTTATGTTAGAGTTTTTGTGGTGGGTGTTTTTCACTCGATTATTGGTAAATGTCTGCTTATAAGATTTAATAACGAATCTTTTTCACCCGTATTTCTTTTTTCACCGATTTAGTTTTTACAGTGATCGAATTGCGAAATGATTAAGCGTGTGCTTATGATTTGGTTTGGGAATTTATTAAGTAAATATGGGAATTTATTAAGTAAATAAGTTTTTTTTTTTTTTTTTTGACCTTTAACTGATATAAATTCCAAAAATAAGGGAAAATCAAAGGACATTTGTTTTAAGGGGCCCATGATGCGGACACTGATTCCTCTATCTATTTTGTAATAACTCAAATGAAGGTACAGCAGGCTCACGTGCAGTCTCGTGGGCATTCATTAGAAGGCGCCAATGCCATTCCTTGAGTTTTCAAGTCACTTGGTTTTCAAGTCAAGAAATGGATATGGCAGTTTTCAGTTCACCAGGTGACCGTTACTTGTGTCAGACTCCAACACAGTCCCTCTAGCTTACGTTCCTTTTTTTTTGAACAAGCCACTTTAATCTTCAAAAACCCACCTGACCTGAGCCTTCTCATTCCTTATCCACTCTACTCTCAAAAAAAAAAAAAAAAAAAAAAAAAAACAACCGAAGCCAATTCGAATTTGAAAACAGGCGACAAAAAGTGAGGTTTCCTTCCTTGCATGTCTAGCTACTTTACCTTTCTCTTTAGTTTTACCAAAAAGGAGGGGAAAAAAAAAAAAGGAATTTTTTTCCAGTACCCACTTTGTATTTCTAGATCTCTTGAAACATTTTCGTTCGTGGGTGTTCCATATTTTTTGAATTTTGAAGTTGAAACACGTAAAAAAAGCGAGGGTTTTTCCTACGGAATTCTGCTATTTTCTAATATTATATTTTCTCGTATTCATTTTTTTTTAACGTTTTATGAAATTTGTGATTTTATCGTGTTTAATTATTACTTGCAGTGTATCCAAGGGTGAAGGTGAGAGCAAGTGAACAAGAAGATTGTATCTCTCCACAGAATGATAGCAAACAGGAGCTGTTTTCGAAAGGTACTGAATCTTCTTCTATTCAAGGTTGTTTCTTTCTATTACCATCCAAAATTATAGCGGTATATATGTATACATGCATATATCTTCTTCTATTCAAGGTTGTTTCTTTCCGTTACCATCCAAAATTATAGTGGTATATACATATATATATATATATATATATATTAATTTTCTTTTGCCAGCATATGAACCAGATGATTGGACTTAAATATGTTTGTAACCAATAAATGGTATAGACTTTAGACTACTATGTAATATATTTTTTTACCCCCAGAAAAAGAGAATCAAAGGAGCAGTTCACCACTACCAATTGCCAGAATCTTGGAAGCATACGTGCTAAATTCGACGATGCATTTGAATTCAGCATCCAAAGGTTGAATCTTCATAAATATTAAGTTCTACAGTACCTCTTATATTACAGATATCCATGTATATAACATTTTTATATTAATTTTGTAAATCAGTTGAGAACAAGAGACATCTTGTCAAGGATTCCAAACCAAATGTGAGAGCTAGCTCTGTTCCACGACCCCGTGCCGTCTTATCTAGCCCTGGTAATTTAATTTATTTATGACTTGTTTGGCAGATATTTATGTTTATTAATTTTTACAAAAAGTAAAGAGTGAATATGTTTTTGAGATATTGTTTGAGAAAATCTCTATCTTGTATTTCAATTTTTAAAAATTAAAAAAAAAATACAAAATATAGTTTCCAAATAAGTTGTAAATTTTTGTTTTACTTACCCATATTCTCAAAACACACCTTTAATTTCTGAAGCCAAACAAATTTCAAAGTTGGTAGCCCTAACGTTGGTTTTGTGTGCTTTTCAGATAATGATGGAATGATTGGAAGTAGAAACAAGTTAGTCGATAAAAGAGGTTCAGCTCTCAAAGAAAAGAAAGTAGTACCTGGTAGAACCAAGTTAATAATCCCAATTAAGGGCGAGCCAGAAAGGCCTCTAACCATGGCAAATAATTCTTCTGATAAAGCATCTAAAAGCAAGAGTGACCAGAAGCAGAGGAAGTCTCAAGAACCTGTTATGAGTAGCCGGAAAGCGACTTTGAGAGTTAGGAAATAAGGTTTTTAGTTTGGATTTTATTAATATTTGGATTGCTTACCATTCACTCAGTTATGCAGTTTGTGAAATGTGTCAAATGACTCGTTATGATATTTGTTCTTCAGGTGGTTTGTATGGCCTTTGGAATTTATTATGGAAAATGCTAATTTGAGTGATGCGACTTTATGCCTCATTTGATGCATTGGATTATGATTAAGTTAAGAATTATTTATTCTTAGACTCAAGTCTAATAACAACTTGAGGTTGAGAAAAATTATCTATACATCAAAATTATTTCTATCTATACGGATAACTAATTTCATTCAAAAGTCTAGAATGTTAATCCCGTGCTTCATTTGTTCATTATTAGTAAGCTCCAGTTCGATCGCACATGTACATTCCTAACGACATTATTAAGTTTATAAAAATGCTTTGTTGTTATTGAAAATATTCCTAACGACATGATCAGATTTACAAAAATATTTATGTTATTATTGAAAACTAGTGGTTGTATTTTGTTTGATTTGATATTAATGTTGCAAAATCGGAATGTGAGATTATATGTTAATTACTTCAATATTTTTTAGTCTTTCTTTTCATTTGACTCAAGTAATTACACCAAATAAAGACTAAAGGGGGGAGGGGGGAGAGACGTGTCTGTTGGAAAAATGAAACTAGTATACTAGATTTGGAACTGCTAAATCTATTTTTGTTTAGAAAAATAGGTTAGTTTCATGCTTAAACATTCTTGTGTAAAATGTTTTTTGTGAGTTACAAAATTTAATCTAGTTTAGATTAAAATTGTTTAGAAATCTGATCGGTTTCTAAAACATTTTGTGTAAAATATTCTATTTGGAATTAAATCATAGTTAATTCTAAATTTATAATAACTCTCATATGAAGCCTATAAACTGGCGCATTCTTCCTTCAGGAAAATATGCTCAGAAAAATTCTTTCACAGAAGAAATATGTCTCTTGTCTTTCATCTCTTCTTAAAGTTCTTTAAAGTATAGGCTTCAGTCTGATAGAGTTTGAGCATTTTCTTTTAGTTCGCTAGAGTAGCGCTTGTGGTACAATATTCGTTGTTCATCAACCATTATATCTTTAGAAACAGATGCCTAACAACCTCAAGTACTGATCGAGAGGAGATGAATTTATTTTAAACAGATTGTGTGATACATAAGCCTCGGTTCTTCGTTATAATTTGAGTGACCAATTGTTTTGGTATTATTGTTATTATTTTAGTATTTTATTAAAATTCCAACACTTTGTTTATTCCTTTATATGTTGTATGAATATTTTGGCTAATAGTTTCCCAATAGAATCTTGAAAGGATAAACTCCTTACTCAAGTTCTTAAAGAAGATCAAGTAGCATTTCATAGATTCATTCTTATCATTTTTTAGTTGATTTTCTGAATTATTTTCTTTATTCAACTAGTAATTACTATATAAAATAAAGAAATGACAGACAAATTTTTAAGTAGTCTACTTCTCTTCGAATAATGAATCCTCTCACTTAACTTAAATAAAGAAATTATTTACATTTCAAAAGGAATTTATTTGTCTATGTTTTTTTCTATTCAAACTTTTCGGTTCATACTTCGCCTCGATGGTTATATCATGACGTCCTTAAATATTATACATGATGGATAAATCTTGTCAACTATAACATATATGTTTTAACCTATGTCTGACAAGGAAAAAAAAGTAATAAAGAAAACTTAATATATATATATATATATGACATGTATGCCTATATGAAAAATAGATTACAATATCAACATATAATCTTATAACCATATTTGTATTAAAATTTCAAATACAAACAATTAATTTATGAAGGTTCATATAGATTTAAATATTAGCAATTGACATTAATAATAATAAAATAAATAGGTAGTGGTACTTATTTATTTAAAGTTAAAAGGTACATTAAGCCTAAGTTATAATTAAGTTTAATGTATTACAATATTAAATAATGTATTTACCTTTATATCTAGAACATAAATGTAATAAGATAAGGAAAATAATTTATTTATTTTGACGAGATGAATGCATCACTACTACTGGTTTGATTAACCAAATTTAATATAAGCTATCATTAA
Organism: Parasponia andersonii; assembly: GCA_002914805.1. Classification (NCBI taxonomy): domain Eukaryota; kingdom Viridiplantae; phylum Streptophyta; class Magnoliopsida; order Rosales; family Cannabaceae; genus Trema; species Trema andersonii. The sequence goes on from JXTB01000352.1 coordinate 277,094, forward strand.
TATTAAATTAAATATACTATTATATAATATGTATATAAATTACGACTAATCATGATATGAAAAAATAATAATAGAATCTAGTATGAAAAAATAAGAGTTAAATTAGAAATTTTCTAGAAATTTTTTTTAAAAAATACTAATTAAATAAGCTGTCACAAGTTTCACTTTCTCTTAACTTTAAGCATAATACATATATATATAATTTGCCAATTCAGTAGGTATTTTTTTTTTTACTTATATGTAGGTATTTTTTTAAGCCGTTAAATCATCATCTAATAATGATTTAACGACTATAATGAGATGCATAAAAAGACGTGCATCATTAACGTTATTTAAATTAGTGCCTATATATATATATTTTAACAAAATTGCAAAATACAATAAATCTCTAGCAATATTCTTTTCTTTATAAAAGAGCAAAGATTGAATTTTTAACCTAAGGTGATAGGTAAGTGTGGCTCTGACTAGGCTTAAACTCAAGATTGCTTATAGAATTTCTAACAAATATTTAATTACAATATCATATCCAAAATTGAAGAAAAAGACATAATTATGCATAAGTTGGATGCCTATAATTCAATTCCTCAAAATAATGTTTATACAATTATATTTTAGGGATGATTAAAAAAAAGGTTATAAAGTATAACCTTTCTATTGTTTAAACCATATATTTTGTTTGTGTAAAACTATATATTTATATTTGAAATTTTAACAAGTGTCCACCTTCCATGTCCAAATCAATTAGAAAATTACGTAATAAACACAACATCCGAGTTAAGATTATTTTTTATTTATGCTAAAAAATATTTAAAGTCTATTGAAAATAACTTAGAATATTCTACACAAACTACTCAATTTATGCATAGAAAAAACTTGACTACAGGCTAATAACTTCTTAACCTTAAATCAAGAACCAAGTTAAAAAAATTCATCACTTATGATCAGAAAGTTTTTGACCCCAAACCAATAACTTTTTGATACTATATCAGGAATTTCTTAATCCTAAATCAAGAACTTCTTGATCATAAGTGAAAAATATCTAAAATTTAGTGTTAACACTGATATGATTGGTGGAATTTATTTCAGGCTGTAATTTCAGAATTTATCCCAACTAAATCTGAATTAAATGAACTTTGCACAAGTGGTCTTATTGGTGAGAAAAATATGTTCTATGTCCATAAAATAACTTAAAAACCATATCCTTAGAATAATGTCTTCCATGATATATAAATTGATATATATAATAAATAAAAGATAAATGATTTCAAAATGACGATGTACTGTTCAAAATATGTTGAATACAGGTCAAAATTAAATTAATCTCAAAAGTTTGACCAAAAGTCAAGATAATTTTAACCTAAAGTCAAATTAGTCTTGATCATACATCAAGATTAGTTTGACCTACGACGTGATAACAAGATCCATAAGATATTAAAAAGACGATGAATACACCAAAATATAGAATTTTTAGCTCATTATTATCCAGATCAGTATCACTCACTCATTATCAACTATAAAAAATAATTCTTGAAGAAAAACTTATTTATTTACCTTCAAAATCCTAAAAACTATCCACCTATTAATGCCAAACTTATTTTCAGCTAATGTTTTAATAAACAGTAAAAAAACTATTAGGAAAAAGAGAGATAGAGATAGATAGATAGAGAAAGAGTACTCAAGCTTTTATGTTCTTCATAAGACGGAGAGATTAACCAAACAAGAGAAGAAAAAGTAGTTTCATGTTTTTTATGAGATGGAAATCAAGTTGTGGTTTTAGGGATAGAAATAAGAAGAAGAAGTGAGAAAAAGAGAGAAAAAATGAAAATAAAAGAAAAATGAGGAAAAATTGTAGGAAAATAAAATGACATAAATTTAACGATTCTGCACGTAAAGTCCTCACTTTTAGCCAGAGCATATTAGAAAATTTGTTATTTTTTTTTCTCTCTGCCTTAGTCATAGATTTTGGTTCCAAAAAAGTGAAGAGAGTCCTAAAAACAAAGAAAATGATCCCAAAGTTATCCATGTCCTTTTTCTCTTACGAATGACCCACCCCTATTAGCTTGGGCTGGCCCTCGGCATCAAATAAGCCCATAAAATTGACGGTGATCTCAACCGTGTGGGTGAGACCCAAAAACATCAACGCAAAACCGCAAAGCCGCCAGTGTCGTGTATGCCCTACTTATACTCTCGCACTCGAACAATCTCTCTCTCTCTCTTGTGCGTTTCGTTTTTACCACCGAAAAATTTTAGCAAAAATTCTCTCTCTCTCTCTCTCTCTCTCTCTCTCTCATCCCTGAACCGAACACAAGAAAAGAGTTGAGTTCCAGAACTATCTGCGAACGACGCCGTATCGGTCCTCAGGTTCGTTCCCCAAACTACATTTTTATTCGCTTCGTTTCACTCTCTTGTGGTTTAGGGCTTTTTCTCCGAATTCTCTGGGTTAACTCATAACCCTTTGCTAGGGTTTTTGTGGATTTTCTATTTCTCTTTGCTGCTTAAGCTTAAGGTATATATATATATATATATACTCTTTTTAGTTTCTTCCTTCGATCTATAATGCTGGCTCTACTAATCGTTGTTTGCCCTACTTGGCTAGGATTTGGAATAAATTGGTTGGCGGCTATGTAATTTTGATATGCATATAATATATATGTATTTAAATACATATATATACACACATACGGATACGGTGCTGTATGCTAAATTAAGTTACAAGGGTTTAAGTTGAATTTTACCCATATTCATATAGAAGGCGTTTTATGTGGAGTAATTCTTCTGATATACCTTATGGTTTACTGTGCCAGCGCTAATAATGACTAAAGGCCCAAGGCCCTCTTAGGAATCTGGATTCTTGGGCGGAAAGATAAAAAAGGAAGAGGGATTTAATTTTCTTTTGTTTGGATTTAAGGAAGAAAAGAATAAAATCAGGCAAAACAGCTTTATGAGAAGTGGGAGGGACACTTGATGTAGTTTTGGGGGGTTTATATTTATAACAAGAAGATTGAGAAAGACAGATTAGCTTTAATTTATGTGTTTCTTTATCACCTTTAGTTACTAAGGCTAGCTAGAGATGCATTGAAATGGTTATTAGGCTTTTTTGTGGACCTTTTATATGTTATACTTTTTGTGCACTCTTAAAAGTATATATAATAGTACTATTTGCGTTCTTGCAGTTTGTACACTATCAAGAATAATAAATTGTATGTGAAGTATGGGCGACAGTGAAACAGTTGTTGCTCAAACATCTTCCATGACGGGCTATACATCAGCAGGTTACACTTCCACTGGCTTTGCTGATGGGACTTCAAATGTTGCTTCCGAAGCTGGTGGGTTGCCTTCCGAGTCTGCTGGCGAAATTTCTACCTCTGCAGCTATTGCGGTTGCAAATTTTTCTGGCCATGGTGGTTCTGATACAGGTGATAAGAATGATTATAATTCTCTAATGCAAGAATCTCATGTCAGTACGGGAAATGAAGTCACGGAGCCATCCCAAACTGCTGGGTATGATTCTTCTGTGAATGGTACTGCTGTTCTGGGATCTGTTATATCCACTGAGAATGGAAATGCCTCAGATAATGCGGGTGGAGCTGTTGATGCACAACAATACGTGGATGGTTCTGGTATGTCTTTGTGGGATTGGCTGTTGCTTTTTATTCATTTATTGTTTGTAGCCATATAACATCTATGACCGTGTGCAAGTTTTGCTAATAGTACATAGCTGCATAGTACTGATATGTAACAACTTAGCTCAAAGTGTTTGTTTGTTTTGTTTATTTATTTATTTATTTTTGTTTTTTGCTTTCGTTTTTGTTTTTGTTTTTTTTTTTTTTAAATAAAGGGTTCCTGTCTATCACCATACGTTATCAATTTCCTCTTTTCTCTTTTAGCCCTATTTTTAAAAATAAAAGATTTAGACATTCCTTTCGTTTTTTTATTCTTTAATTCTTTGTATTTTCAGCCTTGTCCGCCGAAGAAGAAAGGCTCTGGAACATTGTGAAGGCAAATTCTTTAGATTTTAATGCATGGACTGCTTTGATTGAAGAGACAGAGAAAGTTGCAGAGGTGTGTCAATCTAAAGGCTTCTTCCTTCTTGTAACAGTGATGTTGATAACAAGATGGCTACTTGATGGGAAAGCTCTCTATTTGTTTTCTGCTATTATGTATTTTATATGCACCTGTATTTCATTTGAAACTAACCTATTCACCCACATCTCTTGTGCAGAACAACATATTAAAAATCCGAAAAGTTTATGATAATTTTTTAGCGGAGTTTCCATTGTGTTATGGATATTGGAAGAAGTATGCAGATCATGAGGCTCACTTGGGCTCTATTGATAAAATTGTTGAGGTTTATGAGCGAGCAGTTCTGGGGGTTACTTATTCAGTTGAGATTTGGTTGCATTACTGCATATTTGCCATAAGCACATATGGAGATCCAGAAACTGTTAGAAGGTAATAGAAGTTCATTTACTCCCTCATTAGTGCTGGTCTTGCGTTGGGAATTCATGTTTACATGATGTTTTCAGTTGCAAGGGACTGGTTTTTTCCCCTTATCTTTAACAAAGTTTTTGGTTGCTTTCTAACTTATTTGGGTATCCCTGCAACAGTGGTTCCTCACATGTAAGGCGGAAAGGTTTCATGGGATTGTGCTTTTAGAAAAAAAAAAAAAAAAGAAGTTATTTATTTTTCTTTCTTGATGTGCAACCCCTTCTCTATGGTGTAGCTGTTAATTTTTTAGGATTAAGTCTTTTGTTTTATTAAACTTTTAGGCGCAAGTCTGCCTCTTTTATCTCGCCTTTCCTTTGGTTGCATGGGTCATAGTAATTTAGTCATCAATGCATTATGGCTGCTTTTAACAATGACTCTGAGGTGCATCTTAATGCAAATCGCTGCTGAGAAGATCTCGTCCAGTTAAGGGCTAAGATGGCCTCTATCACTGCTCCATTTCTCGGACATAGTATGGTTTTGTTTCAGGAAGGTAATGCAGCAGTTGGAAGTGTCATGTGCAGTTAAGAGTGAATTGTTTCTTCTTCAACATTACTGCCACTCTCTCCCATTTATGGATGTGTTTGTATGAACTGATTGATACTTGTTTCATAATTGTGCTTCGTGTTTATATGGTTTTTCAGGTTTTTTGAGCGAGGGTTAGCTTATGTTGGAACAGATTACCTTTCCTTCCCCCTTTGGGATAAGTATATTGAATATGAATATATGCAGCAGGAGTGGAGTCGACTTGCCACGATTTATACTAGGATATTAGAGAATCCAAATCAACAACTGGATCGCTATTTTAACAGGTGATTACTTTTCGTGTGTCTTCGAAATTTATTTGTAGGTTGACTACAATTTTATGATAAAAAGCATTATCCGTTGAATTCTCATAATTGTATGTTTAATAATATGCAATGTGGTCATGATACCTTACAAAAAATCAAGGTCTTTACTTTATACACTAGTATGGATTTCAACTTTCATCAGCATGTTCTGTGTTTTCTTTTCTGTTGCTTGATTAGAATTCTAGGTGGTTTTAAGAGTTGCCATTCACTTCAAGCATTTTGTGTTTATTTTGGATCTTGTCAATTTTTTATATAATTCTCATCACTTTCATATTATTGATGTTAATGATGTCAGCTTTAAGGAGTTAGCTGGAAACCGGCCTCTTTCAGAACTGAGGACTTCTGAAGAAGCTGTTGCTGTAGCAGCTGCACCTTCAGAAGCCGCTGTAGCAGTTGCACCTTCGGAAGCCGCAGACCAATCAAATGGGGGAGAGGTCCATGATGATACTGTGGATCCAGCCCATAAACCTGTAAGTGCTTGCTTAACAGAAGCAGAGGAGTTGGAGAAGTACATCGCCGTTAGAGAAGAGATGTATAAGAAAGCTAAAGAGTTCGATTCTAAGATCATTGGGTTTGAAACAGCTATCAGAAGGCCCTATTTTCACGTGCGGCCCCTTAATGTTGCTGAACTTGAAAATTGGCATAACTACCTGGATTTTATAGAAAGAGAAGGCGACCTGAACAAGGTATTTGAGTTATGTGTTGTCCGTACTTGATTATTTTATTATTTTGCAGTTTATTTTTCCGTAGTTGTACTGGTACATATTGACTTACAGTTAAATAACATTGCTGCTTCATATGCTTTATTGGCTAAACCATTGGATGAAGCAACCCTTTTAAACGGGAATTTGAACTGAGACTAAAGCATGGGCCTTCGATTTGGTTTCGTGAAGGCTAAGTATTTCAAACCCTTATTTGTCTCAGTGGACGTTCTAGGTTCATGATGTGTTTGTATAGTATTTTATTCTTTTTAAAGTTCAAATGTTATGCATGCAGGTATCTTATGTTCCTAACCATCTATCTGTCAGGCAAGGAGGGTCCCTCTCTCATATTTGAGGGGCCTCTCTGTTCTACTAACGGAGTACTTCTTGTGAATTTTATCCTGTGTTTTGTTTTCTTGTTGTTTTTTTTTGGGCTGTTTATGCAATGCTTTATAGAACAGATTTTTTTTATCTTTGTCATTGTTGAATCAGGTGGTCAAGTTGTACGAAAGATGCCTAATTGCATGTGCAAATTATTCTGAGTACTGGATCCGCTATGTTTTGTGCATGGAATCCAGCGGAAGTTTGGATCTTGCCAATAATGCACTTGCTCGTGCAACCCAAGTTTTTGTTAAGGTAGGGTTCTGCATTTGGTATGCTTGACCCCGGTAGTTCAAGTGCAATGGGCTTCTGAGTTACTTAACAAATCTTTATTTGAAATCGAAGACAATAAATAGTTAATATATATATGTTTTATATTTATGAACTTATGCTATGGTCCATGCTAGTTTGAAAAGTGAAGTAGAGTGAGTTAGTGACTGAGATAGCGGAGTCTAGAAACTAAGACTAATCAATCGATTGCATACTCTTGTTCTAATTGTTCTTGAGACAAACCTTAAGATTTATGGGTATTTGTCAAGTTATTCTTGGGCAGACGTCACCTTGCATAAGTAAGAGTATACTGCAAGATCAGGTGCTGGTGATGCTATAGTTCCTTATAATTTGATCTTTTGGTAATTTTCTTACATGCATTCTTTCAAAAAATTAATTACAGAGACAGCCTGAAATTCACCTTTTTGCCGCTCGGTTCAAAGAAGAAAGTGGAGACATTGAAGGTGCTCGTGCTGCCTATCAACTTGTACATTCTGAAACCACACCAGGTCTTCTAGAAGCAATCATAAAGCATGCAAACATGGAACATAGGCTGGTAAGATGGTTTAATATAGTTGTTTGATGCTTAGCAATTTCTCCTTGTATATTTCGTGTTTGACATGTTTGCTTGTTTTATTTCTCAGGGTAATTTGGAAGATGCTTTTTCTTTATACGAACAGGCCATTGCCATTGAAAAAGGAAAAGAACATTCACAGTCATTACCTATGTTGTTTGCTCAGTACTCACGGTTTGCGTACTTGGTATGGTGGACAACATGGGTGGATGATTCCCCCCCCGCATACTTTGTTTGCCTAGTTTATGGTTGCTTTATGCTATTAGTGTCATATGTGTCCCTTTTCTTATACCTTATTTCTTCGTTAGAATTTTAAGTTTTAAGAAGTATTCCGACATCTTGTCTTATTATGATCTTTGAAAAATTTGATTTTTCTCTCTCTCTCTCTCCCCCCCTCTCTCTACTCCCTCTCTCTCTCTACACACACACACACACATAGAGATACTATGAGGATGAGAATTTTTGGACAGATGTTGTTTTAGAAGTCTAAGAAACCAGTTTGTACAGTTATAAATGAGTTTTACATGTTCTGTACCCCATAATTAGAATCTTCAGTTTCATGGTAATTATTTCTACATAGGTTTATGGATTAGGTGACGTTTAAATCCTTTTGATTTTGTTCTAGGTATCTGGGAATGCCGAAAAAGCTAGGAAAATACTAGTTGACGCACTTGAGCATGTCCAACTGTCAAAACCTCTTCTCGAGGTACACTCTCCCTCTCTCATATGTTTTAGTAATATCTGGACATTGAATATGGAGCTAAGGGTTTCTTTTGCTTTCCAATTCATGGTATGTGCAGGCCCTAATACATTTTGAATCAACACAGTCACGTCCAAAGCAAATTGAATACCTAGAATCGTTGGTTCTGAAGTTTATAGAGCCCAACTCAGAGAACCCCAATGTTGCAAGTGTTGCTGAGAGAGAGGAGTTATCTAGCATCTTTCTGGAGGTATGTGTTGAATGATTTATTGAGTGGAGAATAGTATCAAAGATGTTTTGTTTGTTTAGTTGATTCATTTTAAGCTTGATTGGCTTAATAGTTCTTTCAGCATCTCCTCCCTCTCATTCCCACACATTTAGCATGTCATTAGAAGTTGCTACATCTCTGTCATCTTCATCATTAGAGTTTCAAGTTTAGTCTGGCGTTTGCTTTGTTTTCTTGACTCGTTTGCACTCTGTTGCATCCTTCTTTTTGAGCGACTGATGAAATATACGCCTGTGAATTGAAATACCTTTTTGTATCCTCTCTCTCTCTCTCTCTCTCTACTGGACTGGAAGTTTAGTCTCTTTAGATTTCATTTTCTTCTTAGTCTGATACGCCCAGAAATGATTTTGCAGTTTCTGAATCTCTTTGGAGATGCACAGTCTATCAAGAAAGCCGAGGATCGTCATGCCAAGCTCTTCTTAACCCATAGGAGTACAACAGAGTTGAAAAAGCGTCATGCTGAGGATTTTCTAGCTTCTGATAAAACAAAATTAGCCAAATCTTACTCTGGTGTTCCTTCTCCTGCTCAGTCCTTGATGGGAGCATATCCAAGTACACAGAACCAATGGGCTGCTGGTTATAGTGGTCAGCCTCAAGGTTGGCCCCCAGCTTCACAAGCTCAGGGACAGCAGTGGACCCCTGGCTATACCCAACAGGTAGATTGCTAGCAACTTTGGCCATCATTTCTCAGTTCCTTTTCTCTTTTGCTCTCTGTTTTCCAATACTAAATTGATAAAAAGGATGAGCTTTTATTTTTTGATTAACTAAAGGTGTGAGAGGCTATTTTGGTTACTCTATATTTAGTACATTAGGGGCTGTTTCACTTTTTATTTGTTTCCAAGGTTGGAAAATGAATCCAAAGTTATAGTAGCTCATTATTGTGACTGGTGATGCTAGTTTCAAGCAAAGAGAGATGCATGATGTTATTGCTTCTTCCTGTAATAGGCTGCTTACGGTGGTGCATACGGTGGTTATAGCAGCAGCTACACTAGTCCACAAGTACCTACTTCCGTGCCACAAAGTGCTGCTGCCTATGCTGCTTATCCTCCTACATATCCCGCTCAGGTATCTAATATCAAGCGGCAGTTATTTTTACATTATTTTCTCAATTAGAGTTACCTGCTGCTTTTTTATTTTTTATTTTTGATGCTGTGTTGTTTTATTGTGCTTTTGAAGCTAATACTTGTTATATTTTCAGCAAACCTACCCTCCACAAAGCTATGCACAGCCCACAGCAGCAGCAGCACCAGCCGTTGCTTCAGCGCAGCAACCTGCTTCAGCAACACAGGCCTATTATAGCAGTTACTATTAAAATGGCATGATAACTCTGGCAGTATTTTGCCACTTGTAATTCTATTTTTCTTCCCCTCTTGGGTCCTCGTCTTTGTTTAGGATTTTATATGTACCTTTTATTTGTTTGTTTTTTTTTTTTTGGGGGTTTTTGGTGAATGTTGGTATGTTAATGATGAGTTAGTGAATCACTTTAGGTGACAGTGGCCATTGTACTTCCGGTAAAACAAGCTTACTTAACTAAAATATCAATCGTCTTCGTGGTAATCTTTGTGTATATCTCTGCGAACAGCGTTATATTCGAGCCTTTTTGATTCCCTCTACCTGACATAATCAGGTCATGAGTGAAAAAAAAAAAACCTATATTTTTTTTGTTGATTACATCAGTACGTGTATCGGTTAAATTAATCTAATTCAATCTCAATCTACATCCTACTTTTGAGACTAGGATATGCTTGAAAGGATAAGGGAAACTCATCTAAAATAGTTGATATATCCTTCTTGGTTCATTCAATATGGGTTTTTTTTTATTATTATTTTTTTTTGGGCTGAACGGTGTGAAACTTCGTTATCAGAAAAAACAGGGAAAACAAAGAAAAGAAAAATAAAAAAGAACATATGGAAGGTTAAAGTAGATAAGAGTATTACTGACTAGTGAGTGTCTAAAAAGATTTGGGTTTCTTTTTAACCATTTGGGGCAGTAAATCAAAGATGAGTTTGGTTTCTGAGTTATTCCCAAATTTGGGAGGGACGAGAATCAGTTCCAAGCTGAAGTGTTGGGAAATCCCTTCACCAATTTTGCACCTGAAAAGAGTGGAGTGAAGTGAAGTGAAGAGAAGTGGCAGTCAGAGAATTGAATTCCACTATCCTGTATCGCCTTACCTGAATCTGTACTTTCACAACCTCAACCACGAGATTAAATCTCCACCGTTGATTTTCAACAATCGAGAATCTCCTTGTCCTTTAGGTTAAAACCAATCCCTACTCTCAGCCGTCAAACCAACGGTAGAGATTAGGTATTTCTCAAAACGGGCCCCACTTAAATCCCACCGCTCGTATTTCGCGTGGTAATTCCCAGTGATACCTCATAGCTATAAAAATAAAATAACGAAGTATTAGAAGCCCCCCCCTTACATTCGCTCTCTCTAATATCTCCCTTTGCGTAGATCTATCGGAGAGTTTTGAGGCTTTTGTTTTTCAGTTTTAATCATTTGAGATTTTTTTAGCTTCCGCTCTCTCTTTCTCGCTCTAGACTTGCTTCTTTTCTCTCTCTCTCTCTCTCCCTCTCTCTAAATCTATCGTTTATCGTCTAGTTTCTGCGAAATCTTCTCCGAGTTCTGGGAGCGACTTTTTGAAAGCAAATAAGGGATAAGGAGACTACAGTGATAAAAATCTTAAAGCCAAGGGTTTAGGAGGGGGCGTTCGGATCTGGGGTTTGGATCAGTGGTTTAGGGTTTTGGTATTACTCATTCACTGCATGCTTTTCTACTGACGGCGGCCATGGCAACTGCTTATCCGGGACCTGTCAGTGCTGTTCAGGTTAGATTTCAAGCCTAAATTTCTTATATTATGTGTATTTAGCATTCGGGAGTGTATTTATATGTATATAAGCCTAAGTTTTGGATTTGATTTTGCAGGTGGGCTCCTACTTTGTGGGACAGTACTATCAAGTTCTTCAACAGCAACCCGATCGAGTTCATCAGTTCTACTCTGATGCCAGCTCAATGATTCGCATCGATGGAGATTCCACCGATTCCGCTTCCGAAATGCTGGTACCATTTTCTTTCAACAATATTCGATGCTCTTTGCCACTTGATTTTCTTTTTCACACACACACACACACACACACATATAGTCGAAACTTAGAAGATTTGAAAAAGTTTTTGTCTATAATATATCATTATCTTACGGCTCTTATCTATTTGAGTTGAAATAGATGTAAGATATTTTCTTGTTTTGATTTCTTTAATTTCTTTTTATTCGTAACTGGTATATTTACTAATCTTAATGAAAAGAATGGTAAAGAGAAAGGGTTTTGATAGGAATAAGAAAGAATAAAAAATTAGTTATGCCTTCCTATTTTCCCTAATTATGTGAGGCTTCACCAAAATTTGTACCCTAAATGCGTGGGAAAAAGAATACACGAATGGATGTTAAATAGAAACACTTCTCTCATTTTATATTCATTACGGTTCATTATGCTTTAATAAACACCGACATTGTGTGTAATTGTGTGGAAATGGGATGCAGGATAGTTTAGGTTGATTGAAAGTCTTATCTTTACTCAGTGATTAATCTGTTTATGAGACTTTTTCATATCTCGTTTTCTTTGTCGTTTTCTTTGTTGGGTTTGTTTATTGCAGCAAATTCATGCACTTATTTTGTCGCTGAATTTTACCGCAATAGAGATTAAGACAATCAACTCTCTTGATTCTTGGAATGGAGGTGTACTGGTGATGGTTTCAGGATCTGTTAAAGCAAAGGACTTTGGTGTGAGGAGAAATTTTATCCAAACCTTTTTCCTGGCTCCTCAGGAGAAAGGTTACTTTGTTCTCAATGATCTCTTTCAGTACATTGATGATGAACCAATTTACCAGCATCCAACACCCGAACTATCTGAAAGCAAATTTGATTCCCAATTGAATGTTTCTAGCCCTCATCCAGAGCCACCAGGTGATTTTAACAATAGACTGTTCAAATGAAATAAAGGTTTTTTTGTATGACGATACGTAGTCCCTTGCTTTCTCTATGCTTTTTCGTTATTACTGTGGCATCCAAAGCCTCTATATCTTTGTTAGTCTCTGATACTTAGTTTCTCTAGAAATTGTTAATTAATAATTTCAGTAATTTATTGGAGAAAATGTTGCCCATCTGTTCGTTTTTATTTGGTTCTAAGTTAGAGCTTTTTGCAGTTTCCGACTATGTTTTGGAGGAAGAGGCCAGGGATTATATGAATTCTGTCCATATTGAAGATGATCCAATTGATAAATACAGTGTCTCTGAGCAACAACAGCAAGACGATTTCGAGAATGAAGTTGTGGAGGAGGAAAGTCCCGAGGAAGAAACTTCAGCTTCCATTCAAAATGTGCCAAACGCTGTACAAGAAAACCCGTGTGTGTTGGTGGAGGAACCTGTGGGAGAGCCTATTAAGAAAACATATGCTTCTATCGTATGTACCTAAACCTCAATTTTTATACTTGTTTATTGCATGCATGTGTGCTACATTTGTGCCTCTATTCACTTGAGTAATTTATTTTATTCTTTTTTCCCTTTACCATATCTACTTATTTCGTCATTAATGGTTGGAAATTGGTAGTTGCGAGTTTCTAAAGGGCAGTCTGCACCAGCAGTTGCGACTCAGTCTTCTTTTACGGGTACCCAAGCTTCTTCAGACTGGAACTACTCACCACAGTATGTTGAGCAACAACTAAACTCTCAATTGCCAATTGTGCATGATTCTGGACTAGAGGCAGCAGAGGAAGGTTTTGCCTTTGAGGATGAAGGTTAAATTCTTTTTTTATTGTGCATCTCGTTACAGTATATTGACTAATATGTCAATTCTTATTTTGTTGATTGTATGATTGGCCCTTTCCCTTTGCATGGAGGTTGTGGTTCCAGAGGAATATCCAAGTCTGAGTATTTAGCATATGAGAAAGGACTAAGTTTTGTCTCAAATTTTTGTGATGAAGAACAATTTTGGCAAGAGAAATTTCAGTGTAAATTCTATTAAGATCATTAGAAGTGATATAACCCACTGTGCATGTAGACTCCAACAAAAGGCTTTCGAAACTTGATCTCTTCTATTTCATACTTTGGGAAGGCTATAATTGCGATCATGTTGTTTTGTTAAGTTCCATATATTGAACCTCATGTTGATTTTTTATCCAATGATCATCCAGGTGAGCCAAAATCTGTCTATGTTAGAAACTTGTCTCCTGATGTTTCTGAAGAAGAGATTGAGCAAGAATTTAAGTACTTTGGCCGAATTAAACCTGACGGGGTGTTCATTAGGAGCCGCAAGGTTAACTTTTTTCTGTACCCTTAAACATTTGACTCTAATATTTTCGAAGAAGCTAAATTGGAAATTGGTTTGTGCAGGATATTGGAGTTTGCTATGCTTTTGTGGAGTTTGAAGACATGCTTGGCGTCCGCAATGCACTCAAGGTCTTTATTTAAGCTTTATCATTTTAGATCTTACCAGTTAATTCATTTAGCATTATTGTTGTGATTGAGCTGTTCTTTTAGATGGTAGTCATTCCTGATGTCATTTTTATTACATTTTACATTGTTTTTAAAATCTTTTGTGCTGTGTAGGCATCTCCCATTCAGTTGGCTGGAAGGCAAATTTACATTGAGGAGCGTAGACCAAACAGCAGTGGCATTTCCCGTGGTGGAAGTAAGTGGCTGTACTTGTTTTTCGTCTCATTTATGATAATAATATATATTTAGTGTGTTTTGTGTTAGTCTTCTTGTTCTTTCTTTCGGAAGAATACATATCTCATTATGCTGCTATTATCTTTAATTCCGTCACTCTCTATGTTCTTGGTAATGACGAAGAGGAGGTATGTAGTAACTTTAGTAAAATATTCAATTCATTGATCCTTGGTATATATATTTATTTCTACTAAATTAATCTCTTCTTTTGGTGTCATGTGCATGTTTTTGTTTTCATCGTCTTTTAAAATCAAAACAGCTATATCACTTTTTGTCCAGTCCAGCATCTACTCTATTGTGGTTTTGGCCATCCATACTTTGCTGTTTAACAAAGGGTATAGGATTTAATTTTGCTTTTCCCTTGACCAGGAAGGGGAAGAGGCAGAGGCGGTTACCAAACAGACTCCACAAGGGGGCGTTTTGGTGGTCGAAGTTTGGGCAGGGGTGGAAACCAGGACAGTGACTACAACAGATTGAGAGGCAATGGTTTCCACCACCGCGGTTCGCGATAAAACATAGGGTTTTGGGAGTAAAGATGGGGCAGAGTTGGTGAGAAGCAAATCTTTTGTGGGGGTGATTGACGACGTCTAGGGTGCAGATTCCTGATGGAATATTTTCGTCCTGATGGTTTCTAGGAAAATTTTATTTGTACTTATTGAGTGCCGTTTTACATGAATGGGAACGTTTAATTTCTCTCTTTAGCGAGTATCAAATTGTTTCCCCTTGAATGGTTTTTATCATGCAATTCTGGGGGGAGAATTCGTGGCCTATGAAGCCCCATGTTGTGAGGGAATGTGGGGAGGCCTGTGTCTTGGTTTAATATATCGATAATTAATGATTTTGTTCTTCACATTGTGGTTTGTTTACTAGGAATATTATTTCATTACTCTCTTTAGATATCTGTTCTTGATATTTCATGTTGCTGTTTAGGAATTTTAGGCAACAGATACCAAGCCTTATTTCCCGAGTGTAGAAAGAGTTGGAGCGGAATCCTGTTATATGGCATTTGAAATTCGATATTTACAAGATTTGGGGTCTAGTGCTTTGAGATACTCCGATTTCTGTCGCATTTAAATTCTTCAACGTTTCAGTCACATAGGATGAGTTATAAACCAGAGTGATGTCTAATACAAATCTCTTCATTCACTTGCACGGATATCATATTTGCCAAATGTTATCGCCTTTTACATTCTTTGATTCTTTCCCAATCATTTTCTTCGTTAGGGTCAGAATTTTCTACTTTGTGACTTGGACCTCGAAGCTTTACACAATACCACCTAAGATCAAATGAAACAATTTCTAAGCTGTTGCAGAAGCTATGGTTCCTTCACGAAGAGTACGAAGAGTAGCCGTCGTGACATGAAGCTCTTGGGCAACATCGGCCTCATCCTCATCATCCTCTGTTTCCCAGAGGAAATTAGCATACGCTGCTTGAACATGACTGAAATTCAATTTAGAGAAATTCCTTGGTCAATCTATAGCCTACAGTTATGAGACACTGAACATTCCCTCCCCAAAATTTTTTAATCAAAAAAAGAAAAATCACATACCTGTTTTGAGGGGAAGCTTGGACTGCTCGTTCAAAGTAGCTTGCAGCTCTGTCTTGGTCATTGTGTAGCTGCCACACTAACTTGGCATATTGAGACAGAACATCACCATCTTTAGGATCTGCAAGGATGGCCCTTGAGTAATATTCTTCTGCTCCTTTAAGGTCTCCCTTGGTCTGTTAATAAAGAAGTAATTACTAGTTAATCAAAGCAATTTTTTAAAAGCTAAGGAATGATAATGTTGCCCAGGATAGCCAGAACTACTCACCTCGTACAGAAATTGAGCATAATTTCTAAGGAACAAAGGATTGCCAGGGTTTTCCTCCACCATCCTCTTATAGTACTCAACCCCCTTCTTGTCCCCTTCATCCCCACCAGAGCCAAATGGGTTAAAGTCTCCACTGCCACCACCACGGCCACCGCCACCGCCACCGCCACCGCCAATACTGACCCCGAGCCCTTTCGCAAGATACATTTTATGAGTTACCTGCTCATTTTCCTGTTCAAGACCCACATTCCAAATCTTGTCCTTGATTCTCATCTCCTCAGTGAAAGTCATGTTGTTCACCATATTTTCCAAACCAATACTAGTGCTTTCCATTGCCACGACAGCATCTCCACCTCTTTTCCCTCTCTCAAAAAGTTCCTCATTTTCTCCGAACTCTTCTCTTTCTTCAGTATCTTCTGTATCAGTCACTTCTTCTTCTTCATCTTCAGCCTCAGCTCTAGAGTTATAAAATGAAAAAGATGGTATAGTTTGCAACATCATGCACTTGGGCCTCCTTGCAAACTTTTTGGGCAAGTGCGAATCACAGAACTGATCTTCATTGATGCCACCAGAAGAAAAAGCTAGTCCCCCCAAGTTTCCTTCGGACTGAGCTCTTCTAAAGCCCTTGTTCGAATAGCAGTCAATGGAGGGAGATATAGGAGAGGAATTGCAAGAGACTCCACTGAGATTTAGAGACCCAGTTTGGTGGAAAGAAAGTTTGCTGTGGCAATGGTGAATGGTGGTTGGCTTTGTTTCATGGTGATTAGGAATGTTGTTTGGACTTTCTGCAAAAGATGGGAGAAGGGATCCAAGAACTGGTGTTGAAGAGCTCCTCAGCAACATAGTTTGTAGTTTACTTCTGCTCTGGGGATTAAGTTCTGTGAATAGCATGAAAATGACGTTACTATCGCAAACAATAGCAAGTATTAATTGAAAACAAAATTAAAAAAAAATAAAGAACACACAATATCAGATAGGGAGTGCTATAATTATGAAGTGATTACTTCTTAGTACCCACTAGTAAGGCTTAACAAGAAAAATGCAATTTCTACCAGACAAAATGAAAGATTGCTTCCCGTTTCTCATAAATGTCCATTCAAAACAAAAGGGTTATGTTTGTAAAGAAAAAGAAGTGTAACATAAACATACCCTTTTGAGACGCCAAATAAATCTTTAAAGTCGACCCTCAAATTTGAAAAGAGAACTAAATATGAACCCTTTTTTCTCCCCAATAAAAGAGAGACAACAAAGTTTATTAAGTCATCTACAGAACCCTCTTCTTATATACACAAGAAAGAAAGAGAGATGCTTCGTTATTGCTTCCCACTCTTTATTTTTTCTTTTCTTTATTAATAATATATAGTGAAATGTGATATTATTTGTATGGTGGAGATAGAGCTCTTAAAATAAAGATCTTTGGAGCAGGTGGGAAGCAAAATATCATTTTGTGCCTTCCCTTTCAGGCTGGGAATGTGGGAAATTAGCTCACTGGACCCAGAAGAGCTTTTGTCCTGAACAATATGAAAGAAGTGTGGGGACCACACGGTGTTTCATCCAGGCATATGCACCGTTAGATGCTAAAATACTATAAACTTTTCAAAACTCGTGTGTTTGACCCCAAGTCCATGGATGCGTTGTTTTTTACTCTCTTGGTTCCAGAAAGTAGAAAATGTTCCACGTTTTATAATCTTCAAACGCGCTGTTTAATCAATTTTCAGGTTTTTTTTTTTGTGCGTGATTTTAGGGCCGTACACTTGTTCAAGATTCTGTATGATCATAATTCGACAGTTGCCACTTTTTGTACCTCTAACTCTCTTCAATGATTGTAGCGTCGGCCAGCTTCAACTTCAAGCATACGTCGTCGTTCTAGACGACTCAATAAATCAGAAAATAAAAAAGAAAAAAAAACTTTTACTAGTAGTTACAATTTTTATTATTCCATTAATGAAAAGCAGACGTATTATGGTTTTTGATTCAAAATAGTTTTTTGTTAATATTGGACTGTGGTCAGGTACTTGTTGAGTAAACTATATATTTAATCGATGACTTGCTAATTGTGTTATATATTATTTAGCTTTTAACAAAAAAAGTAATAAGGTAGTATAGATTATGACCTTTATCATAATCTGACATGACTGGTAATTTTTTAAAGAATAATTTAGTAAACACGTGTTCATTTAATTTAGTTTCGTGTGATTTACGATTTACAATGTGATCAATTCAACTAATATTGTATTTGTAGTAAAAATTATTATGTGATCTGCAATACATCATGCAAGTTTTGCCTTCATCTTATATAATATGTATATAATTTTTTTAAACAAGGCACTACCCTTGAGTCTAGACGTTGCATAGTCGCAATCACGTTCTAAAAGCTCCAACCCGCACATTTATTCTAGTATATGATTATTTGTTGCCAACCCACATATCATTGCAATATGTACAATAATGAAAGAAAAAATAAATAAATTTCTTTAAAAAAAGAAAAGAAAAGAAAAAAAGAATGGCACGCCCTACCCAATAAAATAAAATAAAATATTTTCTTTTAAAAAAGAAAATAACAAAGAAAAAGTAGTAGTAGAAGCTAAAGCGAACATTAGTTGTCCAACTTCCTCATCATCAAGGCCCGTCGAAGAAACCATTTGGCAAACATCGAAGCAATAATGAAAGGTTCAAACTTCTAAGGCTTGAAGCTCCATAGAGAGAGAGAGAGAGAGAGAGAGAGAGAGACAGAGACAGGTATTTATCTGTTGCTAAGTACTAAAATTCTGCATTGTGCTATAGTCTCTCTAAGCTCATCAGAGTGTGACGTAATTTTGGAATATGCTTCAAGCCGTTTAGGAACTTGAACTATATATATATATGTATACACACACACACACACACTATCACTTTTTGAGAAAAGTCCAAAGATCAGATCTTAAGAGGGGGAAGGAGAGTTTCTGGATCGACCAATGATGTATGGCTGTAAGTGCCTCTGCTGGAACAGACTCCCTGACTTCTTGCCTCCAGAGCCCGAAACATTCTCTCTGCCTGCTCCCTTACCCAACTGGCCTCCAGGTATCAGAATTTCGTTTCAAGATTTAACTTTTTAGAGAGATTTCTAATGTGGGGTCTCATGAATGATAATTATTGGTATTTCATTTGTTTCAGTTTGCCGATTCTTCACTATTTAGCTCCATGGGTGCTCTGGGATTTTGTTAATTTTTAATTGGGATTAATGGGGTATCTCTGGTTTTTTGATTAGTGGGCTCACTGTGAGTGAAAATATGATCATGAATTTTCATTTATTTATTTATTATTTTAATGTTGTATCTTAACCTTCTTTTTTTATTTTTATTTTTAACAAATTGTCATCTGACTCTTTCTCAGAATATTTGAGAATTTATTGGTTTATCAGTTTTCTGTACATGAATTGCTCGGAATAGTCATAGATATGTAATTTCTGTTTTTCAATCATTATGAAGCTCGTTGATTGTTTCAACTAAACATTGACTGCTAATATGAGATTTAACTGATAACAGTTAAAAAGACCTGCCCTAAATTTTGGAAATATGTACTTTTTTTTTTTATGGGGCGGGATTTAAACCTTTAAGAGGTGGAGTCGCTAATCGGGCTAAGCCTACGACCGCATTTTTATTAGATATATTGGTTTAGTAGTTTGTTTTCTTTTTTTCTTTCTTCACCGTGCTCGGTCAGGAACTTTTGGTATAGTTACTTCTTAGCCTTGACATCTGGATAGTTTCGTGTGTTTCCATATTTTTAGTTTATTTTTCTAAATCTAGTTATTGGGAAGTGGTTGTGCTTCTTAATGGTTATTGTTTAGTTTCATTTTTTTTAACTTAGTGCTCTGCACCTTCAAGAATACAAAATAAGGAATTCTGTCTGTGAATTATGGAATCCGGAATGGAGATTTCAATTCTTTGTTCCCTTTTCAGGTCAAGGTTTTGCTTCTGGAAGAATAAATCTTGGAGACCTAGAGGTTTGCAAAGTCACCAGATTCGAGTTTGTTTGGAGCAATAACCTGTCACAGGAAAAAAATAAAGGTGGTACATTTTACAAACCCGTGGGAATACCTGATGGATACCACATCCTCGGACATTATTGCCAACCTAATAATCAGCCTCTACGAGGATATGTTCTTGTGGCAAGGGAAGTAGATACCTTCATGCCAGAAACTGCTCATGCTTCCAGTACTACTAAGCTACCCGCACTTTGTGAACCACTAGATTATACCTTAGTATGGAGTTCCAAGGACTGGACTGAGGAAAATTATGGTCAATGTGGCTATATTTGGCTGCCTCAAGCACCTGAAGGTTACAAGCCAGTTGGGTTTCTTGTTACCAACAAGCCAGACAAGCCAAGGTTATACGAAGTGAGGTGTGTTCGGGTTGATTTAACAGATCAGTGTGACGCATATCGCCTATTGCTTGATTCTAGTTCTAGGTATATGAACTTTCCTTTTCAAGTTTGGAGTACGAGACCCCATCACAGAGGGATGATGGGGAAAGGAGTCCCTGTAGGGACATTTTTCTGCAGTACCAACTGCAGTGCTGAAGAGGACTTAAGTATTGCATGCTTGAAGAATCTAAATCCAGCAATTCCTGCAATGCCAAACCTTGATCAAAGCCATGCTCTTATCAATCACTACGGCCCCACTGTTTTTTTCCACCCTGAAGAGATCTATTTACCGTCCTCTGTTTCATGGTTTTTCAATAGTGGATCTCTCTTGTACAGAACTGGTGTCACAGTTGGTGAAACCATTGATGCCGACGGTTCAAATTTGCCTATTGGGGGGACAAATGATCGGAGTTTTTGGATTGACTTGCCTTGTGATAATCGAAGGGATAGTGTGAAACGTGGAAACCTGGAAAGTGCAAAGCTTTATGTTCATGTGAAGCCAGCGCTTGGAGGAATTTTCACTGATATTGCAATGTGGGTATTTTGTCCCTTTAATGGACCAGCCACTCTCAAAGTTGGAGTTATGAATATTTCTCTTACCAAGATTGGGGAACACGTTGGTGATTGGGAGCATTTCACTCTTCGAATATGTAATTTTACAGGAGAGCTATGGAGCATATACTTCTCACAGCACAGTGGGGGGCAATGGGTGGATGCCTATAATTTGGAATACATAGAAGGGAATAAAGCCATTGTTTATGCATCAAAAAGTGGACACGCTAGCTACCCTCATCCTGGAACTTACATCCAGGGCTCCTCAAAGCTTGGGATTGGAATAAGGAATGACGCAGCTCGTAGTAACTTTTTTGTGGATTCAAGCTCCCAGTACGAACTTGTTGCAGCAGAGTATCTGGGAGATGGAGTTGTGACCGAACCGTCTTGGTTGCAGTTTATGAGAGAGTGGGGTCCAACTATTGTATATGATTCAAGAACAGAGCTGGATAAGATTATTAATAGGTTACCAATGATGGTTCGGTATTCAGTGGGGAACTGGTGTGCTAAATTTCCAGTTGAGCTCTCTGGGCAAGAAGGTCCAACTGGGCCAAAAGAGAAGAACAACTGGGTGGGGGATGAACGAGGCTAGCTTAGTGGCACATATGGAACCTTCGATGCATTATTATTCTTTGATTTTTCAACTGCTCTGTTCATAGGACACAGTCAGGAAAGTACTGATTTATAGAAGCAGTATCATTTCTGACATGCATATTCATTATTCTTCTGTAGAAAACAGACCCAGAGACTTTTTTGTTGGATTGCTATCCAACTTCAAGTATGATGGGAAGATTGTATATAATAGCCCGATTAGCTATTTTGCTTGTGAGAAAGCTTCTTGTTTGTATTTGAAAGTTTGCCGTGGTTCTGCAGTAAAATGAAAGAAATGCCCTTGTCGTTAAGACAGAAGGTTCTCCCTTGTCAAATTTAACAACCTGTCTTTTATTTTTTTATTATTATAAATTACAGGAAACTTCATGTTCTATGACCATAAATTTTCTGTCGTTTAATCCTTAAGGGCTGTGCAACTCAGTAAAGGCTGTGGAGGAAGAGAAGATCAAATCGTTTGGTCGTAAAGCAGTGTGTTTCAATTTGATTACTGTTACAAGTGGTGTTGCTTTGAGTGCTCCTGATGACCTTGCTATAACTATTTATCATTCGTGTAGCAGGTATATCTCACTAACTTCCTAATACTTCTTTTGGGTACTGTTTGTATTATTTGGTCAGGATTCCAAACAAGAGAGAATGCTTCTTTTGTGATTGGTTTATCACTATGTTTCATAATGCAGTGTAGTTTCTATAAATGTTAGGCTTTTTGCAAGTGTGGGTTGTTCTAGTTTTGGGTATGGGTCAAGACTTCAGATGCTTCAGATTTTTATTGGTAGTGTTGTTGGTTGTGTTTCCTAATACATCTATATAGCAACCATTTAGCATGCTGCAGTTGAAGCTGTGCCTGGTAACACCATCATTCCAACTCTGCTAATCCAGCTTTCACATACTCTCCGTTGCTGAATGTACGACATTCGTGGCGTAGAATAAGACTGGAAAGCATGATTAATTTCAATAATTAATTGAACTTGTCATTTTAAAGTTGATGAAATTTCCATAAACAAACACTTTAACTTATTACCTATTCAAGAGTTGCACACTAATATATCATATGAGATTGTCATAGTGAAGATCTTCTGGACAACAATTGGAGGGACCTGAAAGTTGAGACCCCCACAAGCATGATTAAATAATACTTCTAAGTGCAGAAAAGGAAGTTGTGTTACAAAAATTTTGCTAAGTTGAACCAAAGAAAGATTCTTACAAAATTTCCTTTCAATTGGCTGAGGAGAGTGTTTAGGCTTTCAATAATGCTTTGCCAGTGATTGGTAGGAGAATCTTTCTAAAATGATCTCCCTGATCTCAAAACAAAAGAGAACAAACTAGTCAAGAGAAAATATGGCACAAAGGAGACGTGGGTGAGTTTGGATTCAGATAAGTCGCACTCCTAAAATTGTAATTTAAAAAAAATATTCACAAAAAAGTCATACGTCATTTCGGCCCAAATTTGTCCTACTCACGTAATTTCATTTTCACCGTGGTGCATGGATTGGCCCAATGGAATTTTGGACCCAAACATTAGCTTTGGGCTTTACTAGATGCATTCACTTAGAAATATTATTAAATAGATGTCTATTTTTTTTAAAATTTTAAATTCCGTTAGTGTTACAAAATCTCATGTGACAGAGTGATTAATCCTAAAAGATCATAATTTATTTTATATCACAAAGTCAATACTGTGACACTAACATGATACATTACACAACATTACACAACGTCCTTTTCAAATACTCCTAAACACTGGTTCGTATACGGTAATCTTTAAGTTCAAAAAGATATTTTAATAATTTTTTATTTTTAGTATCATTTTAATACTAAATAAAATAATTATTTCGGAAATCTCGCGAGAATTATCATAAAATATGTGAATTTTAAATGACTTCTCACCTAAAACTCATCTTAAAAAACGAAATAAAAAAAATGATAAAATGATAATAAATTATTTTATTTTATACTAATAAATTTTATTATTTTATAAATAATTTAATTTTAATTTTAATTTAAATATATTTTTATGTGTAATTAAATTCAATTATCTAATATTCTAGAAATTATAGACAAAATTACTGTATATAAGTTAAATAATTATATCATTATTTTTAATATTTTTATTAATTAATCTGATGAGATTATTTCTCTTAATAATTGATTACTATCAACGAGGTTCATTTCCCATTCACGTACACTTTTAAGTCACGTTTATTGTTTAGTATCTCCAACCCATTGCGAGCCCCCGGTATTTCTTACACCAAAGAAATTATATTCTATGTTTTCCTTGCTAGCAGAGACAAATCCTAGATTTAGGGGAAAAAAACAAAAACAAAATGAGACATAGAAAGTGATGGAAACAGGGAATGGTGGCCCCATTTATAATTTCAACAAGACAAAAATATAAACTAGTGTCAATTTGTACTACTTTCGACGTGGCCGTCAAGAATGTTCCCGAAAAATGTCCCCCCTTTTTAACTTCTAGAATTTCGCTTTCGTTTGTAACTTTGGCTAATTTTGCATACACATTGGTAAAAATGGATATTCAATTCTGGCACCTTTGAAAAAGTAGTTCCCTTGGATTCATATGGTAGATATTTATTTCCTTTTTTTTTTTATTATTTGCTAGGACTTTTTGTTTTGCAAGTATATTTAGTTTTTCCTTTAAAAGTTCAAAGCCAAATGTAAATGCTTTATAATCTTATATGAAAAATGAAATGTAACTTATACTAACTATTGGTGCAATTTTTACCAGAGGCTCTGAATTGCTGATGTTGTATTTACCAACTATCCATATATCCTTACAATCCCATAGTGCTTTTAACTTCAGGTTGGGTCGGAGAGGCACGAGAGGCGGGGGTGACCACCTGTAAAGACTCTCTGATGCTTAAGTCAGTTGTTTATCCTTGAGGCTGAATACCAAAGATTAAGTTTTTCTCTGTATATCTCTCTCCTAGAGGAGGAAGCAAGACTCATATATATAATCTCGAAATTGGGAGCTTTCTGGCTCTCAATCACAGGATCGAGTACCTTTTTTTTATCATGACTTACTTCAGAAATCATGGGCCGTAGTTACCATGATTTTCCTTGTATCGTCGTGGCCTGTTTTCTACCGTCCCCTATGACTCGAGTCTGTCGGGGGCGAGACTTTGACAAACCGCCATTCTGTCAGGACGATTTTCCCAATGTGCGCACCTACCTAGAATTGCATTAAATGCCCTGTCTGGGTCTCGAGTAGTGCGCTGCCTCCCATGGTCTTCTGGCAGAAGACCCTCGAGGCTCCTGACCCCTAGCTGTCGAGGTAAGAATTAGACAGGGCCGAACCTGTCCAAGGTCTGGGATGGATTCGGCCCTGGCCTCGGACAGCCCATGGGCCCATGTGGTATCAGTACGACTCGCGTGGCTTTTAAGCAGTCACTCTGGACACGTGTCGGACGGTGTGCCCCCATGTGATCTGTTTTGCCACTTAATCATCCACGTGGTACATGATCTAGGAACGGGCCCCACAACTGCCCCTATTTCCCTATTTGATGGATTCACATCCATCAAGTAGGAAAATCGTGTCTCCAATCCTCTAATTTGAGGGATACACGTGGCCCCTTACCGTCATTTCTCCCCAATTACTGACGCTGGTACACGCTATCCTGTGTCACGATTTTTTAAAATTTTTGAAATTCTAGTGCTTCTGTCTTCCTTGCACTGTTCTCCTCTTGGGAAGACTCTTCGGCTCCCCCTCTATAAAAGCTGTGCTTGTGCTCATTTCTTACTTTATCAAAATTCCCAAATATTCCGATTTTCTCAAATCTTCAGGTTTCCACATCTCCTCTTTTCCAGAACCTTTCGCTTTCTTCGATCGCACCCAAAACAATGGCCCCGAATCAAAGTCAGAAACTCCGCGCTGTCGCGGATTCCGAGTTAGACTCATTAAGGATTCAGCTCTGCTTCCCTGGCGGAGTTACTTTAGAAAAGGTCAAAGGCCTGGCGGACTGGTACTTTCACCCTTTTGCCCCCGAAGGCTCCATCATCTTGGGGAGGAGGCACCTAGAATGGCTGTGGTTCCCCTTTCTCTCCTGGTCCACCATTTCTTTAGTCTTACGGGGATTCATCCTATGCAACTGAACGCCAACAAGGTCATGATTCTGATGGGGCTTTCTACCTTGTCGGTCCTCCTCAACGTGCATATTGACCTAGAGGTGGTCTTTTATACCTACAAGCTCATCCTCATCCCCAAAAAGAGCTATTACTCAACTTTCTACCTCCAGCCGCTCCTGGGGCGCCGCGTTTTTTGGGGTTTGTCGAGGTTGGACAAGCAATGGGATTCCCACTCCACGCTGTACACCATCGGAGAGGCGTGGTGCTCTCCTTGGGTGAACAGAGAGCGTTTCCAAATTCCCCCATCTTTCATGCAAAGTAAGTACTAACTTGTGATTTTTGGATCTGCATGCACTTTGTCCGTTTTTACTCATGATGTTTTGCTTTGCGCAGCCTCTGTGGAGAAAAATAGGTTTGAGTCGTGGCTGTTGGCAGGACAGCTCAAGGAGCTGGAGGGGGTCGTCATCTTCGGGTCCTCCGGGGACTGCCGATACATTCAGGCCGTCCTGCATCCCCAGGTGATGAACACGATGCCCAGAATGGTCTCGTATCTCCTCTTTCTGTTGGACACGTGGGTCATCACCAAGCACCTTCGGAGCCAGCTTGACGCCTCAGCTTTGAACCGGTTCCACTGGGATAAGCAGAGTCACATCATCATGGTGGGTTGTCAGATCATGGCCTCGAGCCAGCTGGCAGGTCCCCATGATCTGGTGGCGCCAACCAGTCACGAGCTTGAAGAGGCAGTGAAGCTCGTGACTAATGAGTGCGTCAAGCTCCGACAAGAGGAAAATGCTGCCCCCAAGCGGGTTAGGGTTGAGTTTATTTGGTGCCCTAGGGTTCTGTCGATTAGGTCAATGCTGCATTCTAATTAGGTTGCTTACTTTTACAGGTTCGGACACAGGCTCTTCGACAGACCCTTCCCCGACCAAGGGGAGTGTTGTTGCATACAGTGCCCGATCCAAGGTCCCCGCTGGTCGGCGTTGGGCGGTGTCTTCTGAGGACGAGACTGGGGGGCAAGGAGTTGTCACCCGAAGAATGGGCTCGGACGACGACCTGGAGGATCTGTTCGTGTCCGGGGGTGAAACGCCCGTGGTGCCTTCTCCTGAGGCGGGCGAGCTTGCAATTTGGGAGGCGCTGACCATAAAGATCGTGCATGGAAAAGGGGTACCTTCGAGCCTACCTGGGGAGCCTGCTGCACCGACTCCCTTCGCTCCTAGCTCTGGTTCGAAGGCGGGTGCGGGGTTAGGTGCTGCCCGCTCCTGTAGGGAGCTTGCCGAGCTCAGCGGAGGGGCTCTGAGGCTGAAGTCTCAACTGTTTTCCCCTCCCCCAGTCTCTATGAAGCAGAGCTGCGAAGCTGATTCGTCCGAGGGGAAGGAAAACCCGGCAAGGAAGAGAGGCAAAACTACCCCTTTTACCGACAGTAATGATGATGGGGCTACCTTGACCCTCATGAGGAGGAGGAGGTCTGTGCGTGGTGGCTCGTCTAAGGATGTTGGTCAAGATAAGACCGAAAAATTACAACCAGGCGGGTCTTCGAG
The DNA here is from genome assembly GCA_002914805.1 of Parasponia andersonii. Lineage (NCBI taxonomy): Eukaryota > Viridiplantae > Streptophyta > Magnoliopsida > Rosales > Cannabaceae > Trema > Trema andersonii. The sequence goes on from JXTB01000352.1 coordinate 304,061, forward strand.
GGAGGTGGTAGCCGAAGCCGCCGAAGCAGTAGCAGTCACCGTGGCTTTTTCTGCTGAGGACGTGCCACCTCCAACTGTTGTTGAAAGTGTGCCTGGTGACACTCTGCTTTCCATTGCCCCCACTTTCACCACTTCGGGAGCATCGAGAGATGCTACTGGAGTGCGCTCGGTGGGGGGTGAAGGTGTCCTCGTAATCGGCAGGGTGGAGTCGCATTCCCCGGACGTGGGTAATGCCCATGGAGAGGGTCTAGCCGCGGAGTTCGAGCTGGAGGCGCTCTTCCTGGAGAATGCAGAGCTCGTTGCTGGCCGTAGTCTTGCGCAGGTTTAGCTCGTCTGGCCGTCACCTCTATGTTTTTCGGCATCTTTGCTAAACATTGACTCCTTTCTTATATTCTGCAACTAGTCGTCGTCCAGTCCTTCTATTCTTTTCGCGTTGGTGAGCTGACAGGGGCAGCTAAATGCTCGTGCCATGATGGCCGAGCAGAGCAAGTCCACCCTTGCACTTTGAGGGCAGACTTTGACCTGTACCGGAGCCTGGACGAGGCTAGGGTTAGCAGCGCGGTGGCACACGCTTTGAGCGTCGAGAAGGCCAGGCATGAGGAGCTGGTCATCAAGTTGGCCGAGGCAGAGACTACCAGGCTGGCCCAAACCGTGCTCAAGTTCAAGGAGCAGAAGCTGCAGAGTGCAGGGGTGGAGATGAGGCTGACATTCATTGCTCATGACAGAGCCGTCAACGAGGTTAAAGAAGCGAGGAAAACCGAGGTGAAAGCCAAACTTGAGGCCCATTCCTTGCAGCGCAGGCTCGATCAGTCTAATAAGGTAATCCGACATCTCTACTTGGATCACAAAAAATTGATGGAGGCTTATGTCGAGTTATCTCGCAAACGTGGTGAAGATCTCGCCAATATTAACATTCTTTTGATCGATTTTTCGCAGCGGCAAGCGGAGCTGAGGTCAGCGGCACTGAGAGATAGGCTGGCAGATACGGAGAAGCTAAAGACAAGATACTAGAGGTAGGTTTTGCGGAGAGCTACAGGTCTAGCTGGGAGAATAGGGAATTTGAGAGCCACGCGGAAGTGGTAACGCCAGACCAGTTTGATGAGTAGAAGGGTGTCGAGAGGGACCATTATTCTGTCAGGTACTGCATGCAGCAACTAGGGGATGTGATTAACATCGTGTACCCTACTGATGTATTGAAGATGCTCGACAAAGAAAGAGACGAACCCTCTACATCTATTTCTGTCACCAGAGAGATTGTCCCTACCTCCGGTCCTCTAGAATAAGCCACGGAGGTTCCTGGGTGTCAGCCTGGCCCTGGCGCCTTGACTGGCAGGGGGTCAAGTGCGGTCGTCTTATCTAGCGATGATTCTGATCCCGGTATGCCGTTCTCTACCGAAGCTGGTCCAAGCATCGAAGCCGGCATCGCTCCCCTCTCTAGAGGTAATTAGGGCCTCTCCCTCTTTTGTGTATTTGTAAATTACTGACCGCGTCGTGTAAAGTTGACCCCTATTACAAGCACTTGTTTAAATAATAAAACAGTGTATTTTTCTCACGCTTATTCTGTGTTATTTTTTTTTGTTGCCTATATCCATGGTCAGGGTTGGATATCATATATGATGCCATTCCCTTGTCGGCGGTTCGCCTGACTTCTGGGTCTGGCCCAATCGTATATGATGTGGAGTCATTAGGGAATTCCCCTTATGCTATGACCAACGAGGTTAGCTCCGGAGATCGGGACGTGAGTTCCGGCCCGTCCGGCTTTGAAGATGTATAATTTATGTTATGACTTATCTTAGTAGAATATGATCTGTGCGTATGACTGGACTTCTTTGACCCTAAATGGGAACGCGTCAGGAACCAGCTCCAAGGATTGGTCGACAACTGTTTGGACCTGTCATTGCAGAGGAAGAGGCCTGGGCTTGGCTTTCTCCGGGAGCAAACATGGCGTTACCACTCCGATGTGTCCTTGCGAGTCCGTCCAAGACTAGCTTCTTATAAATAGAGACACCAGGTCCGCGTCCGTGTCAACCATGCATCCTGTAATTCAAGCAATAATAAACAGAATTTGGTTTTAATTTTTGCCTTCGTGCTTGGTCTTGTCTGGCCTTACTTCTAACAGGCAGGCCTTGGCTCCGTTCACTTTCAGTCCATGCATAGCTAAGGCACTCTCTGGGTAGTGTCTACTTCTAACGGGTAGACCCTGGCCCTGTTTACCTTTGGCGTTATACGTAGCTAAGATGCTCCTTGGGGAGGGTCTACTTCCAATAGGTAGATCCTGGCCCCGTTTACCTTTAGCTCATGCTTAGCTTAAGTGCTCTCCGGAGAGGGTCTTATCCCTCAATTCTTCCCCATCCTGCTGGTATTCCTTGAGGGTCGGCGGCAAGTTTTTTACTGCGCGGCCTGTTGCCCTTTGTACGTCCTCTCGGGTTGTCGACGAGCGATGTGATCCCCACGGTACGATTTTTGATGAGGTCTGCTAGCAAGCATTTCATTGCGCAACTTATTCCTCTTCGTACGTTTTCTCGGGCCATCATAAGCATTTTATTACGTGATGTGATACCCATAGTACGACCGTTATTGAGATTTGCTGGTAAGCATTTTATTGCGTAGCTCAATCCTCCTCGTATGTTTTCTCAGGCCGTCGATAAACATTTTATTGCCTGATGTGATTCCCATAGTAAGATCTTTATTAAGGTCTGCTGGCAAGTATTTTATTGCACAAGTCAATCCTCCTCATACGTTTTCTCAGGCTATCGGTAAGTATTTTATTGTGCGATGTGATTCCCATAGTACGATCTTTATTGAGGTCTGTTGGCAAGCATTTTATTGCGCAGCTCAATCCTACTCGTACATTTTCTCGGGCCATCGGCAAGCATTTTATTGCGTGATGTGATTCCCATAGTACGATTTTTATTGCGTGAATAGTTCGTGGGGTCTGGCATTGGAGGCAGACCCTTTTTCATAGCAATCCAAAGCATAAGTCCGTGTAGCAGAGGCCCTGACCTATTTTGGAATTAAGCTGTTTAATAATACAAGCATTTACATGTGTCTCACAACATTTACATGCGTCTCACACGTGGTACTTTTTCAAGTACTGGGCATTCCACGTGTTTGGTAGGCTTTTTCTGGTCTTGAGTTCTTTCAGGATATACGCACCATTATCAAGTGCCTTGATCAGCTCATTGGGCCCGATCTAGTTAGAGTCTAGCTTCGAGGAATTTCCTGTTCTGACCGTTAAGTCCCAATCTTCGGCATTAAACCGACGAGCGTTAACTTTCTTTGCGTACTAAGATCTAGCCTGCAGGTGGTACGAGGCCAGATGGACCAGGGCCATATCCCTTGTTTCTTCCAGGAGGTCTGTGTTGTGGCTTAGTTGCTGATTGTTCAGTGAGGTGTCTCTTACCACTTCGGAGTGTAGGGTCGGGATGCCAATCTCAGTCGGGATCACAACTTCCGACCCGTAGACCATGGTGAACGATGTTCTTCCCGTTGATCTCTGCTTTGTGGTTCGATGGGCCCACATGACGGCCGGTTGCTCTTCTAACCACCTCCCTTTAGCTTCCTACAAGTTCTTTTTTTAATTACTGAATATGACATTATTTGTTGCCTCTGCTTGGCTATTCCTCTGAGGGTAGTTTATAGATGAGAAGCTGAGCTTTATATCATACAAATCACACAGCTCCTTAAGCTTAGCGTTCTGGAATTGCGTGCCATGATCAGTGTGTATCTCTTTCGGGATCCCGTATCGGCAGATTATATTTTTCCAAATAAAGTTAATCGTGTTTGCCTTATTGACGGTCCCGTAGGCTTCAGCTTCTACCCATTTGGTGAAATAATCGGTGGTCAGCAAGACATACCTTCTTCCACGTGGACTTCTGGGAAGCTCCCCGATGATGTCCAAACCCTATTTAGTGAATGGCCAAGGAGTTATGTTCGAATGGAGTTCCTCCGTGGGTTAGCACTTCACGGGGGCGAACCTCTGGCATTTGTCATATTTCTTGACAAACTGGGCTGCCTCGGTCATCATGTATGGCCAGAAGTATCCAGCTGTCAAGGCCTTATGAGCGAGGCTAAGCCCGCCAGAGTAGTTGCCACATGCTCCCTCGTGGATTTCCTCCATCAGTTTCTGCACCTCGATGGGACCTACGCACCTCAGCATTGGTCCCATCGAAGATCGACCTCACTTTTTGGGGGGCTGCGGGTAGGTTTCCCGACACCAGATATTGGGTGATGAGTCTCATCCAGCTCTCGTTCTCAGAGTCAATTGCAAACACGTGGCGTGAGGGGGTCTCTAAAGGGTCTCTCGTGTTTTCACCCTCTAGCAGAATCTCTGTGTGTTCGGTTGTCCCCCCGATCAACATGCTTTTAGCTAGCTCATCAGCCTTTTGATTCATCTCCCTGGTATTTGTCTGATATCGAAACTGCTAAAGCAGGCTTTAGCCCCCATTACCCTGGAGAAGTACTTGTGTAATCTTGGCTCTTTTACTTCAAAGTCTCCATTGACTTGACCCACGATCAGCTGCGAGTCAGTCTTTACTGTGATGTTCTCTACTCTGAAATGCAGAGCCAGCTCAAGGCCTTGCAGTAGTACCTCGTACTCCGCCTCATTGTTCGTTGCCTGGAAATCAAGCCTTAAAGCTTTCTCTACCATGAGTTTTGCTGGAGTCTGCAGAACTATTCTGATACTTGACCCTGAGACGTTCATGGATCTGTCAGTGTAGAGGGTCCAGACTGAAGGGATGTGAGGTAGAGACGTCTGAAGTAGGTCGTGCGGCTCGCTAAAGGATTGGATTTCCATTAGAAAGTTTGCCATGACTTGCCCTTTCTTAGCCACTCAAGGCCGATACTCGATGTCGTATATCTCCAGCTCGATGGACTACTTGGTTAGTCGTCCTGATAGGTCCAGTTTGGCCAAGATTTGCCGAATAGAGAAATCCGTATACATTATAACCGAGTGTGCCTCGAAATATTGCCTTGGTCTTTTCTTAGTGTTGACCAAAGCAAGGACCAGTTTCTTTGCCATACTATATCACGTCTCGACGTTTAGGAATATGCGGCTTGCGTAAAATATTGGCTTCTGCTTGCTGTCTTCCTCGACGAATAGTACGACGCTGATCACTACTTCAGAAACTGCCAGATAAGTATATAAGCACTGCCTTTCTGCTGGGGAAGCCAGGATAGGCAGATGACTTAAGTACAGTTTGAGCTCTGTTAGTGCCTTGTCCTACTCCTCCCCTAGACGACTGTGGAGTTTTTCTTTATGCACTGGAAGAAGGGCTTACATTGGTCTGACATTTGGAGACAAACCGGCTGAGAGTGGCTATCTTCTCGGTTAGGCGCTGGACCTCCCGAATGGTTGAGGGTCTTTGCATATTTGTGATTGAGGACAATTGGGTCGAGTTGTCCTTAATGCCCCTTCTGCTCACGATGTACCCCAGGAACTGACCGGAGGACACCCCGAACGTGCATTTCTTGGGGTTTAGATACATCCGGTATTGCCTCAGAATCTGGAAATATTCGTTCAGATGTCCCAGATGGTTCGAAACTTCTTTGCTCTTCACGACCATGTCGTCGATGTAGACCTCCATTGTCTTCCCTAGCAGCTCAGCAAACATTTTGTTCATGAGCCTCTGGTAGGTTGCCCCTGCATTCTTCGAGCCAAAAGGCATGCGTCTGTAATAGTACAGACCTCGCTCCGTAATTAATGCTATTTGGATCTGGTATTCCTCATATAGAGGGATCTGGTTGTATCTAGAGTAGGCATCTAAGAAGCTCATCCTGTCGAATTCAGCCGTCATGTTGACCATTTGGTCGATCTTCGATAGGGGAAAGCTATCATTCAGGCAGGCCTTGTTTAGATTGTTGAAGTCTATGCAAGTACGGTCATTGCCATTTTTTTTTTCACCACCACCAGGTTAGAGACCCAGCATGGGTATACGCATTCCATGATCAGGCCGCTCTCTAGTAATGTCTCTACCTCCTTGTTGATCGCCCTATTTTTCTCCGGCGTGAACCTTTAGGGCCTCTGTTTGACTGGAGGAAAATTGGGGTCTGTATTCAATCGGTGGCAAGCGTGCGCAAGGTCTATCCCGAGCATGTCATCGTGGGACCACGCGAAGACGTCTTCATTCTGCCTAAGGTACCCCAACAGCTCGCCCTTTTCCTCCTCAGGCAGTAAGGCCCCGATTAAGACTACCTTCCCCAGTTCTACTTCTTTTAAAGGGACCGCCACCAGCTTCTCAATCGTGGATTCTGGTCTGTCAGACTCCTCTATGATCTGTTTCATATATATTGGCAGGCGGTTCTTTGATTGCTATCTGTCCCCTGTCAAGGTGCTCGCATCGGCTCCCCTCAGAGCGGTTGAAAAACATTTCCTCGCAGAAGCCTGGTCTCTCTTAATATCTATCGTGTAAGTACCATCCCTTGATAGACATCTTAAGACCTGGTGGAGAGTAGAGGAGACCCCATGCATGACGTGGATCTACCCTCTCCCCATGATGATATTGAAAGAGGACTGATAGTCGATAATGACGAAGTCCACATCCAGGCACCTCTCCGCAGTACAGACCTTCAGAGTCACGATGCCTAAGGGGCTGGCCTTAATACTGTTAAAGCCGAACAGCGGCTGACAGGTCCGCCTGAGTGTGTTTCGATTCAGGCCCATGCTTTCGAACGTGCTGAGGAACAGGACGTCGACGCTACTCCCGCCATCGACCAGGACTTTTCTGACCAACGCGGAGTCGATCTACAGCTTAATTACCAAGGGGTCATCATAAGGCAGGCGCACCATAGCTGTGGCATAGCTTTCTCCCGTCGTCAGGTGGTTCACAGAATGGCCCATGCCCCTCAGGTGCTTCACCCTCTCTTCAGTCCTTTTTTCGTATTTTTTCCTTCTCCTCCTGACCCTAGGTCAGCTCTGGTCTGCCTATGATTGTCGGCACTATCCTCAGAGCTTGCTCTCCTGACTCGGAGGCTTGGGTCTGCTTTCCTTTTTCGGGCCTGGCGGTGTCCTCCTTCGACTGGCTTCCGCCCATCTTCATGTACTGCTTCAACTTGCCGGCTTAGACTGGGGCTCTCTACTTCAGAGTTGGCCCCTGGGCTGGCGCAGGCCTCTTTATTCCTTGCAGGGTCGGGGTTTACATCGACGCTGTTGTTATCACGGCGGAGGCCTTGGTTGCTTTCTGGTGGCTTTCCAACACCCGAAATACCCCTTCTGATTTTTCCTAGACGTCTGCCATGTTGTATGGTAAATTCAAAAGTAGATGATCTGATAGCATCGATCCTGGCTGCAGGCCCCTGACGAACGCGCTCACGGCTTGAGCCGAGTCTGCGTTGTGCACTAAGGATATTACTTCCAAGAAACAAGACAAGTATTCTCTTGGAGACTCGTTCGCGGATTGCTCCAACCGGTCGAGGTCTCACATGGTTCTCTGCTGCCTCTGGGCACCTGCGTATTGCTTTAAGAAAAGTTTGCAAAAATCTTTAAACCCATTTATAGACTTCTCCAGTAGTTATCTGAACCATAACAGGGCTAGTCCCGCCAGGGTGGTAGAGAAGACTTTGCAGGTCACAGCCTTGTCCCTGGTCTCCAAGACCATCTTCTGCTAAAAGTGGTATATGTGATCGAGGAGGTCGGTCTTTCCAAATGGTCTGAAGGCCGGGGTTGTGAAGTCCTTTGACTTGGGCTCTAGCTAGATCCAATCAACAAAGGCCGTTTGGTTGATCCCTTGCACGGTCTGCTCTACTAGATCATCCAGGGTCTGGCTGTGGTAGGCCCCAAACCTCTTACTCAGCTCCATCATCATCTCTTGTTTCTAGTTGAGAAACACACCTTCTAGACTTTCCTGGTGTCCTCTGTCCACTGCCGCTCTGGCCCAGAAAGGCATTGCCTGGCTTTGTCGCTCCCCCTGCATCCGCGATCTGGATAGGCCGGGGACTTCCCTCGGCAGTTGGCCCCCAGACTCTTATTGGAACTTTTCGTCAAAGTCCTACCTTCGCCCGCTCCTGGCCTCGCTTGCCAGCAGCCCTTCAAGGCAGGCGTTATCTCTATGAACTTCTGCGACTTCATCTTTTAAGCTCAGGGCGGCCTCATGGGCCATCTCTGCCTTCCGGTTTGCTTTTGCTAAGGTGGCAAGCATTTGGTCCAGCTTTTGTTCCAGACTTGGTTGCGCTTCCCGGGAGCTCCCTTCGGCGTCGGGACGTGTACTCCTAGTTGTCATTCTTGAGGGTGTCATTTGACGTTGTATGGCTTTTTGTTCTGGGAGAAAGCGATCATGAGACTCTTACTCTTTCTCTCGCGCTCAACGTTTCCCAAAGACGGTGCCAAACTGTTGGTACGATTCTTACTAGCTGTCCACGTATCTTTGAACTGCTGATGTTGTATCTACCAACTGTCCACGTATTCTTGCTATCCCAGAGTGCTTTTAACTTCAGGTCAGAGAGGCAGGGGTGGCCACTTGCAAAGACTCTCCGATGCTTATGTCAATTGTTTATCCCTGAGGTTGAATACCAAAGATTAAGTTTTTTTTCTATATATGTTTATCTGTATATCTCTCTCATAGAGGGGGAAGTAAGGCTCATATATATAATCCTGGAACTGGGAGCTTTCTAGCTCTCAATCCCAGGATCGAGTACCTTTTTTGTATCATAACTTACTTTAGAAATCACGGGCCGTGGTTACTGTGATTTTCCTTGCATCGTCGTGGCCTGTTTTCTATCGTCCCCCATGACTCGAGTCTGTCGGGGGCGAGACTTTGACAAACCACTGTTCTGTCAGGACGATTTGCCCAATGTGCGCACATACCCAGGATCGCATTAAATGCTCTGTCTGGGTCTTGAGCAGTGCACTGCCTCCCATGGTCTTCTGGCGGAAGACCCTCGAGGCTCCTGACCCCCAACTGTCGAGGTAAGAATTGGACTGGGCCGAACCTGTCCAGGATCTGGGATGGATTTAGCATTGGCCTCGGATAGCCCATGGGCTCATGCAGTATCACGTGCGACTCGCGTGGCTTTTAAGCGGTCACTCTGGACATGTGTCGGACGGTGTACCCCCTGTAACCTATTCTGCCACTTAATCGTCCACGTGGTACATGATCTAGGAACGGGCTCACACTAACGTTGCTTTTACAATTGTTGTATAGTTCTATTTGTTAAAAATGATATGTCAATTTTGTGAGTTAAACATGTACCATAGATATTATTCACATGTCAATATCATCAATCCATTTGTCCACTATTTGAACATCAAAAAATATTCGCTAATTTATTCTGGTAGGTATGAGGGAAAAAAAAAAACCCATAGTTATAGAATTCTTTTAATTACTATAAAATTGGCTTGAATGAAAAGAGTGGATATTCTAATGTTTTTTCATTAGTAGCCGAGATATGAAGACACCCACCTCATCCTCTCCTACACAATTAAATAATTAGCATTACAGAAATGAATTTTAGTAGATATTGCGTGAAATGATAGTATATGGTAGGATAGTTGAATAGATAATGGAATATAATAATGTTATCAATCTCAATTTTGATAAAATCATTCTAGAAGTTTTTAGGTTACTGTGATCGAAAATTTATTAGGATGAATATTTATTTTAATAATTCAAATTTTTTTATTTAAATGATTTTTTAAAATGTATATTTATTTTAATAATTTAATTTTTTAATTTAAATAATTTATCAGTCAAATCAATCATTAAAATAATTTTTTTTATCTTAAGATAATAATGAAACTGAGAAAATATTTTAAATGATGTATTTTATTGTCTCTTAATTTAATTATAACTCATTTTATTTTATTATATTTAAAATATTTTTTATTCTAATTATAATTTATTTTATAATTCCTATTAAATACACACGTTCAAAAAAATAAACCAAATCAAACCTAATTTTTGAGAAACAGGCTTTAGCAGGTTTCAAGTATTGCATCTATTTAATAGGACTCACTATTATTAAATGATCAATTATCACTTTCCCCCACTAACTCATGAATGGCATATACTATTATTCATACTAATTAGGATTAAACACAATCCATCCGTGGAATTCTCATGAATAAGAATTCGTTTTGTTACCAACTAATTTACTATGGTTAATCGTCATTGTACACCGTCAACGTGTCAATTCCCTTAAAAATGAAAAATGCAGTGTCAACAATAAATAATTGGAATACCGAATATCGCATATAAATAAAAAACAAAATTCCTAATCTGGATTCAACCAATATTTGATAGCCGCACTGTCGATCGGGTCTTAACAAAGAGACAACGTGGCCAAAACTTAGTGGGTGTAAGTGGAATAATAATAAAATGGGGTATAGGATATGAAATCCCACAACCGCGGGTCCCACATAAATACACGAGCGAAGTAAAGGGTGGACTCTGTCTCCCTGGGGGCTGACAGGGCCGTACGCCGTCGACGTCAAATAGAGAAGATCTGACACGTGTCGAGTCACTGTGCATCACCTTTGCGGATCTGAAAGCGCCGTCCAAAATCCGGACCTCAAAGCTCGCCTAAAACTAAAATCAATTTTAATTTTTTGATTTTAATTAAGAGGCTTGGTCATCTCAGATCGTCCGTTGAGCTGTCTACATTAATTCCGATGTTCTGGTCCCCCAACTCCCAGAGTCAGTTTCCGCGATTGTCAAGCGGGACCCACACGGGTCCAAACTCCGACGTCGAGCCCTGTGATGTTGGGCCCCACCTTTGTCGGCTTGTCGTTTGGAGCCCCCATTAGAGCGTGGGTCCCGCTCTCCGACTTGAAGGATTACACGATAATCTCGTTATCATTTCTATTTGCTCCTCCCGTTGAATTCTCGTGCCACATTCTTTAATGGGCTTTTGTTGGGCTACATAAATCAGGCCGGAGATCTTTCTCACGATTTCTATGCAAATAGCCATATTCTTGGGGAGTTTTCAAGAAATAATAACATAAATACGTCAACCTATAAGTATAACCAGATTAAATATTTAATATCATATTTTAATCAGCTAAACATAACTAGCTAAACCTTACACACCATATTTTTTTCACGTGTCCTATGATTTATAATCTTAGTAAATAAGTTAAATATAACTTATTTCTAATAACTTTTAATTCACTAGTTAAATTATAACAATTTATTTATCTCAAATATATTAAAAAATAATAAACTAGAAGAGATCCCTGACATTATTCTTAAATATTTAGTTAACTTACAATATTATAAGAAACTATCTTCCATAAGATATTAAAGTTAAGGGGAAGATTGTGAGAGAACGAGCTTCCATAAGATATTAAAGTTAAGGAGAAAATTGTAAGAGAACGAGCTTCCATAAGATATTAAAGTTAAGAGGGAAAGATTGTGAGAGAACGAACAAAAGAAGGAAAAAATGGAAGTTCATTAATAAGAACAAATACAAAACTTTACGAGTAAAGAGCTCCCAGAGATAAAAACTCAAATCCAACGAATGACTCTTAACGTCGATTCCTCTATTTATTTTCTCCTTTCAATTATCCAATTTTCATTCTATTTTAAACAATTACCGTCCATAAATCTATATTTGTATCCCAACAAAATAATAATAACTCAACGCGAGGGTTTAAGCCTATTGATAAAAGTATAGTTGGTGATCCTAGAATTTTTAATGTTTAAAATATGAATAACATTACACAATTTAATTTTGTACCAACATATACATATATATATAATGTGTAATTTATCACCAATTAATTAATATTTTAAAATTTATTATAAATAAATTAAATATTCTCATGGAAATAAATTAAATATTTTATGATTTAATATTAAAAATGATAAATGAAACATTATTCTTAAAACATTTTTCTTTCCCTTCCCTTTCCCTTGGAGATCTCTGGACAATAACTCGTGCTTTTTAGACCGAGGAACTGAAAATATCGTGAAAAGGGAGAAATACTAAATAGAATAATAATGAGCAGGCCTGGAAGCAAGCAAAAGAGGCAAAAGAGGTAAAGAGGCCTGGAAGCAAGCAAAGAGATTGATGGAGGCGCATACTGCAGACATGTGGGGTCACACCCCTTCAATTCAATGAGTGGGACCAAACCCAACCCAACCCAACCCAACCCTCTCTCCCCATCCCCCATTTCCACCACCACACCACATCAAACCTACCTTTCCTTTCTCCGTTTGCGCTCTCTCTCTACACCCACCAAAACCAAAACCAAAACCAAGGGAAAAACCCCTTTTCCTTGTTATTCATCTCCAATCCAATCCATAAAAGCTTTACTTTGCTTCCAATTAAGCCTCTCTTAAACCCCTCCTTATAAAACCCCGCAAACAAATCTCTCTTCTACTTTTTTCTGATACTTTTTTTCTGGGTTCTCAAAATTTTTGTGAAAGGAGAGAAAGGGACAACAATTTCAATGCAGGGTCTTGTTTTGGGTGATGGTGGTGTTCTAACCGGGGGTTCAGCTAGTGGGTCGATGTCTACGGTGTCCAAGGAGGACAATTTGGTCTTTTCCTCTGAGGATTCTTCAAGCCCAGATGAGTCTGAGCTTGAGCTGGGTCTTGGGTTGAGCCTCGGCGGCGGTGTAAAGGCCCTGCAAGCTATGAGGGGTCAGTATGCGAGGATCTTAACGGCTAAGGATTTCCTTTCTGTGGTTTCTTCGGCTTCGTCTTCTTCACCGTCTTCGTTATCATCGTCTTCGTCGTCTTCGTCATCTTCCTCGTCTTTGAGCAGAGCTAACGTTACAGCTGGCACCAAGAGGAGTGCTGATTCTGTCACTAATGGTGCCAGGTACGACTAATGCAAAGATTGTGATTTGGGTTCTATTCAAAACCCTATGATTGGGTTTTAGATGTTTATTTCATTCGCTTATGCCTTATTCGCTTATATTACTTTCTAGCTCAATTGCCATATTTGTGTATCTATTATGCGATCATAAAGGGTTTGTTTTAGCTCTTATCTCTTATGTGATGATCTGATTGTGTCTGAATATGTCCTGAATTTTATTTAAAAACGTGATTTCGTATTGCTGGAAAAAGATGAGATTGACAAATGTGAAAGAATAACCCTTTATGATCCTTTCATTTCAGCACCTTCTAAAACAGTGTTCGTTAATTTTTTTTTTTTGCCATGTTTACTGATCCTTAATGGATCATGATGAAAATGGAATAGGGAAAGCGTGCCCCTTTCCCATTCATTCGTGTGCACCTATACAATTATTATAAAAGTTTCGAATAATGAAATTAGGAAGGATAACTCAAATTTTGATTCCTCACCAAACCCTTTTCCCTTTACGGATTTATTTATTATTATTTTTTTAAATCAATGATTTGTAAACATGTCTTTTGTTTATTTGGTGATGGATTGTTTGCCTTATTTTTGTGTTCTAATTTGTTGAAGCAGTCAGGTCGTGGGATGGCCTCCTATCAGAGCTCATAGAATGAACAGCTTGGTTAACCAAGCGAAATCACCGGTAACTGGAGCATTCAACTCCATAGATGAAGAAAATAGATGCGTCAGTAATGTGATTGGAAAGGCTGATAATGGAGAGGAGAAGAAGAATGGGAATTCCAATGAGAAAGGGCATCTGAGGAGTTCTCTGTTTGTGAAGGTGAATATGGATGGGATTCCAATTGGGAGGAAGGTTGATCTGAGTGCTCATAAGAGCTATGACGCCTTAGCACGGAAGTTGGAAGACATGTTCAATGAACCTTCCACACTTGTTAAACTGCGTGAGTGTGTTCTGGCCTATGTATCTTAACAAAAATAAACTACAACCAACTGTAGATTTACTCCTTCTATAGCTTCCAAGGAGAAAATGAAAAAATAATCTTGCTCACATAAAATCGTGTTACATGATGAGTCTTGGTATACTTTGCCCAAGGTGTCTTGTTATGTCATAACTGAATGAAGATGTGTAATTCGATGTTATTATGATCCTGCTCAATATGCTTCATTGTTTGTACACGAAGAAAAATGTTTAAAGCTCCATTTTCAACTTATAGTTAGATCTTTTGTGTGTAAAAAAACCAAATCTATGCCTGTTGAGTCTTTCCCCCAAGGTCACATCTGATCTCCTTGTGCTAAAATTTTGAAATGTATGATAGAAATACTCCCAACTGTTTGAGATTGAAGAGATTGTTTGATAAATGAAGTTTCACTGTTAACAGTCTGTTTCTCTTCACAAATATATAGTATTTAGATGGAAGAATTTGTTTTTATTTACTTAGTATCCATTTAGAGTAGTTTTTCCTTTTTTGTTTATGATCTTATGATGGTGTTACCTATAATTAGGATCAAGCGGGAAGGACCATGATATACTGGCAGGAGGGATAGGACTTTCAAAGCTGTTGGATGGGTCCTCCGATTATGTTCTTACTTATGAAGACAAAGAAGGGGATTGGATGCTTGTTGGAGATGTTCCTTGGGGGTATGCAACTTTCACTCAATAATCAACATAATTGTAGTATAATACACATGCTTTAGAATCTTGCACTTCTTTAGCTTTATGTTATATTATTTTGACCTCTACTGCTCCCACTAATAGTATTCTGATTATTTGTAATTGTATTTTCATGCATTAAAAACTGTGTTGAAAAGTATTGGTAAAGAAGTTTCTCGTCATGATGGTATGCTAAGCACTAACCATTAATTAGAAGTGTAGAACGGAAAAAGCTGCAAAATCTTTTTAACTTATAAGCTGATGCTGGTTTAGTGTTGACCTCTGTATAGTGGTCTTTAGTAATCTACTTTATGTGTTTATCGGAATTAGTGTTTCTCTCACTGGAAAAAAAAAGGGGTGGGGGGTGGGGAAGAAGCTAAACATGATCATTTACCTTGTAGTTATAGGAAAACTAGTTTGAGTGATAATTTGACCAACTTTGTCTGAATTGACGGATATCTTTCCCTTTCTAAATGATTTTTTTTTTTTAAATTTTAATTTGAAATTTAGTGCGAGTCATTTTCTATTGTTTGATAGCATCAATGAATGTTTAATTATTGAATTTTGCATTCAGGATGTTCCTTAGCTCCGTGAAGAGGCTCAGAATTATGAGGACATCTGAGGCGAATGGACTTTGTATGTAGATCAGCAAGAAACTCTGTACTTCACTCTATTTAATAGTCGTTGATTCTTGAAGCTACTCTTCTACAGCTGAATACTAATTCTATTGAGTTATACTGCAGCTCCTAGGCTACAAGAAAGAAGCGGGAGGCAAAGATGCTAACCTGTCTATATCCTTTACTCCTATCCCAAGGCGAGAGAATCCATGCTTCAAAGTCATATACAGAGGAGATGAAGAGATACTGTAGAAGGGAAGATTTTGGAGAAGTAAAGATTTGTCTTGCGGCTCTTCGGCTCTGGTTTGGTTAATGTTTAATCCTATTTGATTATATTAAATTCTTGCTACTTTTTCTCTCTGAGCATTACCTCCCTGCTCTTTACAAGCCAGTGGTCTCAGTTTTTGTTGTAATACTAAAACACTTGCATGCTTTGATGAATGCTGTTTGTTTATGTTGTAAATATGGGGATGCTCATTTGATTTTGTATTCTCTGCACACCTGATGGGCTCCCTTCTACTACCCCTATAAAGAAGTAATGTTGCTTATTTTAAACCTAAAAGATTTGCATGCTTTTGCAATAGTTCCAACTGCAGTCATATTTTTTTTTTTCACCCTGAAATGATCAGAAAGGTCATTTGCTGTTATCCGACTTGCTTTCTTTGACTGACTTGAGCGTTGAGACTGAAATTTGAACAGAGGTATTGTCATCCAATTTACAAGTCGGGAATTATTAAGAATTAAAAAAAAAAAGTTCCGAATGTTACCTATCGAAAAGAAAGTCAAATGTCCAGTTGAAAAATATAATATTATTAATTTGTCCAAAGGAGACAGTTGAATAGTAAATTTACTAATTTCTAGATGGCTCGTGCTTGTTTCAGACACTTATGTTGAACAGTTGAGAAGAAACAAACTAAGAAGATACATAGAAATAGGCTTCAACAACTCGAAGAAATTCACTAAAACCTTTCCTCTTTTTATTTGAAAAGAAATTTCCTTGTTATTCTTAAACAGGGTACAAGAGTTTTCCAAACTCTGCTTCTTACACAAAATGAGCTCTATATGCATAACTAACCAATATAATGTACCCGTAAATCTTTCTAGACAACCAAAATGTACTACTAGGGACACTTTGACAATTAACAAATCTACATACAAAATAAGAATCGAAGTAAAACAGCCAAGAAAAAGGAACTCAATATATGTTCCTAAAGAAGGCCATTCACAGGTGAAGTGCTAAAGATGGGCTGGTCTTTGTTAGCTGCATATCCATCATTGTTGCTACTGCTTTTCCTCCTAGGCTTTGCCTCACCAAGCATTGTTATGACATCCCTCATAGAGGGTCTATCCTTTGGAAGCTTGGCAGTACAAAGAAGAGCTATCCTAAGGACTAATAGCATCTCTTCCTGAACATGTTTGCAGTTTCCTACATTGGGATCTAATGCCTCTTCTAAGGATTTGTTGTCCCTAATCTTCCGCCTAATCCATTCGGCAATGTCGACTGATTCCCCAAACTCAGAATCTAACGGCTGTTTACCGGTGAGCAGCTCCAATAGAACCACTCCATAACTGTATATGTCTACCTTTTCGTCAATCTTCAAGGTGTATCCAAGCTCTAAAAAGAAATAACCAAATTTTATAAACTCTGTTAATTATCTGAACAGGGCAACAGTAAGGTAAGACAGAAAAGAATAATAGAACAGACGCTCACCAGGGGCCATGTAGCCATAGGATCCAGCCACCATAGAAACCGTTTCATTTTTCCTCAACATCATACGTGCCAACCCGAAATCGGCGATCCTTGCCTCAAGATTCGCATCGAGTAGAATGTTATTTGACTTGACATCTCGGTGAATGACTGGAGGGTGACAATCATGGTGGAGATAAGCAAGCCCTTGTGCAACACCAAGAGCTATGTTGTAACGTGAAACCCAATCCACAAGTAACCTTCCCCCTTGCTTGCCATGCAAAGCTTCTCCAAGGTTGCCATTAGGCATAAACTCGTACAAAATCATGATATCTGAATGATTATGTAGAAATCCCAATAAGCGGACAATGTTTCTGTGCCTCAGTCTCCCCAAAAGATTCACTTCTCCTACTAGATCATTGCTGTTTCCCGTTTCAATGTTCATTCCTGATCTCCATAGCTTCTTAACTGCTACAACTGTGTTTGAACGTGGAATCTCAGCCTTATAAACAGTCCCAGTAGCTCCAATTCCAATCACGTTTGATTCCTTGACGCAGGCCAGAATGTCAGCAATTGTGAAACCGAGTCTCTGGAATGCCATCAATCTCCATGGCCACTCTCCATTGCCCATTTGGAAACTCTCTCCAAAACAAATCCCATTTGAGTACCACCTCTTGTACAAAGATCGAGCTCCGAAAAGGGCAATCGCAACTGCTAAAACCGATGATATTCCAATGATCCAACCGGCAATAATGTGCTTTGTGTGCCAAATCCGGCGCCTTGATGCGAATGCTGAATTCTGAGAACATGGAAGCAGAACACCACCACAGAGACCAGCATTGCCAACAAGATCATTCGGGTTTATTGTCCTTAGGACGCCATTGGCTGGAACAGGACCCTCTAACCTGTTGTATGAAACATTGACGTTCTCCAAGGCTGGAGAGATCCCAAAGTTTTGTGGTATTCCACCAGAAAGTGAGTTGTTAGATAGATCAAGAATGGCCAACATAGACATCATTGCGATTGGTTTCGGGATCTCTCCGCTCAAACGGTTGTTCCTGAGATTCAGATTTACCAATTTCTCACATGAAGCAATGCTTGACGGAATGATTCCGGAGAAATGGTTCGAGGAAAGATCGAGCACAGAAAGTGAAGGACAGTCCTGGAACTGGCCTGGGATTTCTCCCTCGAAGTTGTTTTTAGAGACTATGAAGGTTTGCAAACTGGGAATGGAAAGAATGGTGGAAGGAAGAGAGGAATGGAGGCGGTTTCGAGAGAGATCAATGAAAGAGAGTGATGTAGAAGAAGAAATATCGTTTGGGATTAGACCAGTGATACTGTTATTAGCCAATTCTAACCTCTGAAGCTTCCCAAGCTTGCCAAACCCAATAGGGATCGTCCCAGATATGAGATTGTTCTGCATTCGGACGCGGACAAGCGATGAACATGTCGATAAGCCTAATGGAATTGGACCTGAGAAGCCATTGTTGAAAAGCATGAGCTTGGTGAGATTTCCCCTGTCACACAAGGTTGCTGGAATCTGACCCGAGAATGAGTTGGACGATATGTCCAACCACTGTAATGGTGAATTCTTGCCAAGGTCACTTGGCAAAGGACCCGATAGCGAATTGTTCCAGAGCTCAATAACCTCCAATTTAGGCAAGCTTCCAAGTCTGCTAGGGACTGAACCTGATAATCTGTTGCACATCAGATTCAGGAGCTGTAGATTCTTCAGCTCTGTTATCTCATCTGGGATTTTTCCTGATAACATGTTATCAGAGAGATCTAGTAACTGTAGTGGAGTAATGCTGCCAATTTCTGGTGGAATTCTGCCTTCAAAATTGTTTTTATACAAGAAAACAGTCTCCAAATTCTTAAGCCTCCCCAGTTCAGCTGGAATCTCATTGCCAAGATTGCCAACTGACAAATCAAGATATCTTAGACTGGTGAGGTTTCCAAACGCCGCTGGTATACCGCCTTCGAATTCATTATACCCGAGAATTATGCTCTCCAAGGAAGAAAGCTGGCCAAGTTCTGGTGGGATTAGGCCAGTGAGGTTATTCCCAGAAAGGCCAAGAAACTTCAGCTTCTGCAAGTTCTTGAAAGATTTTGGAATCACTCCTTGGAGGAAGCTCCCTCTGAGATCCAGAGTCTCCAACAAAGTAGCATTCCCAAGATCCTCAGGAATCAATCCTGTGAAATCATTGCTGGAAGCGTTTAGATAAGTGAGTGCAGCTGCCGCTCTTCCAAGGCCAACTGGGAAGCTACCAATGAAGTAATTCTGGCTGACATCAAGGCTCTGCAGTGTAGTGAGATTGGCTATGGATTTTGGCAACGAAGAAGTGAACCCATTACAGCACAAGTTGAGAGAAGTCAAACTCTTTAGCTTTTGGATTTCGTCAGAGACAATGCCACTGAGATTCATGTGGGAGAGATCAAGCTTATAGACATGTCCTTCATTGTTGCATGAGACCCCATTCCAGTTACAGTGAGCTCCATTCTTCCACCCTTTGAGGCCACCCAATGGATCAATAAGACCAGCTTTGATTGAAAGTAAAGCAGATGCTTCATCATCACCTTTATAAGAAAAGCAACCGATGAAACAGCAGAACAAGTAGCAGAGCAACAACTGAGTTTTCAGCAGCATATTTTGGTCTTCTTTGTTTTGTGACTCTCTCATATGATCTCACCAGTTTTCACCATTGCCAATCTCTAAAAAAGCTGAGAAAGGGGAAAAAAGACAGAGATCAGAGAGGGGAACTAACTGTCCTGCTGTGGAAGTAGTGGGAAGAAAGACCAAGTTAATGTATATGTTATGGTGTTATTATAAATAATAATGTTTATTAAATTAATTGGTGGGATTAGTTGTAATATATTTGGGGGCTCGTGAGGTCTTGGGTACTGCAACAGCTGTTAATCGGCAAGTAATGACTGGGAAGCTTTGGACTTATTGGAAGCTTCTCCGACATTAAACATGGGAGAGAATGTGTTCTTTCTTCTTTCTTATGTTATATTTCATGGTCAACTTGAGTGCCTCAATTATAATGCTATGCTCTCTTATTCATTTTCACATACCCTTTTGTCTTATATTATAACTGTTATTTTTCAAAGAATTATAACTACCTTTAAAGATTAAAAAATATAGAGCAAGTCTGTGCTGCTTTACAGTTACATTCCTCTAGACTCCACCTGTCAAACAATGGTTGCTGATGAGAACTTTTATCCTGTTTTCATATTGACTTGAACATAGAAAAGAAGTTGTAATCCCAATGGATCAAATATATTCAATTTTAAAACAATAAAGACATACCTTAGGACTATATGACTACATGACTATAACTTTTATCCTATAGGACTATATGCTTGCTTAGTAAATAAGTCCCCACAGGGCATTCTGAATGAGTATACTACTTGTTATGGTACCTACAAGATATGCCAATTAGTTCTTAGTAGATGGGTGTTATTGTTATGTCTAATTAGAAATGCTATTAGGGATTAGGATCCATCATAAAGTGTCTTTTGGGGATATTTTAAAGAGAAATAAAAGAAAGAAAAAGTCTCAAAGGTTCCAAATCACTCAACCAAAAAAGCCTAGTACATACAATAGATTTTTGTTGAAATCTTTCTTTTTGAGTCCCGGCAAGCGTGTGGAAGTGGGTCAAAGCTGCATACCTAAATGAGGCAAGCGTGTGGAAGTGGCTTTATTCTAAAACTTCCCCAGTTGGTAATGGGTAACTTATAAGTATGACAAAAATTCACATATTAAGCATAAGGTGGATCCATACCATTTCACATATTCATACCATACAATGTGCAAATATGCAAAATAATTCAACCCTCAATATCAAATCCCATATGAGAGTGGAACCAATTGTTCTGTTTATTTAAGTAAAAATCCACAATGTTAGTCTGAATATTTTAAAAGCACAACCAGGTCATGTATACATTATCTAGTCTAGTTATCCAGCTAATTAGCCTAATAAACTAAAACAACCCAATACATAGTTTTAGTCACTCGTTATAATTGAGGGGAAAGAATCTTTCCATGTTCTGTGGTGAACTCAAATACTAAAACAAAGACAAATATTTTTTATCTAAGAACAATTTAATATGGGAAGTACCAAAAGCATGCATTGCCTCAAAAATTATTATAGGGGAAATAAATAAAGAATATTGGTCTATACATACTTTTTACCAGGCAAAATGAATCCTTAAATAGATATTGTTGATACAAAATAAGCATATAATGGATAATTTGCAGTTGAGAAAATAGGAGGAAGGATTTGTCCTTTGAGGAAGAGTATAAGCCAAAAAAACTAAAACATAACATGGGGTTTGTCCAAATGGACACAAATTAAAAAAGATAATAGGAAGAAGGGTTTTGAGCAAACAAGAGGAAATGGGCGAAAGTGTTGGCACATTACCAATCATGGTCTGAGCCCGCCAACCGCCATTTCTCTCAGTCAGCTCTTTTTTTTTTTTTTTAGCCGTTTTCTTTTTCTTCCCTTTTCCCAACCAATGGGCAATTTTAAACTGCCAATGTTCACATGCCTACATGCTACATGTGCTGTGGCCCATTAAAAATAGTGAAAATAGTTCATTTATAGTTAACAATAGTACTCCTATGCACTTAGAACAAAAGGAACCCATGTGAAAAAGCAGCTTCCTTGGGAAGTCCCTCCTTCCCTTTATTGGAGAGAGAATATTTGGTATATATTTTGATTTATTTCCCTATTTAATCGGTATTCTGCTTATAATGGGATTCCTTTTTTAAAATTTTAATCTGCAATGTAAATCCCATTTTGGAATAGATGGGATTAAGGGGATGAAAGCTTACGTGCCCTTCACATGGCTTTAGGCAAAGGCACAGCATGACCACCCTTTCATGATTATTGCATAAATGAGGATCATAGTCTTGGTGATTGCACGTGTGCCACATGCAAAGAGCTGTGGAACCCACAATTATCTGGGACCCACTTTGTTGCATTAAAATAAATCTCACTGGACTTTCTGAGCACTATGCTTAATGCCTTATCAGATCTACTTAACCAATTTATGACATAATTTATTGAAATCACTTCCTTTCTTTTTTTTTTTTAAAGGAATTTATTGAATAACTTTTTTTTTTTTAAACTATTAAGTGTCATTTTCGGTATAATTACCTTAATAAAACCATAAAAGGATTTACTGATTTAGTAACAAATATTAACATTTATCTGATGACTCATTCACAATATCTCTACTATAATATGATTTTAGAAAACAAAAATGTGCATTGTTAGAAATAAATATTTTCTACTACTCGAGAGTGAAACTCTTAATGAAAGAATGGTAATGATCTTGTAGAGAATACCGAATTTTATGAGTACGAAGAGATTAAAAAGGAATTTGTTTTTTCGGAACAGATTTAAAGGGATTATAAATGATAGGAATTGTCTTCTTTATCTTCATTATTTTAGTTTAATTTTTTTTAAATAATTGCTTGCTAATTGCACATGGTCCGGTATGTATTTTGTCTGTTTCCTATATATTAGAAAATGTATTTAGTCCCTAATGTTAAAAGATGTCTGCCCAATAAAGAAAAATTCTGTTAAAATAATCGTGGAAGCATATACATATTACGGTGTGTTTTTTTGAAACGAATTCATTCTTTCAGATTATCAGATACGTATATTGGGAAAAAAAAAGTGTTTTCAGTTTTAAATTTCTTGGTTTTTTTTTTTTTTTGTATGCATATTTTTAAGAAACATCATTATGCTGTAGTTTTAGACCTTTTGGAGTACACATCTTAGATTTGGAATGAACTCGGTGAAGCAGGCCAGGACGGACAATTTGCAGAGACGTACGTAAAGCTGAATTAATTTGAAAAACGACAAAACGACATCAATTAGTTAGTAGAACGACGACCATAAAACAAACGACGACCATAAAACAAACGACTTCAAAAAGGTATTGGACGGTAAATCAAAAGAAACGACAGTGATCACACCAAACGACATGAATAGAATATACGACAAAAAAAAAAAAAAATAACATTAACCTGACAAACGAAAATAATTTCAAATTTAAAATACCGAAATCAAGTGTAAATACAACATCAACTGACAATAGGACAACAGATACTAAATCCAACAAACAATATGAGCTAGAATATCGAACCATACGACATGATATCGTAATGACGACGTAAAACGATGAAATGTAATCTTTTATTATTATTATTATTATTATTATTTTTGGGTACTGGTTCCATTTGGAAGAGAATGGACATAGTTAGGGCTAGAGCTAAGAATTTAATTTAGAGGGAGCAAAAATCAAATGTGTTTTAATTATAGGAAGAGTTTAGCTCAAAATTTGAACGGCAAACTTAAAATTTACTAAATTCAGGAGGGCAAATGCTAAATTTGAAGAAGACAAAAACTAATTTTGAAAAAAATTTACATACCATTTACAATAAAAAATAAAATTCCATTTGACCCCTCTGAAACCCACTTAGCTCCGCTGTTGATAGCGTGATCTTGTATTTCCCATCTGGAATAATGTTGTCCTCTCCTAATAATCATAATTAGAATAAAAAAAATTTTTAGTTCTTACAAGTACCCCAAAACGAAGGCTTCAATTCCTGCCCGTTAATCGACCATATAAACCAATGCCACGTAGTGGTTTCCAGTCACGGATTTGATTATTATTGACCCACTAAGCCTCCAATGTAAATATTAAGGTGCTTACCTTGATGATCACGACTACTATACTACCATTACTACTCCTCTTGTGGCTTTCTATAACCTCCATGAAAGCTTGGTGCTAGTCGAATGGAGATTCCAAGTTAGCTAACTCGTTCGAATGTATATCCAGATCTTCAGCTAGATCTCATCACTTGAACATGAAAACGCAATTGTTTTTGTGACAACCCGTTATTAAAAAAAAGGGTTTATATTTTTTATATAATACAAGTGTAAAATCTTATTTTTATCAAGGGTAAAAGGGTCATTTGGCCAAGAAAAAAAAATATATATATATATAATCATCTATTTCTCTATTTCTCATTCTCGCCCTTTCCCCCAACTCATCCTCACCAACTCGTCTCTCCCTTGTTGCACGGCCAAACAGGCAACAAGGGGACAAGCCACTGCCGGCCCTTGTCGCGCCTTGTCACCGAGCCCAGACGATGCGCGCTGCCTAACCGAGTCGACTGCTGAAGCTCCGAGGCCGCCAGACCGCCGCGTTGCCGAGGAGGAGCGAAGCTCAACCGCGACTTTCGTCACTCGCTGGTGAGAACTTTGGTGACGAAAAGTCACGAAATCCATGGCATTCGAATTCTCTCGTTGTGGGCTTTCTCCTGGTATATATTTCATAATTCTATTTTGCCCGGATTGAAAGTTGTCATTTTGTGTATTTTTGAGTTTCGAATTTTAGTTTTCGACCCGACCGTTAGATTTCATTTTTGTTGTCATTTTTGGAATGTACTCGGAAAATAGAGAAGTTTAATATATATATTGATTATATTTGGTGATCGGCATAAAAAACCATATCTAATGGCTTATATTTTATCTCGTTTTGCGTGACACCGGTTTGGTGTCGGCCTGGATCCGAACTAGTCGAATCATATGTCTAATCTAACTATTTTGGGTGCTAGGAGTTCAGTAAAGAGGTTTGTTTGTTGATTCGAAGCTTCGTCGAGGAGTTGATTTTTCACAAGTGAGTGATCGAGGGCCTGGAATTCGTTCCCAACCCTTCGAGCGATTGTTCAACGGCACCTTGAGAACCCATTGGAGTGATATCACTATTCTAGTAAGGTAGGGGTTCAATTACCAAATTTTATACATATTTTGATTTAAAATGTGCATTATAAACTATTTCTTAAAAATGTCAATTTTCATGGAATTTAATGGTATGATTGGATAATTGATAAGATTGTGAACGGTTGAGATATATTAAATTGTTCTAGGATTGGATTGTATGATTTTTATGCAGGTTTAAAATTTTGGTCTTGGAAAAATACAGCTGTTATGCTGCCCGATTTTCTGTAAATCCCGGAATAATACCAAATAAGTTTTAAAGTATGATTTCTTAAAATACTTGATGCATAGTTATTACACACTCTATGACATATTGTACCTACTATAGGATCACATATTTGAGTTCCATTTTAGTATCATGGTATTTAGATCGCTGAAAAGTTACTGCAGTGCTAGGTGAGAGACCTAGGCCCTTGCGTAAGATTTGCTGACACACCTTCGGGTAGTGTCGTGATGCTAGGTACCTCTGTTATAGAGGTATTACAGGACCGTAATGAGAGGACGAAAGCTCATGTATATACTTGTACTTGGTTGATTTATGATATGTACAATAATGAACATGATTACTTATGATTTTGATTACTTTACAAACTTATTTTATAAATGGATTTTGGAAAGGTGCTAACCATGCAGGTTTGAAAAGTTGCATTCATATCAAAAAAGGTAATTAAAATTCTTACTGAGCATGTGAATGCTCACCCCCCTTTCTTTTCCTTCTCAGGTAATTTACAGTGCGACTTAAGCAACTCCAGGGTGGAGTAATCCAAGAAGAAGTTTATCCTAATTTGGTGGTTGGTAATTACTTAGATACTCACCTTGGATTTGTAATAATATTTAAGGTTCATACTTTAGATTTAGCCTGTATTATCTATGATGCCCATTAGTGATGATTATGGATGCATATTTATGTTTTATTACTATTAATAACAGTTTATATCTAGTGGTGATCACAAACTGTGGGAATTTATAATTTAAACTATTTTTGAAAACTAGTTGTCATCTTTTTTGAATAATTGTAGTTTCTAAAATTTTCTAAAATAAATTATGAATATCCATTTGTGAAATTCCTTTTCTGCTACTAGCCTGGGATTTGGGTCGTGACAACAAGGATAAAAGAAAAGACAAAAGAGCCCCTGATTAATAGATATTTTTTGGAGACACATTGATAATTCTATTAGAGGCTCTTTAAAAAGCCCTAAACTAATAATCTGGTCAGTTTATACGAACGCTCTGTATATAGAAAAAAAAAAGAGAATGCTATATATATTTATAAAGAACAAGAAAATGAAAAGACCATTATTATAGATTATTGAAACTCACTCCTAACGTAATAAATTCTTAATCAATTAATTTTTATGTTTTAGTTTGAATGAGATTGAATATCTAGAGTTAGGATTTTGAATTGTTCATAAATTATGTATAAAATATGGGGAAGAATCTGACAGAGAATAAAGCTTATAGATATTAAGATTTAAACAAGACAAATTCTGAGTGGTTTAGTTGGGTAAATAGAAAGTTATGAATTTTTGAGTTTTGAACTAAGATATAAAAATGCAATAGAGAATTCGACTAGATTTTCAGAGAACTTTATTAGCCTTATTAGGTCATATTTAGTAGCTTTCCAATGGTATATAATTTGTCAAAAATGGACTTACAATCAGAGAGTTATAGCCAATTGAAGTGAGTACTATAAATATGAAAAAAAATCTAAAACTTTGGGTACTTTTAGCAAAATGTGGCTGCGGCTTATCCGGATATGCATGGGTTATTTATGGATCCTATAGCCATATTCTTAGTACTATTAAAATCCTATAACTTATAGAATAAGTCCTCTAAGTTGGGGATAATTTTTAGAAAGGTAGTAGAATGTTATGGATCATAAGAAATTGACACTATTAGGAATAATTATAAAATTGATTATAGAAGATGTATATGCAGCAAGTAGTCAATATTTTTAGTATAATTAGAGTATGATTTTATTATTGTGATAATTATATATGATTTGTGTGATTATAGGTGTTTGAGAGATTAAGTTAATTTAATAGACAAAGTGAACAAGGTAAATAACATTTCATTTTTTCTAGTATTTTTCCTTGTCCAAAAGCTAAATATTTTATTATTTCTAATAATCATGTTTATAAGATGTTTTCTTCAAAATATAATGTCAAGTAAAAATATATTTTAGTATTAAGATTATTAATTGAAAGAAATCTGTTTTATTGAAATAAAGCAATTTTTTTTGAAAATAGTATGATTATATGTTTTTTACTAAATTATGGATCAAGCATATGAAATACTATTGAATGTAGTTACAAGAAAATTATATTGGAAAGACTACAGTGTTAGAATGAGATAAAAGTAAAAGTTTTTATGATTTGTTATTGTAAATAAATATTTTGAAACTCTTTTTAATGACTATGCACGTAAACCTAATCCATAGAGATTATATGTAGACAGTACTGACCTAACTGCAGAGTTAAATGTAGTAGATTCGTGATTCATACTTGACTACATGGGTTATTTGTAGTAGATTTAGACCTGGCTACAAGATTATTTGTGGCAGATTCAGACTCACCTATATAGTTATTTGTGGCAGATTCAGACCTAGTCATAGGGATTAATTGTGGCCATAGTTGCTAAAAACTAGAGAGAATTATAATTGAAATTATTATTGACTAAAATAAATTCGAAAAGACATATTTGGAAACTTATTACTTCTTTTTGTCAAATTGTTTATTAAACGATTTAATTTGAATATTTTAAAAAGTAGTGATTTTTGAAACTAAATTTGTTTTGAAAAATATTTGTTAATGATTTTGGTTTATATATACTTGATCCAACTAGATAAGATTATTGGTTACTTATTAGGCTTCTAGCTCACTTTTTTACTTTTCTCTCTCTCAGGTTTTAAAGATTATCAGTTAATACTACAAATGGAATTTATTTAGTAGTAATTAGATTATATGGTTCAAAGAGAAGAATTTCTTCATCTCGATTGAGAAAATAAAAAGATTCAGAAGGTTGATATTTTTGAATTTATTGGATTCTAATTTCTATTATATAGTATTTATTTTGAATATTTGGAGACTTTATAAGAGTTGTTGGATTTTATATTATATTAAATATTCTTAATAATATTGATTTATAGAAAGATGCCTTGTATGCCTATAGAGTCTCACCTAAAAATACTAGCTTGAAGGTATTTTTGGGCTCATAGATTATCACTTAAATACTCTTGAAGGTACTTTTAAGCTCATAGATTTTTATTTAAATCTCCCCTTGGGGTCTACATTCACTATGATTCTGACTCGTGACAGTCTTCTAAGGTCTGCACAAGTATGGACTAGGTTGGCTCTGATACTAAATATAACACTGTTGGACCTCACCCAAAAGTGCTAACTTGAAGGCACTTTTGAGCTCATAGACTATCACTTAAATACCCATGATCTTCACTGAGTATACCTGATGTGAGACTTGGGGCGTTATAATTTTTATTACTAAATTAGAGTTTGTTTCCAAATATTGACCATATAATGCCTAAAGTATATGCATATTATATTTGTATATATGTAACATGTACGCAGAGAAAAAAGCTGATCTGGTGAGGTTAATAAGAAGAGATTATATGAACAATTTAGGTTTTTCATTTTTCAGCCTTTTGAAAAAACTCTCTACAACCATTTTGATGAGGGAAATGATTTATTGCGCTCATCTAGTTTTATGGCATCTATAGAAAAATCTTTTAATCTTTTGCATTTGCTCCTTTCTCACACTTTGCAATTAGTTCAGGGGCTTTACACAGACCGTCGTAATCATATTCTTCAGATCCCGCATAAGATTAAAATTATAAATGATTATAAGAACATAGCGCATGCGTGCAAATTCATCACCAAAATCTTTAGAAACAAATTAAGCCAACAAATTAATTATTATTGTTTATGGGACCTGTATGGTCACCATTTTGTGCAATCCTGTCCATGTATTGCGCAAATGTGGATCTTCTGATTGCTTGCCTTGCCAGCAAGGCATTAATGGAGTCATAAACTCAAAAGGGACTAGATGAGCGGGCTGAGAAATCGGTTGAGAAGCAAAACATTCAAGTTGAAGCTTTATAGCTTGATGATGCAGCTTTTCCTGTTACTTCATGCTCTTCTTTTGTCAAAGATACACTAAACTCTTACAGTAAATTTTCAGTTTTCCTGAGCTAATTCCTACTTTCATAAAGAATAGGTAAAAGTAATCTGAAACGTTAACTTTCGTAACAATATAGGCTAATTATATATAAATAAAACTGTGATGTGTGGATCTGATTCTTAATAGAAGATGGTGACGTGTCAACAACTGAGTGGACGTTTTATAACAGAAAAGGAGGACTGCTCTAGTTAATTCTGTTGAGTTTAGTTGGGATTCTTTGAGTGAATGTAATGAGCAAGTATATAAGCTCAATTGGGTTATTTTTTCATGTATAGAGAGTTCAGAATTCGAAAAAGCAATTGTGTGAGTTTCTTCTTGGAGATTTGAGAGAGAAGTCGAAGGATACTATTGCTTGTATCCATTTTCTGTTTGTTTCTCGGGAAAGTGTTGTAACAATCGTCTTGTACTTGACTATTGGTGGAATAAAATTGCTGCCGAGAGCTCCTAAAGTGCATGTAGGTCAAGAGTAATCTTACCTGAACCACTATAAAGATTTGGTGTCGTTTTTCTTTCGCTGCATCGATTACAATTGTTCTAGCGTGTAGCTTTTATTGTTCTGAGTTGTCCTCAGAGAGTTTTGGAAGCTGCTTAGTGGTTTGATTTCAGAGTAGAAATCACACAAACAGACCTTAATTTCTTCAAAAAGGTAAATTCGGGATCTAGGTTGATGAACATGATATGAGATAAATGGAAATAGAGCCTCATAAAAGGAGCAATGATAGCAAGTGTATAAGCAGCAAATTCATAAGGCTTGCATACTGCACCTTCTCTAACTTCTCCAGAAGCGGTTGTAAGCAAAACTCTCTATATTTGGCCATCGTCGCATCATGATTGCTCTCGCACTTTCGCACCCTAGTTGTGTCTAGTGTAAGTACCTTAGTATTAAGTTACAAATTAGGTCACATTTACTAATCTTTTACTAATATGTAAAAGAAATGAGTGGAAAAGGAATGTAGGAGAATAAATAAAAATTTACAAAACCAAAAGATATATGGATGCATGAAATTTAATAATATTGAAAACAAATTACCAATTGAGTGAAAAGGTTCCTCTTTTTTTATCCAATTTTCTCGGAAGCCAATTTAATACGACTAAATAGTAATTTTAATAAAAGAAAATGAAAAAGAAAAAAATGAAATTAGAATTAAAGCAAAGAAAACTTGAGAGAGTAATATAGTGAGTAAAGAAAGTTAATACTTGAACATCAATATGAAGCTTTGTTGCATACATATTCCCTTAAATAGCGTATGGCTGACTTATTGTGTTCGTTTTTGGCTATTAATTGATCGTATATGTTGGGGATTGGCTCAAACACCAGTAGAAGATTGACGTGGATGGAAGTCTGAGTCTATACAAGGAGACATAGACTATATCAAATTAGTCTGTACTAAAGATGTGAGAGTTCCCCTCAAACGGCGTATCGCCGAGAAAATGAATGTTTACCTGCTATTGGTATTTTACATTCTTCATTCTGAATTGGCCCTACCTTGAGTCGTATCCAATTCCTATTCTTGAGTACACCTCATAGTTTAGGCGAATTAGATGACTCCACGTGGTGGCATTGGCCAATTCATATTCATATTGACCATGGCTGATTCATGGATTAATTAATATAATTTATTATTATCAGAAAAAAGAAATTAATATGATGTTTTGGTTTTGTCATCTCATGATATTTTGTTTTAGGAAGGATTTGGTGATTTCTAGTTACAGGGCACCAATCCAGTAGATATATTTTTTTTTTACATATACAAAGGTATCATTTTGGCCAATGAAAATTTTTTTTGTACATTTTTTTGTATTAAAAGTAAATGAGAGATGTAAAGTGGGCCAAACCGGACTAGCTCAGCCCACATGGGTTTTATATTGAGCTACGGGCACAACCTATCTAAAATATGGGCTGACCCAGTCGATATTCTTATTAAGAGACCAGATACGACTTACAAGTCTAATTCATATTTTATGTTAGCTTAAGTAGACCGTGTCTAAGTGGATCATACCTATCTGAGATGAATATGAGCCAATATGTGGGTCTAATTTCGTTGTTATTTTATGGTTCAAAATATCAAATATATGCTTATTTGGGCTAAAATATAGCTTAAAACCAATTCATATTCTTTTAAAATTTGAATAAATTAAAAATAAACAAAAATAAGTAAATAAATAACATTAAAAGCATATAAATGAAAATATTTAATTAATATTTTTTTGAATTTTAATTAGGAAATATATTTAAAATTATATATAAAATGACTAAAATGTGGGCTAATAGAAATGTGGACTGAGACGGGCTGATGAGCTTATTGCTTAGGCCCAACCTGACTCCTTCTATATGAAATAGGTCAGCTCAAACCCACATTAACGTGGGTCGGACCGTACTAATACTGTGCTTTTTTTTTTCCCCCTCCTGGAATGGGCGCTAGCCCATAAAACCCGATCAACATTGACACCTTTAACCCTAACACATTTTAAAAAATATAGGAAGTTATAATTATTATAGGAAGCCTTTTATTACTTTTGAACTTTTTTCCTCTTTTGTTAGTTAAATTGAATTTTTTTGATAAAATGACAAAATTGCCCCTATTAAAGGATACCATTTTGGACTTGCATTAAAATTCCTTATATGAGTTATAAACAAAATTTTTTATATTTTTAGAAGATCTCATAAGTGATATACTTTGATATTTTCTTTAAAAATTGATGATTTAGAGTTGTTAATTGAGTACCGTTGGAAATTGTATGGGAAAAGATAAGTCATTCCAATATTAATGGACATGCGGCCAAAAATGAAAGACCAAAGTCTGGTCAACGGGGATTCAATTACAATTAGAAATTATTTGGTATGAGGTAATCCTTGGGTGGAAATGGGTATCCCAATACATCTTTATATTTGGTCCTATCTTAACACCTAGTAAAATAATTTCCTGAAAAATCACATTCTCTTGCTAAGGGTCGTCCTAGAAACACCAAATCATGTGGATTTGATATTACTCTCCATCTAAAACCCACCCCAACAAAATAAAAATTGATAAAATACAATCTCAGTTAGTTCTCTTTCAACTGCACCTTTTTATCTTGCCATCTTGGTTGGTCACCACCGTTAGTTGTCGTCGGCCGCTCTTTATTGTCGGCCATTCATTTTCAGCACTTTGTTCATTACCTCCACAGGTCCGGCCAATTCTTATCTCTTTTCCTTTGCTCATATTAACAATAAAAATTTAATTTTTATGAAGAGAACTCCACATATACTCTATTTCAGCTGGTTTGAGCTTCTGGGATATGCTGAATTTAAAAGACTTTGAAATAAGTGTAAGTGAAAGTTTCATTTTTATGAAGAAAACTCCTTATATATGTTGTTTCTGCTTCTAGGCTTTTCCGAACATTTTTCTTGGGAATGGGCATAGTGAAGTTTCATTTTTATGAAGAAAGTTCATCAACTATGGTCTTAGATACGTGATTTAATTCATATATGTTGTCAGAGATATAGAAACTCGGTCTTCTCATTGCATGTCTTCAATTTTCGTATCAAAGATATTACTTTGTGCTTAAAAAGAAGAACTTTATGATATGAATAGGGAGGCATGTGATGATTGAGAATATATATTATCTATGGATGCAAATTTAATTGTACGATTGTATAAAAGTTAAAACATTTTATGCTTCTTAGATTTTGCATTTTCCAAAGGTTTCAACTTTCAGGACTTCGGTTTCTTTGTGTGGTTTAAGTTCTGCTTTAATGGTGATTTAAGTTTCTCTAAATCTGAAGCTTTGGTTTGGGAATTATGAGTTTGCTTTGTGTCATTTCAAATATACAACAAGTAAATCATGGAAAGCTATTCGATTTTTAGCCCTTTTAAAGGTAATTGGAAAAGCTAATAAGTAACTACAGTTATGGGCTTTCCAAACTTTGATATTTGTGTTCTCTAGACAGAAGTTCAAGCACATTTTTGTAAAAGTATGCACTTGCATTCTTGATTCATAACGTGCGTCCGACTTTTGAAATATTTGCCTTTAAGATTGTGAGTCTGCAGATAGAATATTTTTCTTGGGTGAAATATGAATCTGATATAAACAAATGATTGAGGATGGGTTGTTTACATTGTTAAATATGGTTAATTGTTTAAAAAAGATAAGATGAGATCTATATGGTTTGATGGATTTTTTTTAAGGATTGACGGGTATATTTTTGTTATTGTGATAAAGAAGTGAGATCTTAGTTTAGACATATGAATCTAGATTTAGAAGCAGACTTGTTAAATTGATCATTTTTCAAGTGAATAATACACAATTTGAAAAATATTACTAATAGACTAGTGACTTGGTATGTGGCATCTTTTATTTTCTTAGATATTGAACATTATTGTCATTTACAGATATGGCTCGTCTTCTATTAGTTGCAAAAAAAAGAATTGTGGCAAATTTGATTCAATTTATGGAGACGTTAAATGAGATTACATTTCTATTGCTTTTCCTAATGTTTATCGTCATTAGTAGGATAAGTTTAAATAAAAAAAGAGTAAGGGGTAAAACTTCTATTCGTAGATATCAAATACGTCAACTAAATTTTTACAGAATAATATATGATAGTGACTTAGTATATCTAGAGAGCACTCGTACGGATAGGCGAACATTTTCCATTTTATGTTATCTCCTTAGAACTACTAGAGGTTTAAAGGGAACAAAAAATATAGATGTCGAAAAAATGTTAGCTATATTTTTACATATTATATCTCATGATATTAAGAACAAAATTATAAGACGTCAGTTCGTACGTTCAGTAAAACAACTAGTAGATAATATAATATTATTTTAGGTGCTTTATTACGTCTTTATGAGACATTACTAAAGAAACCTGAGTCAGTTCTTGATAGTTCAACTGATGATAGATGGAAATAATTTAAGAATTATTTAGGAGCATTAGATGATACATATGTTAAGGTGAATGTCCTAGCAGTAGATAGGGCTAGGTACCAAAGTAGAAAAAAATGAAATTGCCACAAATTTACTAGGAGTGGTATTATAAGATATGCAATTTATATATATCTTGGCTGGATGGAAGGGTTCGACTACTGATTCCAGAGTTTTACGAGATGCTATTTTTAGACCAAATGGATTTAAAATTCCATAAAGTAAAAATCTATTTTCTTGACTGACTACAGTCTATATTAGTACTATATAACAATAGTTTGTTCATAATTTTGTAAATTATTTGCAGGACATTACTATCTTTGTGATGCTAGGTATCCTAATAGTGAAGATTTTTTAACACTATATAGAGGACAATGCTATCATTTAAATGATTGGAAACTCCCGCTAAATACTCCAAAAGTGTTTTTTTAACCATGAAGCATTTGTCTACTAGGAACATAATAGAAAGGGCATTTGGATTGTTAAAAGGGTGATGAGTAGTTTTTAGGGCCGATCATACTATCCAATCAAAGTACAATGTCGGATTATTTTTGTATGTTGCCTTCTTCATAACTTGATAAGAAGAAAAATGCCTGTGGACCGTTTAGAACATGCTCCACTTGGAAAAAATGGTAATGATAGTGATAGTGATAGTGATGATGAAGATGATGATATGAATGACACTTGTTACATGCATATTAAAACGTCAAATGCTTAGACAACTTAGAGAGACAATTTGGCTAGAGAAATGTTTGAGCAATGGCGGAGAAGCCGATATGCATAGATCATACTAGTTACGAGTTATATAATCATATTTAATTATGTTTGTATTTATTTTTAACTTATTTCATTATTATGTTTGAACTTTTTTTTTTTGGGTCTTTGTTCCTACATTTGTACATCTTATGGAGTTGTATAACATTGACAAGTTATTATTTATGATGATTTTTTTGCCTATTTTTATAACATATAGTTGCATGTTTATATTTGAATTTTACTTTCTATGAGTATGTTTATCCATTCTATAGGGAAAAAAATGGAAGTTACTTCCCAATTAACATTAATTGGTGCTAAAAAATACCAATAGACTACAACTGAGGATTCAAAGTTGGTAGAGTCTTTATTGGAATTAGCTAATAGTGGAAAATAAAAAGCAGATAATGGTACTTTTAAGCCCTGCTACTTACAACAATTAGAGAAGATGATGAGTAAAAAGATTCAAAGTTGTGGAATTAAGGTACAACCATATATTGATTCTCGTATCAAGTTATGGAAGAAACAATATCATGCAATTTCTAAAATATTGGGACCTTTGGCTAGTGGGTTTGGTTGGAATGAGGAGCTAAAGTGTGTCGTGGCTGATCAATCCATATTTGATGAATGGGTTAAGGTTAGTTTATCTATTTTAGAACTTTAATCTATCAATTATCAAAAATTTTTTTTGTTAAAAATTTGAAATTTGTTTAATATTTTCTAACTATAACATAGTCAACCTATTACCAAGAGCTTAAAAAAATAAGGCATTTCTTTATTATGATGACTTGAGAATTGTATTTGGGAAGGATCGTGCTACTAGATATGGTGCAACAGGATTCTCTGAAATGGTTTAAGAGATTGATAAAGAGATAGAAAATAAGCAAGAGAGTAAGTATGATCCTTTCACTCCATTAGATGAACTTGTTAGTAATATAA
This sequence comes from Parasponia andersonii, assembly GCA_002914805.1. Lineage (NCBI taxonomy): Eukaryota > Viridiplantae > Streptophyta > Magnoliopsida > Rosales > Cannabaceae > Trema > Trema andersonii. Next base: position 339,371 of record JXTB01000352.1, read on the forward strand.
GCATAAACACACTTTCGACACAAATAGGGAAGAAAGGTAGAACGAGAGCTCGAAGTGTAGATCTATTGGTAGATATAATTAGTGACTCGGCAAAACAAATTAGTGCACTACATGCTTCCGCTAGTGAAAATATTAGAAGACTTACTGATTGTTTTTAGTTTAAGGCTGATGGTGCTACTAGGAGGATGAAAGTATCTGACGAACTTAAAAATATCGATGGGCTAACTAATGATCAACGAGTTAGAGTTGGGTAGCTTTTTGTCTAAAATCAAGCGAACACTGACTATTTCTTTACCTTGGATGATAAATTCAAATTTGGATTTCTTATGCAATTGCATAGTTGAGATGCATTGATTCTTACGGTGATCTATTGAATCTTTTTAGTAATTACTCTAGAAAATTTGACATCTAACTTAAATTAGGATGTAACTTTTGAAGTTGTAAGATTATATCATGCTTATCAACTTTGGTGATCTTAAGGAAGCTTTAACATGCTTTTTATTTTAGGATTCTACTTGGAAAATTGTAGAATTATACCATGTCTAGAAATTTTGATGCCATTGAAGAATTTAACATCCTACTTTTGTGATGTAACTTTTGAGAATATATTTAGAAAATGATATTTATGCTAGTTATTGGAACTCTTTTAGAATTGGTTAAATATATTAGATGTGAAAAGTCATATTATATTTGTTTTTAAATTATAGTTATTTTGTTTTACATTTAAGATATAAGCAATTTAATTTATAATTTTTTTCTACAATAGTTATTTAATTTATTATATAAAACTGTCATAAGAAAATGTTTATATAATGTATTTGTGACAAAATATGAGAAAAAACAGTATATTCTTATGCGTAACCTAATATAGTTTTCTAATATTCTAAGAATTATGGATAAGATTACTGTGTGCAACCAAACACTATTATTCTATATATCAGATAATCATATCACCATCTTCAGCTTTTTCATTAATTTGAAAATTTGGATTAGTCTGTAGCAAACGACCCCTCAGTTTATATTTATATTGGCTCTTAGAATTTAAGCCTTCGAGACTATTCATCTCTTTGATAAGAAGTACTCCAACATGTTATATATAGACATTGAAAAGATTAATTCTTCGTTATGAGAGTTCAGATATGCTGACGCTAAGGGATTTGGAAAGGATCGTGTATTCTCCAAGTTAGTCACTACTTGTGTATCTTTTTGTCACAAATATTATTACCTTTAATTTCATCAATTTATTATGAACTAATATTCACTTCTGTGGAAGACATATATATTTATATATTTATGTATTCATTTTATAAAAGTCTAAGCATGTTGTTCACAATAGATAAACAATATTAGACGCAAATTATTTTTGCTAAAGATGGACCATGCACAACGATCTCTCTACTATTTTAATTTTTAAGTAAAGAGAAGTGCATTGTTATTCGTAAATATGTTTCTACTACGCACTCAATCAAGACTAAAAATCTTAATTAAGGAATGGTTTTAATTAAGTTGGTGATATAAGTCCCAAGACGAGAATGAATATGATCTTAAAGAGACGAAAAGATTTAAAAGGTATTATGGATTATACACATTAATATCTGAGATGTTTATACTTCTTTGTGCCTGTTATTTCTATCCGAGATTATTGTCTTCTTCTTCTTTATTTTGTCTTTGAACGCTTTTTTGAATTGTATGAGGAGACGATTAAGATATAAATCAGAAAAAAAAAGAACAGAGATAAAAACAAGAAATTCATGAGAAAGAAACCAAAAAAAAAAACGACAACAAACTATGTGTGAACGACAACTAACAACATAAAACTCATAAACAACATCAAACCCCGAGTTATATATGTCATAACCCAAAACTCAGGTTAGTGGCAAAAGGAAAATTTCATAAAAATGAGAAATTTCTTGATTTATTTGAAAAGTGTCTAAAAATTTTAGTTTTATAAAATGGTCCATTTAAATAAAACTTTTAGAGTTTCATCCCGTGAACCTCTCCTACAGTTCATATACACCATTAAACATAGATCGAATAATAACTGAAAAACGTAAATCAAATATGAGTCCAAGCATTATCATCATCATCCATGACAAAATCAAACACCATAATGGTATACATAAGTTCAAAGACAATGTAAAATGTAGTAATCTTAGTTCAATGCTAATACAAAATCCAACAACTATGTCAACAAACTTTCAGCATTACTAAGATAACGAACTATAGTCAAGATAGCCTCTTACTCTTTTTGATCACCTAAGTCACATTGAACACCACCTGAGGAAGGGAGGAAGGGAGTGAGCATACAATGTCCAGTAGGAAAAACAGTTACCTCGATAGAAAACATTTTAGTGATAGAAAATTCTTGCATGGTTAGTTTAAATCTAATACATACATATATAATGATCCAAAACCGGAAATACATATGTAAATGTATAAATAAATTAGTATAATCAAAACCATTTAATTCACATGCATATGACACAAATCAACCCATACCTATGAGCTCACATCCTCTTATCTGTGGAAACCCAGGATGATGGCACTAAGTGTACCTAACAGCCTCCCTGACACCTAAGCCTATACCTGTAGGGGCAACCGAATTGCCTACACCTGCCAATGGGGAGGTAATCAGAGGTAACAAAATCCCGTGCAGGTTTACAGACTCTATACCAACGGTGGGGCACGTAGTGCTATATTGTAAACCTACGATGCTAACATAGTACTCATGTATGATCCTATGACACGTGCAACATAGAATTGAAGTGTGAAAACTATTATGCTCTGATTTTTTCAATAAAATAAGCAATATTAGGTTTTATAGAAAAATGAGTAGTATAATGACTCTATTTTTAAGATACCAAAAATAACCTAGACTCAGAAAATTCCCAAGCAATACAATATATATCATACAATCAAATTCCATCATATATATTCAAATAGTCTAAAAATCACATTTATCCTCATATGTTGCAGAAAATAAGTTTTATTCCAAAAATGATATAAAACAGAGGTAACTAAATCCCTACCTCACTAGGATAATAAAACCACGCTATTGAATCCTCAAGGTATCATTGGACGATTTCCCTAAGAGTCAGGTATTAATTTCAAACCCTCGATCGTCCTTTTGCATAAAACCAACTTCTCAACAGAGTTTCAAATCTTCAAACAGACCTCTTCATTGAATTTCTAACACAAAAAATAACTAGGTTAGACATATAACTCGTCAAATTTTTGTTCGGGCGCACACTGGACCGGTGGCATGCAAAATGAGATAAAATCTTAACCGTCTGATCTCCTTACTAGTTACTTACTAGGCTTCGAGTTCACCTTTTTATTTTTCTTTCACAGGTTTTAACATCGTAAGTTAAGAGGTATAACTAAGAGAGAACTTATTTAGTAGTGATTGAGGAGTATGGTTCAAAGAGAAGAATTTCTTCATTTTGATTGAGAAAATGTAATGTGTTAGAATGTTGATAATCTTGAATTTATTAGAGTATAGTTTCCATTGTATAATATTTATTTTGAATATTTGGACACTTTATAAGAGTTATTGGATTTTATATTATACATTGATATTTATTAGAGACTAAATATTTTTAATTTTATTGGTTTATAGAAAGATGCCTTGCATGCCTATGAGGCTTTGCCTTATGGGTATGCGGTGCACATCCTCAAATGTGGGGTGTGACACTTCTAGATCTGATTAGAAACAAATAACAAAACTAACTTTTAATAGAATCATTATCAAACATATTCTTTAATGCCAAGCAATATTTTATTTATTTTTTGAACAAAATTTGATTTTTAAGCTCTAGTCACGGCATATAAATATAGGAATTAAATGTATAAAAACTTTTCTCATATGAGTCACCAAACGAAATGTGAGAGACTACATGAACACAAATAATCTAAAAATGGCGCAAAGCAAAAGCCCAAAAACATCTAATATTAATGGAAACAACAATTTCATGAGTCAAAAGCTTTCCTCTGTTTCAGTTCAGTGGTAATAATATATACATATACTAAGTATAAGAGAAATTTGATAAAAACATTAAAAAAAATGGAAATGGGTACTTTTGAAGTAATTTAAAAATTTAGGGTATTTATGCTACATTTTCGTATTATTCGAAACAAAATGAAAATCCATATACATATTTAGGGCAAACGTGAAAAGGAAAAAAAAATGAAAACAATAAAAAAGGTAAAATGAAACGTCAAATCAATAAACACTCCTAAATTCATTTATACTTAGGTTATTAACCTTTTTCACTACGTATGCTCTCTAAAGTCTAAACTCCTCTCAAGTACATTTTTATAACCCACGTTGTTTATGCCTTTATTCTAGTGATGATACGAATCTAACGAGCCTAATTTGAGGTAAAACAGTGGCCGAAATAATCGTTGGTGACGAAAACTCCGAAACGGCCACTTCCTTCTACTCCGATGATGGTGGCTTCTTCGATGATTGTAGCTGGTCGGCGTCGGTGTGACACGGGGAGCTCCATCGGCGGTCCCTACAACTAGACAACCATGAGAGGCGGTGATGCCTCCTTCTTTCCCTTCGGCCGAGCAAGCGAGAGTGAGAGAGAGAGTGAGCGTCGGGAGTGAGAGAGAAAGAAGAGAGAGAGTGTGTCTGGGAAGGAGAGAGTCACGTGGGGAATAAATGGGACTGTGCAATTTTCTTAAAAAAATTATACTATAGTCTCTATTTCCCAAAATTCTTTCAATCTAGGCCCCAATTTAATTGTATTTTGGTCCCTCAAACACAGAACTTTTGCAATTAAATCCTCCTAATAAAATATCCAAAAATTGATAAAATACCTAATTTATTCTTGAAAATTCTAGATTTTTACAATATATATAGAGCACCAATTTAGTAGATATATTTTTTTTTACCTATTTATCTATAATTATTGTATTGTTTATCATTAAAATTCGTCACACATATGAAGAGTACAAAGAATAAAAGAATAAGAGCAAGAGTTGTGGCTCTCAAGTATAACATTTCCACCATTTGTATACTCTATGGCTAATGTATTTCCCATCTGGATTTTTTGCTCCTACTGGTCAAAATCAGAAATGAAGAATTTACTTACAACCCCAAAATGAAGGCTTGAACTTCAGCCCAACATCCGACCGTATAAAGAGTGCCACATAGTGGTCTCCAGAAACCAAGTCCCATCTGATTTTCCACCAAGCCTTGGATCAGTGGGACAAATGAGACACCAAAATGCTTCCCTAGTTTCACGAGATTTGTACTCGAACCAAGCACAATACCAATATCTGCTTCAACCAAGCAAAGTATGTCACCCACTTCCCCTCCAATGTAAACTTTAAGGTGCTTGCCTTGACCACCACCACTATTATTGCTACTACTACTCCTCTTGTGGTCCTCTAGGATCTTCCGGAAAGTTTCGAGTTTTTCGAATGGAGATTCCACCTTCTTAACAATTTCACCGGTCGTGAGAGTCTTACCAGTCGTTATACATACCTCCGTAGCTAACTCGTTCGAATGTATATTCAGAACTGTGTCTAGACCTGATCAGATGAACATACACAAATGTGTAACTATCAGTTAATGCATGCATATAACACCTCATAGAGGAACAAAAGTTGACCAAAGAAAAATCATAATTGAATTAAAGGGTATCCAAAAATTAACCATATAATGCTTAAAGTAGAGACATATACGTACGTAGATGTTTCCAAAAGCATATTATTGACATACCTGGACTAAATGCTGTTCTGATAAGGTCACCACTCCAGCAGTAAGAGATTATATGAACATCAAATTTGGGATTTTCATTATTCACAATCTTCTCAAAAAACTCTCTACAACCTTTCTGAAGAGGGTGATAGTAGCGCCCGGCTAGTTTTATGGCATCTAGGTCTAAATTCTTCAATATCATTAAGTTTGCCACTAAATCATTTGACCATTTCTCATACGCTGCAACTTCCTCAGTGGCTTCTTTCAGACCATTATAATCGAATGCTTCTCCTGCATGCAGAAGTAGATTAAATATTTTAAGGACACAGAGCTAGACAGACATATATATATATATATATATTATATGTTGAAAATTTCAATCATCGCTATAATCTTTAGAAACAAAACAGAGATCATTGTCACTTATCGGACCTGGAACACTGGAGGACGTAATTCTCTTAATGCATTCTGTAAATCCCTGAATGTACCTGCAAGATAAATTTTTCAAAACCCCTGAAAGTACATACGACGGATACGGCGAAAATGCCGACTTGAATACTACCAGCTTCCCAAGTATGGCGACGGAGTCATTAACAGAGCATGTCATGTCAAAGTCGGAAAATATGGTAACTTTGTTGAGGTCTTGGGTACGAGCCAAAGGGACTACAGTTGGCCGAGAAATCGGTTGAGAAGCGAAAAATTTGAGTTGAAGCTCCATAGCTCGATGATAGAGCCCATTTGTTAATTCAACCTCTCCGTAACACAAATATCGAAGACTTAACTGGTCCAGTAAATATTCATTTCCCTCAGCTAATTTCTGTTTCGATAAAGAATATAGTACCAATCAGTAGTTAATAATCCGAAAGGTTAATGGTTGTCTCAAATAGTCTCAACAAATATATATATATATATAAAATAATAACCAAATATAATCAGAAAGCTGAGGGTATAATAGACCTGAATTTCTTTAGAAGAGAAAAAATTAATCCATATCTTGTAAATGTGATTAGAGGAAGTTAGAGAATAAGCCTCGATGATATCGGCCAAATGTTGATAGAGCTTCAGAAAAGAAACAATGGCTGCAAGTGTATAAACAGCCCTGCGTTCAGGGCTTCCTCCAAGAACTTCTCCAGAAGCAATTTTAAGCAAAAAGTCTCTGTACTCGGCCGTAGCACGATGAATGCTCCCATCATTTGGGGGTTCAAGGCCCCAGTTCTGATCATAAAATAAAAATTCATAAGTTTTTCCAGAAAGACTAATTAATTTAAAAAGAAAGACAAAGAAAGTACTCACTTGAAAAACTCTGCCATATCCAGGAAGGATATTGTGGGCTAAATAGTCTCTGAAACTGCGGATTATTGACCTGATCTCTTCGCTGCGAAATAAGTACTCCTCGGCCGCGAGTTGATCATAGACTCGAAGGAATGCTTGGAAGAAAAAGAGGTTCTGTGAGAGACAATGGCGGAAGCTCTGGGAATCCAAGTCACCAGCACCCAAGCAGACCAAGAAAGGCGTGAACAGAGCCAATGTGGATTCCTCCTCGTGCTGCTTCCAAAACCGACTCGATACTCCTACTGCCACTGCACCCACTGGCACTTCCACTGCCTCTTCCGCCACCTGCTCCATCTTTCCTCGACTATATTTTCTCGAGAAAATTGGCAAGAAAGAAACAGAGAAAATGTATAAGAGAGAGAGAGACAGAGATTTGGTGAACTTTTATTAACGTTTGATGATTATATACTGTAGACGAGAACCGGAGCTTGCTCGACTTCGGAAGCAGAGAGTTTTTCTTGAACCCCTGCCTAAACGGTTCTGCTATTTATGAGGAAAAAAAAAAAAGAAAAGAAAATAAAAGTAAAACAGTTTCTGTTATTTTGCAACGGATTTAACCGCCGGACGTACGGCACGGCGCAGTATATACTATATAGATTACAGAAGCAAAAGAGTAATATTGTACTTTACTGTTCTATTATGCTCCAAGAATGGGCGAATTAGATTGACTCCACGTGTTGGCGCTGCCTACTTTATATTTGACGCCGGTGATTCATGGACCAATCACTTTATATTTGACGCCGGTGATTCATGGGCTAAATTTCAAAAATTGTTTATTATAATTGAAAAAAAAAGAAAAATCAAAAAGAATTATTCCATATTTTTAAAACACATGAGATTTCGTAAAATTAATCGATGAAATACATGGATTTACATATTTTCAAAGATGAAACTCCTAGAAAAAATAACGGAGTTTTGGACTATTTTAGGTAAATGTCCATTTTAAAATGCCACAAAATATGACCCATAAATGTACTAAGCCTAAAATATCATGTACTCATGACAAAAATTAATATAGGCGTATTGACTAAAGCTAGATATATCATATACAAAAATACATATACTTAATATACACAGACATTTAGCTATAAAAAAAAAAAAAGAATTTTTTTTGCGTATACCACAATGAAAAAAAAAAAAAAAAAAGAAAACGAGAAAAAGTATAAACTAAGGGGCCTTACTCAATTCACGGATACTAAAGAGCAGTACGTGATGTTATGTTTTAGGTACTGAGATAGGGCTTGTGATAGTGAATTGTGATAGCTGATTTTTGTTCTAACTTAAGATTTTTTATTTTTTTGGTTTGTTAGGTAACTTAAGATGTTTTTAGAATTTTTTTTTGACATATACCAGAATGCAAAATATATATATATATATATATATATATATAAACGAGAAAATGTATAAACAAAGAGCCTTACTTAATTCACGGATACAATATTAAGAGCAGTACATGACGTTATATTTTAAGAGCATTCAATGACGTTATATTTTAAGAGCAGTACATGACGTTATATTTAGGTACTAAGACAGATCGCGACAGTGAATTGTGACAACCGATTCTAGTTCTAACTTAAGATTTTTTTTTTTGTGATTAAAACGTTTTTAGAATCGTGATTTAGTCAATTTCTATATATATGCACAGAATTTCAATACACGGAGTTATGGAAAAAGAACGAGATCAACTGTAGAGGCAAATTGTTCAGCAATCACTTTAAGGACAAAAATATCAATGAACTATCTCGAAAATAAAAGACTAAGAGCTGATAGTTGTGGCTCTTAAGTAAAACATTGCCACAATTTTGTATACACTATGCATGACCTAGCTAGCCTGATGTATATATAACACATCTGGATTGTTGTTCCTATTACTCAAACTTAGGAATGCAAGAGTTACAACCCCAAAATGAAGGCTTGAATTTCAGCCCAAGAACTGACCGTATAAAGAGTGCCAGACACTGGTTCCCACTCACCAAGTCCCGTCTGATTATTCACCATGCCTTGGAGCAGTGGGACTAATGAGACACCAAAATGCTTCCCCAGTTTCCTGAGAGTGTCACTCGAACCAAACACAATGCCAATATCTGCTTCAACCAAGCAAAGTATGTCACCCATTTCATCTCCAATGTTTTCTTTTAGGTGCGTGCTCTTTTAGGTGCGTGCCTTGATGATCTATAAAATCCTAAATTTTGTAAAGGTAATTGAGTAAATTTGGAATCAAGGGCAATTTGATAATTTTATATTTTCCGATTAATTAAGAATCTAAAATAAAATTGGTTGATGAATCCAATGGTAGTGGTGGTGCGGTGATCGGACGTCAGACGGTGGAACGGTGGGCAAAAAAACGGTCACGGTGGCACTAATTTCGAGCGGCCTTTTCTCAGACAAGAGACGGCGATTCACGACGGCAGTACCCGGCGATGTTTCATCGGCATCTTCCAGTCATGGCGGGTGGGCGCGTCTGGCACGGCGGCGGCTGGTGGCTCGGCGAATGAACAGTAACTGAGATATGGTTTCTGGAGACTTCCGTGGAAAAGAAAGGAGAAATGGAGAGCTTTTATGTAATTTTTGAAAACTGTAGCAGTGGACACGTGGCGCGATCTAATTCGACTGAAAAAGAACTTTCTGAAACTCCACTTTGGCCACAAATTTTAAAAAGATTCTTTCATTTCAGTCCCTCCTTAATTATACTTTGGTCCCTGATTTAAAATTTCTTTTTCACTTTCGCCCCAAATGCAGCTAGACTTCATCTTGTAGTTTGATATAAAATACCATTATTTTCTGAAGTGGCACGAAAATCGAGAAAATAGCTCGTGAATTGCACTATTTTACGTGCCATGGGCCGGTTCCGTAACGGAACCCGTTTTCGACAAATTTTTTATCTAAACCAAAGTTTTTGGGTGTTCTGAATTCAGTGGTGATCTCTATTTCTCAATCCAAGACTCCGTTTGAAAAGTCAATTTTTCAAGTGAACGTGACGAGATTCGAAAACAACTATCCGAACAACCCGGTGATCAATTGAGGATATTTCTAATGTCGTTAGCCCAACATAACTACAATCTCGAGGTAGGGATTCAATTACCAGATTTTATACATGTTTTAATTTGAAAATTCTCATTATAACTATTTTTGTGAAAAATCATGAGTAAATGATATTCTGATAAATTGTTGAAAATTATTGGATTATGCTGGGATTGGACTGTATGAATTTTATATATATTTTTATATTATGATTATGGGGTAAAACAGCGATGTGCTGCTCATGTATAGTAAATTCCAGAATAATGCCAAGTTGAATTTTAAAGCATTGTTTGATTATGTATTGCATGGTTATTATGCATATTTTGTTACATATTGTACATATCATAGGATCACACATAAGATACATCTTAGGCATCGCATTGTTATAGTAGGCGGACTAGTACACCTGCCTTTGGTGAGAGCCCGTAAACTCGTGCAGGCTTTGTTTTTCTGATTATCTCCATTCGGTAAGTATAGGCATTCAGTTGCCCCTCTGGTTAGGTAGGCTTAGACACATGGGTGTCCCTCCGATTTTCTGGTATAGATATCAGGCAGAAAGTACTTAGTATACGTAGTACGAGTTACTCTAGTTCGTGATGTAAGGGTGTGAGCTCATGGGATGAGTTGATTTATAATATGTACAATCTTGCGATTTTTGACTTTGATTTTGAATATGTGATTATTCTAGATACCACTTGTTTATAAATTTGGTTTATAAATGGATTTTGGAAAATGCATTAACCATGCAGGTTTGATAAAATTGCATTCACTCAAACAGGTGATTGAGTTTTTACTGAGCATTCTTGTACTCACCCCGTACTTCCTCCATTTTCAGGTGTTGACCTATTTTGTGGTAATTAATCTGGGGGCTTAGCAAGCATATTTGGCATATGCTTGCAGTTCAAATCCTCTTCATTGGTTGGTTTGTAGTCGGTATCAATTTCCCCTTCCTAAATTAAATTTATTTAGCCAATAGTAATATATTTACTGAGTAGATGTATGAGGATGATTTTTGTTATTAAATCGACTACTTAGAAAATAAAATGATTTTATGTAAATTATTTGAACTTTGGGCCTATGGTTTTAATTTAAACTGTTTTATTAAACTTCATGAATAAAAGTTTTTTTTTTAAATTAGTTAATTAGGATTTTCTTTCATCTTAAAATGAAAAATTTACTTAGAAATTTAAAATTAGTAAATAATATCAATTTTTTTTTATTTGTCTAATCTCGTAATTTACTTACTTTGAAGGACTAAAGCTAAATTTTAAGTACTACAATTTTTCTGAAATTTTAGAAACTACTATTCGTCACTATTTTCACTTAAAATTACTAAAAGTCACAGTCTTAGATTTTCAGTCGTGACATGATCACTACTAGTACTACAACTACTACTACTCCAATTGCTCTTGTGGCCTTCTACGACCTCCTTGAAAGTTTTGAGCTTGTCGAATGGAGATTCCACCTTCTTAACAATTTCACCAGTCGTGAGAGTTTTACCAGTCGTTATAGAAATCTCAATCGCTAACTTGTTTGAATGTATATTTAGATTTTCTGGACCTGATCAGATAAACATATAGAAATGTAACTTTCAATAAATCTCTCTCTCTATATATATATATATCACTTTAGAGAAAGAACGAAAATTAACCAAAAAATCATTATTGGGAACTATACTGACAGAACCATAACTACTTGACTTAAAGGGTATCCAAAAATCAGCCATATAAAGCTTAAAATACATGTATATGTAGATGTTCCCAAAAGCATATTATATATATATATATATATAGGTTGCCAATTCAATAGGTATGGGTGGTATTTTTTTTAGCCGTTGAATTATCATCTAATGGTGATCCAATGGTTATAATAAAATACATGAAAAGACGTGTATCATTAATGTTCTTTTTTTTTCTTACTTTTTACAATAAAAAAATGTGCGCACTAAAAAAAAATAACCCACTAAATTAGTGCCATATATATATATAATATATATATATATATATATATATATGTACCTAGAGAAAAAGGTGATCTGATAAGGTCACCGTACCAGCAGTAAGAGATTATATGAACATCAATTTTGGCACTTTCATTTTTCAGAATCTTTTCAAAAGACTCCTCACAACCTTTTTGAAGATGGAGATTATGGTGGCGCCCAGCTTGACGTACGGCGTCTAGATCTAAACCCTTCAATAACTTTTAACTCTTCCACCCTTGCATTCTCATACTCTTCAATGTGCTCAAGGGCATTCCTCAGACCATCGTAATCGAATGCTTGTCCTGCAGAAGATAAAATTATAAGGACACACACACACATAAAAACAAACTAAGCCAACAAATTACTATTTATAATTGGACCTGGAGCACCGGGCGTAATTCTGTCCACGCATTGTTTAAATCCATCAATGTATTAGGGGCGTTTTTTGGGGACAGAATGCTTGGCGATGGCCGGGGAAGGGCGGCACAGGTAGCAGGCGGCATGGGGGAGCTTCACCGGCGGCTGAGCTGCCTAGACAGTGGCCGTGGTGGCGATTGCTTCTCCTCAGTCTGGTTCGGCTGAAAACGAGAGGGAGAGAGAAGAAAGAATAATATATATATATATATATATATAATCTTTTTTATGGTCAAATGACAATTTTACTCCTTAAAAATTTGGAATTTTATAGGTGTTGTGTAATTATACTTGAAGGAAAGGCTTGGAGAAAAAAGGGTCCTGTGAGATACAACGGTGAAAACGCTGCATTTCCAAATTACCAGCAGCCACTGCGACGAAGAAAGGCATTCACAGAGCGAATATGTGTTCCTTCTTCATGTACTTGTTCCAATAATCCAGCACTTTTAGTTCTAGTACTTGTTTTTTCCGCCATTTTAATCTTTCTAGAACAGTTTTTTTCTTGAGAAAATTTGAGAGAAAATTCGCAAGAAATGGTCTCAAGATTTGGAGTCACTAACAAATTTGAGAAACAAACAAAGAAAATGAGAGACAGAAAAAGGAGATTTGGTGAATTTTGTTTCCTAAGTACAATTAATGTAAAACTGTAACAGTAGTCATATTTGCAGGACGGTTGTGTGTTTTTTTTGGATCAAAAATTTAGAATAAGTTAGAATTTAAATAGTTCAAGAACCAAGTTACTAGAAATCAGAAAATTTAATTTAAGAACTTAATTGCAAATTTTGAAGACCAAATGATCACAGATTAACAATTTGTGTCTTTAATTTTTAATTTAATAAATTTTGAAGACCAAATGATCACAGATTAACAATTTGTGTCTTTAATTTTTAATTTAATTATGTTATATGGCGTTCTACGAAAATTCAGGATATATATGATAATTCTTTTCATATTTTCTTTGATGTAGATAAATAAAATCTTATTGAGATTATGATAATTTTTTTCTGTTATTTATTAGGATTAAGATAAATATAGAAATAATATAAATTCTTGTTAAATTTCCTTTTCATCTTTTCTTAAAATATATATGAAGATTATAACTATTATTTTTTCTTTTAGAAAAGCTTAATTTCAAAAGCCTTTAAATCTCTTAATAATTTTCTTATACGAAGATGAGCACTTAGAGGGGTTATAGATGATTGTCTAAGGAGATTGTAATTAGAGAGTATTGCCCTTTTAACAAATTGAATAAGTAAATTCTAAGCTAACCAGCTATTTGACTATCTTTTTGACCCAAAATTTAGTATATCATCGAGTTCAAAAATTTATAACTAAATGTCCAATTCACTTAATAATAAAAATTAAAATACAACATATTTCACAATTAAAATTAAAAAAAAAATGAACATTTAATTATAACTTTTAAGACATAGATATCTCCTTAACCAATTTAAAAAATTTGTCATCCTCCTAGTTTTCTCTAAATTTTCTAGCTAATTGCACATTGTCCGGTATGTAATTAATTTGCTTGTCTCTCCTATATTAGATGATGTAATTGGTCCCTACTACTTTAAAGAAAAAGCACAAAAAGCTGTCTGCGGAGAAAAAACTCCGTTAAAATAATTGTGGAAGCGTATTGTGGTGTTCTGTTAAAAAGATTTTAGATACGTTAACATAACAAAAAAATACTTTAATTTTAAATCTTGTTTGAATTTTAAATCTTTTTATGCTGTGTTTTTAGACATTCTTTTGGCTTTCTTTCTGAAGTAGATATATTGGAGTGAAGAACAGAAGCGAAGAGAAAAACGACACGTTCTTTACGAAAACAAATCTAAGGTAGTACGACAATAATCCAAACAAATGACTTCAAAAGGAGATACGACCAACAAACCAGACGACAAGAACCATAAAATACGGTAGGAACAGGAAATAGGACAACAGACCAAATAAACGACATCAATTGCAACTAAAAAAGTCATGTGAAGAAGAGAAATACGTGTAGAGGTGACAATGAGCATCTATAATTTTTAAAAAGAAAATTACAAAGAAATTTTTAAGTACTAGGGAACTAAACAAATCCAAACTTGAAACACAGTAGTTAAAATTAAGAAGAGAAATATTGAGCTTTTTTAATATACCAGAATTCTAGAATACTACAAAGGAACTCTATCATTTTTCTTTTTTTGGTCCCAAATAAGAGAGAGATGAATAGAAGAATTAGAGTTGACACGTGGCTGTCTCAAGTAATACATAGCCACCATATTTCTATATACTCTATACATGGCCGCCTAGCCTGATGTCAATTTCCCATCTGGACTGGTGTTCCTATTAGTCAAAATTAGAAAATAACAAAGTTGCTTACAACCCCAAAATGAAGGCTTGAATTTCAGCCCAAGATTCTACCGTATAAAGAATGCCACACTTTGGTTTCCAATGAATCAGTCCCATTTGTTTTTTCACCACGCCTTGAAGCAATGGGACAAATGAGACACCAAAATGCTCTCCCAGGATCCTTAGACTGTCACTCGAACCAAACACAATGCCAATATCTGCTTCAACCAAGCAAGAGAAGTCGCCCACTTCTCCTCCAATGTAAACTTTCAGGTGCCTGCCTTCACTGCTACGACTGATCTTGTGGCCCTCTAGGACCTTCATGAAAGCGTCGAGCTTTTCGAGTGGATTCGCCTCATAAACCAACTTGTTGGGATGAATATTCCGGGCTTTTTGATCTGATCAGATGAACATGAATGAAACTAAGTAAGAGCTAGTAAAAGGGCTCTAGCTAGTAACAGCACATAAATTTATGATTTAAAGGGGATCCGATCTCATCTTTATCTATCCTGACATAATGCTTCAAGTACATGTAATATAACATGTATGGACGTTTCTAAAAGTGTATATATTATGTATCTATACCTGAAGAAAGAGCTGATCTGATGAGGTCACCACACCAATTGTAAGAGTTTACATGAACATCAATCCTGGGATACTTCTTCTTCAGAATCTTCTGAAAAAACTCTCTACAACCATTTTGAAGGTCGAGATCACAGCCAGCATCTTTTGTGCCATCTATAGATAAACCCTCCATCATTGCCCCAGCTGACCCTTCCACCTTCGTATTTGCCTCTTTCTCAAACTCTGCAACTTGCTTAAGGGCTTCACACAGACCATCATAATCAAATTCGTGTACTTCTCCTGCAGAAGACCAATTTATAACGAAATAAAATTTTCTACAACCTTACTTTTCCATCTTTTTTTTTTTTTTCTGAAACATGTTTAGAAACAAAAAGCCTCTACTGAACATTATGATGTTGAACCTGGAACAGTACGTGGCCTAATGCTTTCCATGAACTTTTTATATCCCGCAAGGTTGTGGTGAGCTCTAACAGCAGAACATGTCAAGTCAAAGTCAGAAAATATGGTAAGTTTACTATTGTAGGGGTCTTCGACACGTGACAAAGGGACTACGGTTCGCTTAGGAATCTGTTGAGCGAAAAATTCAACTTGAAGCTTCATAGCTTGATGATAGAGCTTCTCCGTTATTTTAAGATCCTCTGTAGTAAAGGATGCACTTAAATTGTTTAGTGCATCTTCAGTATTCTGAGCCAAATCCTGTTTTCATAAAGAATAGCTAGTCAATATGTAATTAATAATTCTTCTTTTCTTCTTTGTTCTTTTTTTAAAGGAAAAGAAAATAAAAAAAAGTAAAACGTATGGATACCTTCATTTCTTCAGAATAAGTGTGATAATGAAGCCATTTCTTGAAGATGGTAGGGGTAGTATTAAAATCTAGATCGGTGATTATGATGGCGCATAAGTTTTGATAGAGCCTCATAAAAGGAGCAGTAGCAGCAAGTGTATAAGCAGCAACTTTGTTCTTCTCAAACGGAGTTTTGCGGCGCGCCCTCTTGAGCGGAAGTACTCCTTCTTCTCCACCTACTTCTCCGCCAATTTTTCCGGAGGCTGTTGCCAGCAAAAAGTCTTTGTATTTGGTTGTCGTCGAATCAGGAATGCTCACCTTTGGGAGTTCAAAACCCCATTCCTGCATAATTTTGCATAAGTACCTTAATAGTAAGTTCAAACAAATTAAAGAAACCGAATACATAAAAAAGAAGCTCACTAAAACAAAACAAAATAGTAAACAGTACTTAAAGAAACGTAGCTAATAATGTAGTGTACAGAATGTATACATACATACATACATACATATATATATATATATATAAACCTGTTCAGAGAGTAAAGAAAGTTTACTTGAAGTACGGTATTCTGGTGTGCATGAATCATCTTGTCTATGGACTCCCTCAACTGGCGTATAAGCTTCTTCTTCTCGTCGTCATCTGCGTAGTCCTCGACCGTTTCGTAACTGAGAAAGTAAAACAATTTATAACACAAATTAAACATTAAAGATTATGCATGTTTATATATGTAATTAACTAATATATATATATATATATATATAAGTAATATATAAAGTGGTATAGTTAATGTGGTTACGCTTCAAGGAAGGCTTGGAGAAAATGGTAGTCCTGTGAGATACAATGGCGGAAACAGTCAGAATCCAGATTACCAGCGGCCACAGAGACCAAGAAAGGCGTGAACAGAGCGAATGTAGATTCCTCATTCCTGTACTTCTTCCAATACAGCCCCGCTATTCCTTCTTCTTCGGCCATTTTTATCGCTCCAATTAAAAAAAAATTTCTTGAGAAAATTCGAGGGAAAATTCGCAAGAAGGTGGTCAAGATTTCGACTCAGTAACAAAAGATAGGAAAAAAAAAAAAAGAAAAGAAAGAAAGAAAAATGAGAGAGAGAGAGAGAGGTATTTGGTGAATTGTGTAGTTTACGTTTGATTATATTTATTTATACATATGCATATGTAATGTATAGTGTATCAGCAACAATATTTTGCAGGGAAGAACGAGCAAATAAGATATATCACCACGAGGATGGAATTATCCACGTCATATTTGACTCTGGCTGATTCATGGATGACTTTCGTGTTCTGGTTTCACTTTGTTATCGACCATGTTTTATGAAGAATTTGGTGCTCTCAAGTTATAACTGTTTAGTTTTACCAAAAAAATGATAACAAGAATAACTTTTTAGTTTTTCCAGCATTAGATGTAGTAAGATTAATGATTTTTCTCTATGAAAAAAAAAAGGTTATTTTAAGTTAGCATTGGTTTTTCAGGCAACTATCATTATTTTTACACTTTATTTAATTTGTATATTATATTTTGATTATTATTAATATTAATTTTTAGATTAAAAATTTATTATAAATTTATACTTTTGATACTAATTTAGAACAATTGATTTAGGAAAATCCATTTTTATACTGTTTAATTTTAATTTTCATCTTCGACCATAACTGAATACAAACTCGACCATGGTTGGAAAAAAAAAATGACTCAACTCCTCCGGCTCTAACTGCTACGAAGATTCATAGAGGAGTGTGGGACCCGTTCCCAAACCATACGCCACATGGAAGGCCACGCGTGTTGCACGTGATCTCACAATCGGCCATTGGGCCGTCCGAAGTTAGGACCGAGCCCGTCACAAACCCTGGATCGTCTGGCCCAGTCTGACCTCAACTCGACAGATGGGGGTTGGAAGCCCCGAGGGTCTTCCACTTGAGTATAATGGCCCTTTCCTCGATAGTTGAGGGGGTCGGAGGCCCTAAGGGTCCTCCATCTGAATACAATAGAAAGCAACTTATGACTCCAGACCTAGACAGAGCATTTAATGCGATCCTGAGTAGGCGTGCGCAAGGGACAAGCCGTCCTGACAGAACGGCGATTTACCCAAATCTTACCCCTGACAGATTGAAGCCGTAGGAGGCGGTGGAAATCAGGCCACGGCAATACAGAGGAGATCGCAGAAATCTCGGCCCGTGACCTCTGAAAAAGATTTTGAGGAAAGAGGTACTCAGTCCTGAGATTGAGACCTGTATGGTTCACAATCTCAGGACTATATATATAAGAGTCATGCGTTCCTGAGAGGGGTATGTACACTCACAAAAAAGAAATATATAGAATAGCCTATGAATAATAAAAGAATATATACTCATACTGAAGTATTTCCTTGCTACCCTGTATCAAAGATAAACCACTGACTTAAGCATCGGAGAGTCTTTGCAGGTAGCCACCCCTGCCTCTCCGATCCTGCCTGGAGTTCGGAGTACTTTGGGACAGCAAGGACACGTGGACAGTTAGAGAATACAACATCAGCAGTTCGAGACACGTGGACGGCTGGTGAGAAACCGCTCCAACAGTTTGACATTTTTGATTGCGCGAATAGTGCGTATGGTCCGCAACTGTGGAAGGTCCTTTCCCGTGGCAGTCTGGTAGTATTTTTAGCCTACACAAACAAAATATTGGGTCTGCCACTGTGGGCAGACCCTCTTCCATAGCAGCTTGGTATCTTTTGTCTGCGCAACTGAAGTATAGGGTCTGCCAGTGAGGGCAGACCCTTTTTCAGGAAGACCTTAACCTATTCCGGAATTAAATTTTATAATAATACGAACACTCATATGGGTCTTATGCGTAAATAGCGTGTGGGGTCTACCGCTGTGGGTAGACCCCTTTTCCATAGCAACCCCCGAGATAAATCTGTGCAGAAAAGATAACTTAACCTGTTAAGATTTAGGCTTTTCAACAAAATAGGCTTTCACATGGTCTTACATCATAAGTATGTGCCTTACACGTGATACTTCTTCAAGTGCTGAGCATTCCACATGTTCGGTATGTTTTTCCCCGTTTTCAGTTCCTTCAGGATATATGCTCCATTGTCGAGCGCTTTGATTACCTCATAGGGTCCGATCCAATTGGAGTCCAGTTTCGAGGAATTCCCTGTTCTAGCTTTCAGGACCTAATCCCCGGCATTAAATCGTCGGGTACTAACCTTTTTCGTATAGTAGGACCTAGCTTGCTGGTGGTATGAAGCCAGGTGGACCAAAGCCATATTTCTCATTTCTTCAAAGAGGTCTGTGTTGCGGCTTAACTGGTGCTCGTTTAGGGGGGAATCTTTTACCACTTCGGAGCGGAGGGTCGGGAGGCCGACCTCGGTCGGGATCACAGCCTCTGATCCGTAGACCATGGTGAACGGTGTTCTCCCAGTAGACCTCCGCTCTGTGGTTTGATGGGCCCACACAACGGCCGGCAGTTCTTCTAACCACTTGCCTTTAGCCTTCTGCAAGTTCTTTTTGATGTTGTGGAATATGGCTTTGTTCGTCGCCGCTGCTTAGCTATTCCCCTGTGGGTAGTTCACGGAAGAGAAACTGAGCCTTATATCATACAGCTCGCACAACTCCTTAAGCTTGGCATTTTGGAACCGCGTGCCATGGTTGGCGTGTATCTCTTTTGGGATCCCGAATCAGTAGATTATGTTCTTCCAGATGAAATTAATCGTGTCTGCCTTCTTAACTGTCGTGTAGGCTTCGGCCTCTACCCACTTGGTAAAATAGTCCGTGGCCAGCAGGACGTATCTCTTTCCTCCTGGACTTCTGGGGAGCTCTCCGACGATATCCAGACCCCACTTGGCAAACGACCAAGGAGTTATGTTTGAATGAAGAATCTCCGCAGGCTGACGTTTCATCGGGGCAAATCTCTGGCATTTATCACATTTTTTTACGAATTTGGTTGCCTCCGTCATCATGTATGGCCAAAAGTATCCGGCCGTTAGAGCCTTGTAGGTGAGGCTGCGCCCACCAGAGTGGTTGCCACATACTCTCTCGTGGATTTCTTCCATCAATTTTTGCGCTTCGACGGGGCCTATACAGCGTAGCATCGGACACATTGTCGATCTCCTGTATAACTGTTCACCCACCATTGAGTACCTGGCAGCCTTTAATCCGACTGACCTCGCTTCCCGGGGGTCTGTAGGCAGGTTCCCTAACGTCAAATACTGCGTGATGGGTCTCATCCACCCTTCGTCAGCAGCGCTGGTTGCGAACACGTGGTGCGCAGGGGTCTGCGGGGGTTCCCCCATGTTCCCGCCTTCTAAAAGAACTTCTATGCTTTCAGTGGTGCCACCGATTGATGCATTCTTAGCTAGCCCGTCAGCCCTCTGGTTCATCTCCCTGGGGATCAGTTCGATATTGAAATTACCAAAGCGAGCTTTTGCCCCATCACCTTGGAGAAGTACCTGTGCAGCCTCAGTTCTTTTACTTCGAAGTCTCCCCTGACCTGACCCGTGATCAACTGCGTGTCGGTCTTCACGGTGATGTCCTCTACTCCGAAGTGTAGTGCCAACTCAAGGCCTTACAACAGTGCCTCGTACTCCGCCTCATTGTTAGTTGCCTGGAAACCGAGCCTCAACGCTTTCTCGACTCTAAGGCCCATTGGGGTCTGCAAGACTATCCCGATACCCGATCTTAAGGCATTCGTGGATCCGTCCATGTAGAGTGTCTAGGCTGAAGGGGGGTGAAGCTGAGACATCTGATTCAGGTCATGCCGCTCACCCAAGGATTCGATTTCCATCAGAAAATCTGCCATGACCTGCCCTTTCTTTGCCGTTCGAGGCTGATACTCGATATCGTATACCCCCAGCTCGATGGCCCATTTGGTCAGTCGTCCCGACAGGTCTGGTTTGGCCAAGATTTGACGGATGGGGAAATCCATATACACAGTGACCGAGTGTGCCTCAAAATACTGCCGGAGCTTCTTTTTAGCATTGACCAGAGTGAGGACCAACTTTTCTGCCACACTGTATCGGGTTTCGGCATCTAGGAGCATGCGGCTTATATAAAACACCGGCTCCTGTTTACCGTCTTTCTCGATGAATAGTACGGCACTGATCGCTACTTCGGACACCGCTAAATAGGCGTACAGATGCTCCCCCTCTGACGGGAAAGCCAGGATAGGTGGGTGACTCAGATACAGCTTGAGGTCTACCAGTGCCCTATCCTACTCTTCCCCCAAGATGGCAGTAGAGTTTTTCTTCAAGCATTGGAAGAAAGGCTTGCATCGGTCGGACATCTTGGATACGAATCGGCTGAGAGCGGCTACCTTCCCGGCCAGGCGTTGGACCTCTCAAATGGATGAGGGTCTCTGTACATTCGCGATCGAGGTCAGCTGGGTCGGATTTGTTTCAATACCCCTCCGGCTCACGATATGCCCCAAGAATTGCCCAGAGGATACTCCAAATGCATACTTCTTGGGATTCAGACGCATCTGATGCTGCCTCAGAATCTGAAAACATTCGTCCAGGTGCCTCAGATGGTCTGAATCCTCCCTGCTCTTCACGACCATGTCGTCGATGTAGACCTCCATAGTCTTTCCTAGTAGCCTGGCGAACATCTTATTCATGAACCTTTGGTAGGTTGCCCCTGTGTTCTTCAGGCCAAACGGCATACGCTTGTAGCAGTACAGACCTCGCTCTGTGATAAAAGCTGTGTGGATCTGGTCTTCCACGTATAGGGGGATCTGGTTGTATCTAGAGTAGGCATCCAGAAAGCTCATTCTGTTGAATCCCGTCGTCGCTTCTACCATTTGGTCGATTCTTGGTAGGGGGAAACTATCCTTCAGGCAGGCCTTGTTCAGGTTGGTGAAATCTATGCAAATACGGTCGTCGCCAGTTTTCTTTTTCACCACTACCGGGTTGGAAACCCATCGCGGGTATACACATTCCCTGATCAGACCGCTCTCCAGCAGCTTTTCTACCTCCTTGTTGATCGCCATGTTTTTCTCTGGTGCGAACCTTCGGGGTTTCTGCCTGACCGAAGGGAAATGGGGATCTATGTTCAGCCGATGGCAGGAGTGTGCGGGGTCTATCCCTGGCATATCATTTTGGGACCACGCAAAGACGTCCTCATTCCTCTTTAAGAATCCCAACATTTTGTTCTTTTGCTCCTCGGGTAATAAGGTCCCGATTAGGATCACCTTCGCTGGTTCTTCCTCTTTCAAAGGGACCGCTACCAGCTCCTCGATCGTGGATTCCGGACCGTCAGACTCTTCTTCGATTTGCCTCATGTACACTGGCAGGCGGTCCTTTGATTGCTATCCATCCCCGGTTGTGACGCTTACACTCACGTCGGCTCCCTCAGGGTAGCTGAAAAGCATTTCTTTGCGGAGGCCTGGTCCCCCTTGATGTCAATCGTGTACGTACCGTCCTTTGATTGACATCTTTAGACCTGATGGAGGGTGGAAGCGACCCCATGCATGGCGTGGATCCATCCCCTTCCCATGATGATGTTGAAGGAGGACTGGCAATCAATGACGACGAAATCCAGGTCCAAGCTTCTCTCGGCTGCGCAGACATTAAGGGTCACGACACCCAAAGGGCAGACCCTTGTGCTGTCGAAAGCGAACAGTGGTTGCCACATACTCCCTCGTGGATTTCCTCCATCAATTTTTGCGCTTTGACGGGGCCTATGCAGCGTAGCATCGGACCTATTGTCGATCTCCTGTATAACTATTCACCCACCATTGAGTACCTGGCAGCCTTTAATCTGACTGACCTCACTTCCCGAGGGTCTGTAGGCAGGTTCCCCAATGTCAAATACTGTGTGATGGGTCTCATCCACCCTTCGTCAGTAGCGCTGGTTGCAAACACGTGGTGCGCAGGGGTCTGCGGGGGGTCCTCCATGTTCCCACCTTCTAAAAGAACTTCTATGCTTTCAGTGGTGCCCCCGATTGATGCATTCTTGGCTAGCCCGTCAACCCTTTGGTTCATCTCCCTGGGGATCGGTTCGATATTGAAATTACCAAAGCGAGCTTTTTCCCCCATCACCTTGGAGAAGTACCTGTGCAGCCTCGGTTCTTTTACTTCGAAGTCTCCCCTGACCTAACCCGCGATCAATTACGAGTCGATCTTCACGGCAATGTCCTCTACTCCGAAGTGTAGTGCCAACTCAAGGCCTTGCAACAGTGCCTCGTACTCTGCCTCGTTGTTAGTTGCCTGGAAACCGAGCCTCAATGCTTTCTCGACTCTGAGGCCTGTTGGGGTCTATAAGACTATCCCGATATCCGATCCTGAGGCATTCTGGATCCGTCCGTGTAGAGTGTCCAGGCTGAAGGGGGGTGAAGCTGAGACATCTGATTCAGGTCATGCCGCTCGCCAAAGGATTCGATTTCCACCAGAAAATCTGCCATGACCTGCCCTTTCTTTGCCGTTCGAGGCTAATACTCGATATCGTATACCCCCAGCTCGATGGCCCATTTGGTCAGTCGTCCCGACAGGTCTGGTTTAGCCAAGATTTGACGGATGGGGAAATCCGTATACACAGTGACCGAGTGTGCCTCAAAATACTGCTGGAGCTTCTTTTTAGCATTGACCAGAGCGAGGACCAACTTTTCTGCCACACTGTATCGGGTTTCGGTATCTAGGAGCATGTGACTTATATAAAACATCGGCTTCTATTTACCGTCTTCCTCGATGAATAGTACGGCACTGATCGCTACTTCGGACACCACTAAATAGGCATACAGACGCTTCCCGTACTTTGGGACAACAACGACACGTGGACAGTTGGAGAATACAACATCAATAGTTCAAGACACATGGACGGTTGGTGAGAAACCGCTCCAACAGTTTGGCACCGTCTATGGGAAACAGGTTGAGCGTGGGAAAAAGAGTATGAGACTCACGACCGCGTTCTCCCGAAACAAGAAAGTCATACAACATCTAATGGCACCCTCAAGAATGACAACTAGGAGCACACGTCCCGACGCCAAAGGGAGCTCCCGAGAAGCACGACCAGATCTGGAGCAGAAACTGGATCAGATGCTTGCCACCCTGGCGGAAGCAAACAGGAAGGCAGAGATGGCCCACAAGGCCATCCTGGGTTTAAGGAACGAGGTCACAGATGTATGCAGAGATAACGCTCGCCTCGAAGGGTTGCTGGCGAGTGAAGATAAGACCCAGCAGAGGGAAGATTTCGACGAAGAAGTCCAACAAGAGTTCGGAAGCCAACCGCGGGGAGAAGCTCCCGCCCCATCCGAGTCACGGATGTAGGGGGCACGGCAAAGCCAGTCGAGATCTTTCCGAACCAGGGGAGCAACGGGCGGGAGACACCATGAAAGCCCTGGGGGTATGCCCCCCGACTGGAAGCAAGAGATGATGGCAGAGTTGGGTAAGAGACTGGACAACCATCACAGCCAGACCCCCGATGATCTGGCAGAACAAATTGTGCGAGGCATCAACTGGACGGCCTTCGCTAACTGGATCCAGATGGAACCCAGACCAAGGGATTTCACGACCCCGACCTTCAGGCCGTTCGAGGAGAAAACTGACCCCCTCGACCAAATATATCACTTCTAGCAGAAGATGGCCTTGGAGACCAGGTACAAGGCCGTGACCTGCAAAGTCTTCTCTACGACCCTTATGGGACCAGCCCTGCTGTGGTTCAGGCAGCTCCCAGAAAAGTCCATAAACGGGTTCGATCTGCAAACTTTTCCCGAAACAGTATGCAGGTGTCCGAAAACAACAAAAAACCATACGAGACCTGGACCGTTTGGAGCAGGCTGCAAATGAATCCCCGTGAGAGTACTTCTTACGTTTCCTCGAGGTAATGTCACTGGTCCATAACGCCGACTCGGTCCAAACCGCAGGCTCGTTCATCCGAAGCCTGCAGCCAGGATCAATGCTATCAGACCACCTCCTTCTAAATCTTCCGTACGATATGGCGGACGTCCAGGCAAAATTGGAAGGGGTATTCAGGGTGCTAGAAAGCCACCAGAAGGTACCCAAGACCTCTGCCGCAATAACAACGACGCCAGTACAACTCCCGGCTCCGCAAAGGGTGAAAAGGCCCTCACTGGGCCAAGGGCCGACTCCGAAGCAGGAAGTCCCCGTCCGAGATGGTCTGGAGGGAGGCAAGAGGAGGAAGATGACCCGTGACCCTCTGCCGAAGTACGAGCTCAACATGTCAATCAACGTGATCTACCTCCAAAATAAGAACAGGGGCATTTTCAAAGACTCACCCAAATCTGGCGTCCCTGAACATATGAAGAACAAGAACAGCAATTGCCAGTTCCACAAAGACTTCGGGCACGACACAGCCCACTGCCACAACCTTTATGCTCAGGTCATGTCGGCGATCCACGCTGACAGGTTGAAGCAGTACGTGAAAACCGACGAAGCCCAGCCGCTGCAAGACTTCACCAGGACTGAGAAAGGGAAGCAGGCCCAAGCCTCTGGGTCAGGAGAGCAGACCCTCAGGATAGTGTCGACCATTGTGGGCAGGCCAGAGCCGACCCATAATCAAGAGGAAAAAGAAAGACCTCAAAAGAGCCGAGGGTAAGGCGAAGCGCTTGAGGGGGATGGGCCACTCCGTCAACCACTTGATGTCGGGAGAAAGCTGCACATCTGCCGCACCCATCGTTTTCACCCAGCAAGATCTAACCATGGTGCGCCATCCTCACGATGATCCCTTGGTGATTAAACTGCAGATCGGCTTCGCATTGGTTAGAAAGGTCTTGGTCGATGGTGGAAGCAGTGTCGATATCCTATTCCCCAATACATTTGAGAATATGGGTCTGGATAG
>JXTB01000352.1:365935-387180 GCA_002914805.1 Parasponia andersonii
CACCCGTTGGAAGCGGACCCTCCCTAAGGAATGTTTTGGCTACACGAAGAGCTAAAGGGAAACGGACTCTAGCTAGGGGAAGATATATTTTTGTATGGTCAGGATGTATTTGGAGTCCACCCGTTGGAAGTAGTCCAGAGCCAAACCAAACGTGAAGACAGAAATCAAAATTAAAACCTGTTTATTATGTCCTAAAAGTACAAAGCACGTGGCTAATGGTGGTGAGCACTCATGAACCCTGTTTGCGGGATACAGGTCTAGTGCGGACTCTTAAGGAGACATCGGAGTAATAATGCCCTGTTTGTTCCCGATAAGAGCCAAGCCCAGGTCTTCTCCTTTGCAACGACGGGTCCAAACAATGGTCGACCAATCCTTGGAGCTGGTTTCAAGCACGGTCCCACTTGGGGTCGGAAAAATCCAGCCACACGCATGGGTCAAACTCTGCCAAAACAAGTTATAACAAGGGTTATGCCTCCATGAAACCGGATGGTACAGAAACTTGCACCCCTATCCATCCTCGGAACTAATCTTGGCAATCATGACCCAAGGAAGACTCACTAATAATCCGAAATCGAGTCCATACAATTATTTATACAGACGGTCAGACGCGGTCAACAAAGAAAAAGAAAACAGACTAAGGAGAATTGCACGATTCTTATTATTTATTTGAAAGATTACAACGGAGGTCAGCATTACATATGTACAAAGTTAGAGACCCTAGTTACCTCCGTCCATGGGCGCGCAGCCATTCCCAGTGCTTGGACCGGCCTCAGTGGAGGGTGGCATGGCAGGGTCAGATTCGTCACTAGATACAATGACCACGCCAGACCCTTCACCAGTTGAGACCCCAAGGCTAGGCTGAATGTCAAGGGCTTCCGGAGTTCGATCTAGCGGACCAGAAGCAGGGACAAGCTCTATGGCACCAGGGGCAGATGTAGAGGGCCCATCCTTTTCCGCAGCAAGCATCTCCAGCACGTCAGCTGGGTATGTGATTCTGATCTTGTCCCCGAGCTGCTGTATGTAGTGCTTGACAGAGTAGTGGTCCCTCTCGATGCCTTTCTGATCGTCAAATTGTTCTGGCGTCACCACCTCAGCGTGGTTTTCAAACTCTCTATTCTCCCAGCCAGACCTGTAACTTTCTACAGAAAGGACGTCCACCTGCCTCTGGTACCTTGTTTTTAACTTCTCTGCATCCGCCAGTCTATCCTTCAGCGCTGCCAACCTGAGCTCCGCCTGCCGCTGCGATAAGTCGACCAATAAAGAGTTAATACCAGCGAGGTCCTCGCAGTGTTTACGAGACATCTCCACCTGAGCACCCATCAGATTTTTGTGGTCCAAAAAGAGATATCGGTTTACCTCATGGGACTGGTCAAGTCTGCGTTGCAGAGCATGGGCCTCTAGCTTGGCTGCCGCCTCGGCTTTTCTCGCTTCCTTGGCGTCCTCAATAGCCTGGTCACGAGCAATAAAGGCCAGTCCCATCTCTGCCCCCGTACTCTGTAGCTCTTGCTCCTTGATCCTCAGCTCGCCCTGGGCCAGTCTGGCGGCTTCGGATTGGGCAAGCCTGTCAGCCTCCGCCTGAGCCAGTCTTGCAGCCAGCTCCTCGTATCTGGTCCTCTCGACACTCAGAGCATGAGTCACCACGCTGCTGATCCTCGCTTCCTCGAGGCTCCGATATACATCGAAGTCAGACCTCAATTTGGCGAGGGCGGCCTCACTGCACTAGGCCAGTGCAGAACGAGAACTCAGCTCCTCAGTTAGATCCCTGACGTAAGCAGAGTAGAAGAACTGGATGGCGGACAGCTGCAAGTTAAATAACAAAAGGGGGAGTCAACGTTTACCAAAGATGTTGAAAAACATAGAAGCAACCAAATGTAACAAGCTCGATATTCTCTGACGTGAGTGCCTCAAGCTCCGGCTCCATGGCTGGACCCTCCCTTTGAGTATCACCCACACCCGGGGAACACGGCCCCGCCCCGTTGGCCGTAAGGGCATCCTTTCCACCCACCGGGCATGCCTCTAAGGCAAGGGCTATAGGGACCGAGGGAAGTCTGGCGCCATCAGGAATGCCATCGGCCATGGTGGGAGGCGGTGCACCTCCTCTGGGCTGGCCACTGCGTGCTGATCGTTTTCTCCTTAGAAGGGTCAGTGTCACCCCATCGTCGTTACTGTCAGACGAAAGGATAACCCTGCCCCTCTTCTCCACCCAGCCCTCTTCTTCATTGGATGAGCCAACCTCACATTGCCGCTTTGTAGGGACCGGGGGAGGGGAGGATAGTCTGGACTTCAATCTCGGAGCTCCCCTACTGAGCTCGGCGATCTCTCCACCGAGGCTAACAGCACTCGATTTTGAACCGGAGTCAGGGGTGGACGAGATCACTGCAGCAGACCCCCCAGCCGGACTTGGCATCGTCTCTTCCCCGCGCACGATCCGGATGGCAGACGGTCCCCCGGGTGGAGATCCAGCTGCGTCGGAGTGGGGGACCGCTAGTTTTTCTCTTCTCGAGAGCACCATGAGGTGCCGGCCAGCGGATGCCTTAGCATGAGCTTTAGGTGCCGCGGCTCCCCCGTTGACAGGTGAGGGGCCAGCCGACGGGCCTGTCTCAGATTCTGTGAAAAACAAATAACGAGATTAGTTCACGGTCACAGTCCAACCCACAAGGACTCAAAGATATGAAAATAAACTCACCCCTAGCCCTCTTGGGGGAGGCGTTTTCTTCCTTGCAGAGCCTGACGCACTCCTCGGCTATAAGCCTCACGGCCTCCTCGAGCTCATGATTGGACGGCGCTACCAGATCGTTGGTGCCCGCCAACTGGCTTGAAGCCGCAACCTGCCGACTCACCATGGTGATCCGGTCATTTTCGTTCCGGCGAAATCGGTTCAGGGCAGAGGCGTCGAGTCGGCTCCTCAGATGCTTGGTGATGACCCAAGTATCCAAGAGGAATGGGAGGTATGAAACCATCCTGGGCATCAGGTTCATCATTAAGGGGTTGAGGACGGCTTGAATGTGCCTGCATTCCCCTGGAGAGCCGAAGATTATGATCCCCTCAAGGCCTTTGAGCCGCCCAGCTGACAGGTGCGGCTCAAACCTATTTTCTTCTGCCGAGGCTGCACAAGACAAAGTAGCATGAGCAATAATATCGGGAGAGGGCCCAGACCCAAAGATCACGACCTAATACTTACTTTACAGGAAGGTTGAGGGGACTTGGAAATGCTCTTCGCTCACCCAAGGGGAGCACCACGCCCCTCCAACGACATATAGCTTGGTGTGAGAGTCCCATTGTTTGTCCGACCATGGCAGCCCCCAAAAGATGTGGCGCCCTGGTAGCGACTGGAGGTAGAAGGTGGGGTAGGAGCCCTTCTTGGGGATGAGGATGAGCTTATAAGCATAAAAGACCACCTCCAAGTCAATATGCATGTTGTAGATAACTGACAGGGCAGAAAGCCCCATCAGAATCATGATTCCGTTTGCATTCAACTGCATCGGATGGATTCCCGTCAAGGCAAAGAATTGGTGGAGTAGGGGAGGAAGAGGAAATCGCAGCCAGTCCAGATGCTTTCTACCCAGGACGATGGAACCCTCGGGGGCGCAAGGACGAAGGTACCAGTCCGCAGGGCCCTCAACCCATTGCAGCGTCACTCCTCCGGGGAGGCAGAGCTGCCTCCTCAGTGAATCTAGTTCTGAATCCATAACGGGTTGCAATTCCTGGTTTTGACTTGAAGCCATTGTACCGAAACGCGACTAAAAGAGTGAGAGTCTTTAGAGGAGAAGGAAGCAGAAACCCTAGGAATTTATAAGGCTGGAATGATTGAAAATTTTAGTAAAATGGCAAATGAACACAATTACGGTTTTTTATAGAGGAGAAGCCGAAGAGTTCTTTCTGGAAAATGGTAGAATAAGGGAAACCGAACAGTCAGAACTTAAAAATTCAAACAGATCTCATGATATGGGATGGCGTGCCTCCGCATCGGTAAGAGGGGAACCACGTGCATCCCCCAGATTAGAGGAACGGAGAGATAATTTCCCCACTTGATGGACACGAGTCCATCAAGTAGGGAAATGGGGGCAGTTGTGGGACCCGTTCCTAAACCATACGCCACGTGGAAGGCCATGCGGGTTGCACATGATCTCATAATCGACCGTTGGGCCGTCCGAAGTTAGGGCCGAGTCCGTCACAGACCCTGGACCGTCTGGCCTAGTCTGACCCCAACTCGACAGCTGGGGGTCGGAAGCCCCGAGGGTCTTCCACTTGAGTACAATGGCCCTTTCCTCGACAGTTGAGGGGGTCGGAGGCCCTAAGGGTCCTCCATCTGAATACAATAGAAAGCAACTTACGACTCCAGACCCAGACAGAGCATTTAATGCGATCCTGAGTAGGCGTGCGCAAGGGACAAGCCGTCCTGACAGAACGGCGATTTACCCAAATCTTACCCCTGACAGATTGAAGCCGTAGGAGGCGGCGGAAATCAGGCCACGGCAACACAGAGGAGATCGTAGAAATCTCGGCCCGTGACCTCTGAAAAAGATTTTGAGGAAAGAGGTACTCAGTCCTGAGATTGAGACCTGTATGGTTCACAATCTCAGGACTATATATATAAGAGCCATGCGTTCCTGAGAGGGGCATATACACTCACAAAAAAGAAATATATAGAATAGCCTATGAACAAGAAAAGAATATATACTCATACTGAAGTATTTCCTTACTACCCTGTATCAAAGATAAACCACTGACTTAAGTATCGGAGAGTCTTTGCAGGTAGCCACCCCCGCCTCTCCGATCCTACCTGGAGTTCGGAGTAGTTTGGGACAGCAAGGACACGTGGACAGTTGGAGAATACAACATCAGCAGTTCGAGACACGTGGACGGCTGGTGAGAAACCGCTCCAACAAGGAGAATAATAAAAAAGCAGAGTAATGACCGTGGTTTAGAGTAGAAGATTTATTGGACCCTTTGTTTGTTTAGAGTATTTAGATAAATTTAGATAGGTTAGATGGCATTTATATATGGATATTTTTTATAAAATTTGTGAGGAGGCGGCTTTTATCTTAATGAGGTCATTAGTTGACGAACGATGTAAAAACTCCCAATAAAAACACACCACAAATGAATTTTAATTAATTAAGGATTAATTGAGTGATAATTATTAACTTTTGTTGAGTGTAATCACTTTTGGTATGCAAAATTATAAAGTTAACCTCCTCAAATTCATACTGTAATTCTTTTATTATTTTACTGAAGAAAAGATTAGCTCTATCAAAAGAAAAATATCTTAGCCTATTGTATAATATTAAATAATCGATGATCAGATTATTAGTTCAACCATAATGTTTTTTTTTCCCTTTAGTCACCAAATTGACTAGTTGGCGAATATGATATAAGAGAAGGAAACCAAACAAGATTAAAAACAAACAAAATATGTAACTGCAGATGTAAATTTTCAACTTCTTTTTTCTGAGTTTTTGAATTGGGTATTATTTTTAGGATTTTGTTTTTCATTTTTGTCCTTCGAATTCTTGTATAACTTTGCCTCAACAAACTAAATGAAAGTCCTTCAAAAAATAAAAAGAAAAAACAAGTGGTTTTATATTCTTCATGGGAGACACTGCTTTCACATAAATGTCTACGAAACAACTAATCGTCACACTTTCAAGTTGTAAAGCAGAGTATGTTGCAGCTACATCATGTGTCTATCATGTGATTTGGCTAAGAAATTTGTTGAAAAAATTATGCATTCCGCATAATGAACCCACTAAGATCTATATTGACAATAAATCAGCAATTGCTTTAGCAAAGAATCTCGTCTTCTATGATATAAGCAAGCACAACGATACCCGCTACCATTATATAAGGGAATATGTTGTAAAAAAGGATGTACAACTGAAGTATGTGAAGACTCAAGACCAAGTGGTAGATATTTTCACCAAACTACTCAAGCATGAAGATTTTCTTAAGTTAAGAAATTTACTAGGTGTCACAAATCAAGTTTAAGAGGGTGTTAGAAAAAAACTTTTTTTTGTGACCCATTGGGACATAGTATAGTTATTTGGGCCTGTGTTATGAGTTGGGTTTGTTTTGGTGTATATCTAATAGCTCATAGTTTAACATCTAAGTTTCTAGAGTATTCTTATATTTGCTAGATTACTCTTGTATTTTATATAATTAATTAGGTGGTGGAGATTACATGGACTATTTAGAATCATCCTTGGAGTAGTATAAATAGAGTGCTCTTCCCCCCATTTTATATCAAGCAAAAAAGAAATAATTAAAATAGTAATACAAGTTCTTCTCTTCTACCAAAATTCTCTCTAGTTTCTTCCTTAGCTTTTCTAACCTTTCTAGCCTTAAAAATCTCTTATTTCCAATAAAGTGGTATCAGGGCAAGGTTGTGACTTCTCTTGAAATTCTAAATGTGCTTTGTGGTTGCAGCTTTGACTGATCTTCCACATCATAAAAGAATTTTTGAGATTGAAAGTATTAGCCATTTGCTCCAAACATACTACTATTACATATCAAATCGAAGAGCTCGACGAGAAAAAACACGCTGCCACAAAAATCAGCCCAATCAGAGTTTAAACGAGTCTGAACGAGTCGTTGGAAGTTTGCTATCATAAACTGAGTCAACACTGAGTTAAGCTGAGTCAGAACCGTTTGATCGAGCCGAGCCGTTGACCTAGCCATCAAAGCCGTTTGACCACGCTGTTGACTAAGCTGTCAGAGTCGTTGACTGTGTTGTTGATCAACCTATTGACCGATATTGACCATTGATTGAGTGTTGACTTTGACCAAGACGATATACAAGTCAATCTTAATGTTTTTTGATATTCCGAATCTATCCGTGTAGTCAAAATTTCCAAAAACTCACTATGTTAAGAGTTATAGCTACCGGCAGTTTAGCATCTCTTCAAGTTCCACCACTTCAAGGCAGCAACTTTGATAATTAGACTATCAAAATGAAAGTCCTTTTTGGAGCACATGATGTTTAGGAAGTAGTAGAGAAAGGCTATAAAGAGCCAAGAAATGAGGTAACACTATCTTCAACACAGAAGGATAGTTTAAAAGATTTAAGAAAGAGAGACAAAAAAGCTCTCCTCATCATTTACTATGCCTTAGATGACGATGGGTTTGAGAAAATCTCAAGTGCAATCTCCGCTAAAGAAGCATGAGAAAAACTTCAAATTTCATATAAAGGATAAGAAAAGGTCAAAAAAGTCCGCCTTCAAACTCTAAGAGGAGAGTTTGATTTATTACACATGACAAAGACTGAGTCAGTTTATGATTACTTTTCTAGAGTTTTATCCATTTCCAATCGAATGAAGAGAAATGGTGAGAAACTAGAAAATGTTACGAACATAGTCAATCGTTAAATCTAAAATTCGAGAATATTATTACTGTCATTGAAGAAACCAAAGACTTAGGAGCCATGACAATAAAACAACTCTTGCGTTCCTTGCAAGCCCACAAAGAAAAGAAAAAGAAGATGCAAATTTCAATGAGCAGCTCCTTAAGACTCAACTCCAAGAGAAAGAAGAAGAGTTCGGTAATGGAAGAGGACATGGAAGAGGTCGTGGCTAAGGAAGATGTCATAGAAATGGAAGAGGAAGACGATGTTTCAACAACAATTATGAAAATAAATATGGACGAGAAAGTTTGACAAGAGGTCACAGAAGAGGTAACCCACGGCGTTGGCATGACAAGTCCCAAATCAAGTGTCACAACTGTCAGAGATAGGGTCATTATGCTTCTGAATGTAGAGCTCCAAAAAAGGTGCAAGAAAGAGCCAACTATGCCGAAGGTAAAAGACAAAAGGAAGATGTGTTGTTGTTAGCATGCAAGAAGACCAATGGGTACCAAGAAAATATATGGTATCTTGATAGCAGAGTAAGTAATCACATGTGTGGAAGAAAAGATATGTTCGTAGAACTTGATGAGTCAGTGACTGGGAATGTTTCATTTAGAGATGATTCCAAGGCAGCAGTAAAGGGCAAAGGTAAAATTCTCATACGCTTGAGAAATGGAGAATATCAGTTTATTCCAAACGTTTACTATGTGCCTAACATGAAAAGTAATATCTTGAGTCTTAGCCAACTCTTAGAGAAAGGCTATGATATTCATATGAAATGAAATAGTCTTTCTTTAAGAGACAATAGAAACAAGTTAATCACCAAAGTGCCAATGACAAGAAATAAAATGTTCTTGTTACACATTCAAAATGACGTAGCAAAATGTCTAAAGGCTTTTGCTACAAAGATTCATCAAGGCTTTGGCACCTAAGGTTTGGACATCTCAATTTTGGCGGCCTAGAATTACTAGCAAGGAAGAAGATTGTTTGAGGTCTACCCTTTATCAGTCAACCCGACCAATTATGCGAAGAATGCTTATTAGGAAGGCAATTTAGAAGAAGCTTTCCAAGAGAATCGAGTTCCCGAGCCCATAAACCGCTTGTGCTCATACATACCGACGTGTGTAGTCCAATAAGACCAAGCTCTCTTGGTAAGAGTAACTACTTTCTCCTCTTTATCGATGATTTTTCAAGAAAGACCTGAGTGTATTTCTTGAAGGAGAAATTGGAAGTGTTCAAAAAATTCAAAAAGTTCAAGGCACTTGTTGAAAAAGGAAAGTGGTCGAAGTATCAAGGCAATGAGATCTAGTAGAGGAGGAGAATTCACATCCTACGAGTTTCAGAAGTATTGTGAAGACAATGGCATCTACCGTTCTTTAACAGTACCAAGATCTCCCCAACAGAATGGTGTCACAGAAAGGAAGAACAGAACAATCTTAGATATAGTCAGAAGTATGCTCAAGGGCAAAGGAATGCCAAAGGAGTTTTGGGTTGAAGCTGTAGTTTGTGTAGTTTATCTGTCAAATCGCTCTCCAACAAGAAGTGTATAGGGAAAAATGCCACAAGAAGCTTGGAGCAGAAGAAAGCCTGAAATCTCTCACCTAAAAGTGTTTGGAAGCATAGCTTATGCTCACGTGCCTGATGAAAAGAGAACCAAGCTCGACGAGAAAAGTGAAAAGTTTGTCTTCATCTGCTACGACTCTAACTCAAAAGGCTACAAGCTCTATAATCCAAGTAATGGCAAGACTATTATTAGCCACGATATGGAGTTTGACGAAGAAAGCACTTGGGAATGGCACACACAAGAGGGACATTATGACTTCCTACCATACATTGAAGAAGAAAGCGAGCAACAAAGAATAGAGCAAGTAAGAGAAGAACTACAAGAACCTGTTACCCCACCTACTTCACCAATAACAAGCACTCATCAAGAAATAATACTAGGGTCGTCTTCAAGCAATAGTTTAAGTAAAAGGATACCAAGATTAATGAGCTTACAAGAGATATATAAGGTGACTGAGAATCAAAATGACCTGACTCTCTTTTGCCTCCTTGCTAATTGTGAACCATTAAGCTTTGATGAAGCTACACAAAGTAAAGAGTGATGAGATGCGATGGATGAAAAAATAAAAGCAATCACAAAGAATGATACATGAGAGCTTGCTACACTTCCAAAAGAGCACAAAGCAATCGGTGTGAAATGGGTTCACAAGGCTAAAAAGAATTCTAAAGAAGAAATGGAGAGATATAAGGCAAGATTAGTCGCGAAGGGATACAGTCAAAGACCCGGCATAGACTATGATAAGATATTTGCTCCTGTTAGCCGTTTAGAAATGGTATGATTGATCATCTCATTGGCTGCTCAAAATAATGAAAAATTCATCAAATGGATGTCAATTCTGCTTTCTTAAATGGATTCCTTAAAAAGGAAGTGTATATAAAGCAACCATCTGGGTATGAGATTAAGGGATAAGAAGATAAGGTCTTAAAGTTAAAGAAGACCCTTTATGGGTTAAAGCAAGCACCAAGAGCATGGAATAGCCGCATCGATAAGTACTTCCAAGATAACAACTTCATTAAATATCCTTATGAGCATGCGTTGTATATCAAAGTAAAAGATAGAGATATCTTGATCGTGTGCCTCTATGTCGATGATCTGATCTTCACGGAGAATAATCTTGATCATGTGCCTCTATGTCGATGATCTGATCTTCACAGGGAGTAATCCATCTATGTTCGAAGAGTTTAAAAAAGCAATGATAAAGGAGTTCGAGATGACTGACATCTAACTCATGTGTTACTATCTTGGCATAGAAGTGAAGTAAGAAGAAAATGGAATTTTCATTTTGCAAGAAGGCTATACTAAGGAGATCATCAAGAAGTTCAAGATAAATGATTGCAAGGTTATCAATACATCGATTGAATATGGAGTCAAGCTATCAAAGCATGATGAAGGAGAAAAAGTAGATCCAATACTCTACAAGAGCTTAGTTAGAAGTTTGCGCTACCTGACTTGTACAAAACCTGACATTCTCTATATTGTGGGCTTGGTCAGTCGTTACATAGAATCTCTAACAATCACTCACTTGAAAGTTGCCAAAAGAATCCTTCGATATATTAAAGGTACAACTAACTTTGGTTTACGATATTCATCATCTAATAACTATAATCTTGTGGTTTATAGTAACAGTGATTAGAGAGGAGACTTAGATGATCGAAAGAGTACAAGTGGTTTTATATTCTTCATGGGAGACACTACTTTCACATGGATATCTAAAAAGCAATCAATCGTCACACTTTCAAGTTGTAAAGCAGAGTATGTTGCAGCTACATCATGTATCTGTCATGCGATTTGACTAAAAAATTTGTTGAAAAAATTATGCATTCCACAAAACGAACCCACTAAGATATATATTGACAATAAATCAGTAATTGCTTTAGCAAAAAATCCCGCCTTCCATGATAGAAGCAAGCACATCGATACCCGCTACCATTATATAAAGGAATGTGTTGCAAGAAAGGATGTGCAACTGAAGTATGTGAAGACTCAATACCAAGTGGCAGATATTTTTACTAAACCATTCAAGCATGAAGATTTTCTTAAGTTAAGAAATTTACTAGGTGTCACAACTCAAGTTTAAGGGATATTAGAAATAAATCTTTTTTTTTTTGACCCATTGGGGCATAGTATAGTTATTTGGGTTTGTGTTGTGAGTTGGGCTTATTTTGGTGTGTGTGTCTAAGAGCCCATAGTATAACATCCAAGTTGCTAGAGTATTCTTATATTTGCTAGATTACTCTTGTATTTTGTATAATTAATTAGGTGGTGGAGGTTACATGGATCATTTAGAATCATCTTTGGAGTAGTATAAATAGAGTGCTCATCCTCCCATTTTGTATCAAGCAAAAGAGAAATAATTCAAGTAGTAATACAAGTTCTTCTCTTCCACCAAAATTCTCTCTAGTTTCTTCCTTAGCCTTTGTAGTCTTAAAAATCTCCTATTTCCAATATATAGCACTTAATGCAAAGTCATTAACTATTTTGAAGTTGGATTATTTGATTCTTGACAATTCACGTTCAATAAGTCTTCCATCTTTGATGTCTTTGTCCTTAAACTGTGTCAAGTTGGAGGACAAAACATTAGATAATTTATTGTTGGGATGCGCTGCCCTTGAGAAATTTGTCTTAACGAGATGTTACGAGTGATTGATCCTAAAATTACAAGTTTGACGCTCAAGTTCTTGGAAATTAAAGATTCTAAATCTTTTAAAACCATAGAAGTTGAAACCATAAATTTAGAGACTTTCAGATACGATGCCAATTGTAAGGACATCAATCTTTCTGCATGCAAGGCAATTAAAAGTCTCTCACTCTTGGATATTATGCTTGATGATGAGTCATTGGAAGATTTAAGTTGTTGATTTCCTCTGCTTGAGAGTTTGGCCTTATATCATTGCTTTGATTTGAAACACATCAGAATTTATATATGGTCAGCACCTGAAGAGTATAAGACCGGATAAATATTATGGACCTGGACAAAAATATCCGCAGGTCACAATTGAAGCACCAAATCTAGATTCTTTTTATCATAAAGGCAATCTCAAGTGTGGTATATCAATGAAGAAGCTAGATAATATATTAATTGGTCACATCATAATTGAGGGCCCCTATCCAGGTCAAGAAGACTACTACGACAGAGAGACTGGTATATTAATCTGATAAGATTTCTTTTAAAAATCAATTTTTCTTGGAATACTACTGTAAGCCTCCATATTTATTCAGAAGATGTATGTATACTATACACGCTCAACTAATTAGTTTTGATGAATATGTTTACATATAAATTGTTATCGCTTGGTTTAAATTTAAACAATATGAATATTATTCTCACCTATTATGTTCATACATATTTATGTGTTTTCTCGATTTATGATGGATAGGCTCTCATCTTTCCAAAACGTTTGAGAAATTATTTTCACTCACTATGGCCCAATCTAAAGCATCTGAAGGTTATGACTTATTGTGATCTGAAGAAAAAAACTGAATTGAGTGACGTATTATATTGGATTTCACCATCTGTTATTGAAAAGGAAACAGAAGGTTATTACTAGGTTTTTTATTTTTCATTTTTTTGTGGCTCTATTGTTAGATTTTACAACACTATTGCAGTTCATATTAG
Organism: Parasponia andersonii; assembly: GCA_002914805.1. Classification (NCBI taxonomy): domain Eukaryota; kingdom Viridiplantae; phylum Streptophyta; class Magnoliopsida; order Rosales; family Cannabaceae; genus Trema; species Trema andersonii. The sequence goes on from JXTB01000352.1 coordinate 378,455, forward strand.
TTTCGGGGGCTATTTATAAGTAGAGTACTGATTATCATGTGTATGATTCCTTATAGTACTGTGGTCACACATCTTTGGAGAGAAGCTATATTCCAACTTTTGAAAAAAATTATATTTTGTTGATTTGTTAATGGCTGTTAATGACATTTATCATCTGTGAAACTTGACTCATAGTAACCCTTTCATTTGGGAAGGGATTTATGAACTTCAAGGCAACTTATAGTTGTAACAAGTTGACCTCTTTTTTCTTCACTAACACCTTTTGAATTCAAGGCCTTGTTAAAGACTTCAACAGTGCTCCTCTCTAACCACTGACCGAGCCCAATTAGGCAAATTGAACCATTTTTTTGAACTAGTTTCCCAGCTAAAGGCTGAAGAAGAGAATCACACCAAATTAAAGCGCAGATATCGACCTTGAAGCTGCCGTAAGGTGATTGGACTCAATCTAAGTCTTCGGTTTTTATATACTGTTCGATCACTGGAGAAATGCATTGACTGCCGGCCTTGATTTTCAACCACCATAAGACAATATTCAGTGCTGCAAGGGTCCATAGTCTTGTTGAACAAAATGTCCATAGACTTTAGGTTCCCATGAGCAACTCTAATACTAGCTGCAACTCTTAGTCTACTTCCCCGCCCAAGTACTTCACCATCATTTTGAGATCCTGAAGATATAATGCTTATGAATCCGAGTCTAAAGCATGTGTGTCACTTTGTATATGCTTTTGAGGTACAATTTTTTGTGCTTTGTGTTATCCAAACAGCATAAGTCGGTAAGCTTTTAAAGCCAACTAAATCAAGTCGATCTAAGCCCAAGAATTATCAGCAAGATGAGGTCATAAGGTATAGCCAATTAGCCATAGACGTGCCAATCTTTTGGTTCTAATCAAGGCAAAGTTCCAACTAATTATTGACATTTTTAGTTCTTGCCTTCTTTTTATTTTTTAAAAGAATTTTAACAATAAGAATGTAGTTACTCATCTTTGAAGAGAAGCTATATATATGCCAATTTTTTCAAAAAGATTATATAGATTATATATATGTTGATTTGCTAATGTTTGCAATTATAGGCACTCTAGTAGCATTTGGAATTCTCATATTCTTAAAGGTTATCTGCAAAGAAAAAAATAACCTGAAATATAGTTTTTCTGTAAATTTAATAATTTGTACTTTCTGCATATAAATTAGCTAACAAATCTCTCACTAAATACAAAATCTGAATTGGCAATATCTTATGTCTGCTTTTTAATTGAAAAAATTTATTAAAACAATTAGCATACATTATCCAATTTGTACATAGAAGTTTAAATTTGCATAGATTTAAAATGTAAAGTTATGCTTGGTGTGCCGTATTATATTATATTGTATTATTCTATTACAGTACTATATTTGGTTTTGCATTTGTATTAAGATATTGTATTAAAAAGTTAATTTTGAAAAATACCATTTTATAAATTTACTTAGAAAAATACCATTTTCAAAAAATATTTTGGTAAAATATCACTTGTAAAATTACCACTTTTAAAAAAATTATTTACGAAAAAACGATCTTTTAAATAAAAATTTAGAAAAATACCACTTTTAAAAATTATTTAGAAAACCACCACTTTTGAAAGGGATAAAGCGATGATGAGAGAGAAATTAAGAACAGAAAAAGTGAAGAGAATGGATATTCTTACAATACTACGTTAATAGTTAAAACTATGTAATACGGTGTAATATAAAACATTTTATTCCATATTAGATAATACTCTCCGTATTGTATTAAATTTTGATGCCGTATTAAATAATACGATAAAAAAGTACAACTGAACATAACATTATGTTTAATTAATACATTACAGAGTCCTTATGCAGTATACCAATATTGAAAATAAACTTGTTTAAGCCCATAAGAAGTGTTTTAGGCCCATCAACATGAGACCCAATAAGTTGGAGTTAACCCAAGTACAAAGCTCATAAAAGAAAAAGACTAAGTCTAAATTGAAGGAACCTTGCACCTAGATACTTCTAGTGTTAGCTAGATATTAGTTTTTTGCATGTGAATTATTTGATTACTTAGATTATTATTAGAAGTGTGTAGAAAAAAATATGTGTGGCTTAAGGATTTTTGTAATTGTTTATTTGTGTGGTTCTTATTGTTTCTCATATAGTATAAATACCCCTCCCCATTTCAGTTCTAAGCATCAAGTAAGAAGCAAAGCTTCTAAGAGTGAAGAGAAGAGAAAAAGAAGCATAGCTTCTAGTGAGTGAGTGAGCTTGAAGAGTGAAGTTAAGAATTTTTTCTTGTAAAAGTATTTGATTGAATAATAAAGTTTATTTTACTTTCCAACAAAGTGATATCAGAGAGAGGTTATGAGTTCTAATGAAATTCTAAGTATGCTCTGTGATTGCAGTTTTGACTGATCTTCTACATCAAAAAAGAATTCTTGAGATTGAGAGTATTATCTATTTGTTCCAAACATACAACTCTTATATATCAAATCGAAGAGCTCGACGAGACGAAAATACTGCCGTAAAAATCAGCCCAATCGAAGTCCGAACGACTCTGAACGAGTTGTCGGAAGTTTGCTATCATAACTGAGTCAACTCACCGAGTTAAACTAAGTCAGAGCCGTTTGACCAAGCCGTCATAGATGTTGACCGAGCCATTAGAGCCGTTGACCAAGTTGTCAGAGCCATCGGATCGCGCCGTTGACACGATTCTTGACTAGTGTTTACCGTTGATCGAGTGTTGACTTTGACCTTTGACTTTGACCAAGTTGATATATAAGTCAATCTTAAGGTTTTTCGACGTTCCAGAACAATCTGCACAGTCGAAATTTCTAAAAGCTTACTCTGTTAAGAATTATGGCTACCGGTAATTTAGCATCTCTTCAAGTTCCACTACTTCAAAGTAGCAACTTTGATAATTGGACAATCAAAATAAAAGTCCTCCTTGGAGCACATGATGTTTGGGAAGTAGTGGAGAAAGGCTACGAAGAGCCAAGAGTTGAGGCAATACTATCCTCAACACAGAAGGGTAGTTTAAAAGATTCAAGAAAGAGAGACAAAAAAGCTCTCTTCCTAGTCTACCAATCCTTAGATGATGACAGGTTTGAGAAAATCTCAAGTGCAACCTCCGCTAAGGAAGTATGGGAGAAACTTCAAATTTCATATAAGGGAGAAGAAAAGGTTAAAAAGGTTTGTCTTCAAAATCTAAGAGGAGATTTTGATTTACTACACAAGATGGAGATTGAGTCAGTTTCTGACTACTTTTCAAGAATTTTAGCCATTTTAAATCAAAAGAAGTGAAATTGTGAGAAACTTGAAAATGTTACGATCATGAAAAAGATTCTTCGATCGTTAGACCCAAAGTTCAAGAATATTATTACTGTCATCGAAGAAACTAAAGATTTGATAGCCATGATGATAGAACAACTCTTGGATTCTTTACAAGCTCACAAGGAAAAGAAAAAAAAAGAAGCCAAATTTTAAGGAGCAGTTTCTCAAGGCACAACTTACAGAGAAAGAAGATAGCCAATGTAGCGAAAGAAGTCAACGTAGTCGTGGTAAAGGACAAGCCCGAGAACAAAGATATAGTACAAGTCGAGGTCGTGGACGAGGTTGGAATTCCAACAACCACAATTATCATATCAACAATTTTGAAGAGGAGAAAGCTCTATAAGAAGTCGTGATAGAGGTCAAACAAACTTAAGGCCTGAGAAGTCTCAAGTTGAATGTTTTAATTGTCACAAGTTTAGCCATTATATTAGAGAGTGTAGAGCACCCAATAGTAGAATTGAAGAGAAAGTCAATTACGTTGAAAAGAAAAAGGAAGAAAATGGCACCGTGCTACTAGTATATAACGATAATAACGAAAGACAAGACAACACATGGTATCTTGACACCGGTGCTAGCAATCATATGTGTGGGCATCGATCAATGTTTATAGAGCTTGATGAATCAATCTGTGGGAGTATTTCTTTCAGTGATAATTCAAAAGAACGGTAAAAGGAAAATGTAAAATTCTTATTCACTTGAAAAATAGGAGGCATCAATTTATTTCAAATATTTATTATGTACCCACAATGAAAACAAATATCTTGAGTTTTGGACAACTCTTAGAGAAAAGCTATAATATTCACTTGAAAGATTATAGTATTTCTATAAGAGATAACAATATAAACTTGATTGCCAAGGTGCCTATGTCAAGAAATAGAATGTTCTTATTGAACATTCAAAATGATATGGCAAAATGTCTGAAAGCATATTACAAGGATTCATCATAGCTATGACATTTGAGATTTGGGCATCTCAACTTTGGAAGACTAGAGTTACTATCCAAGAAAGAAATGGTGAGAAGCTTACCATGTATCAATCATCCTGATCAGCTTTGTGAAGGATGCTTACTCGAGAAGCATTTCAAGAAAAACTTTTTAAAAGAGTCAAATTCAAGAGCCCAGAAACTACTAGAGCTCATGCATATAGATGTGTGCGATCCTATCAAACCAAGTTCTTTCGGTTAAGAGTAATTACTTATTGCTCTTTATTGATGATTTCTCAAGAAAGACTTGGGTTTATTTCTTGAAGTAAAAATCAAAAGTCTTTGAAGCTTTCAAGAAGTTCAAAGCTGCTGTAGAGAAGGAAAGCGATCTTCAGATCAAAGCCATGAGATCTGATAGAGGAAGAGAATTCACTTCAAAAGAGTTCCAAGAATTCTATGAAGCAAATGGAATTCGACGACCTTTAACCGTTCTAAGATCCCCTTAATAGAATGGTGTGGCAGAGAGGAAAAACTGGACCATTCTCAACATAGCTCGAAGCATACTGAAAAGTAAGAGATTACCCAAAGAGTTCTGGGCAGAAGCTATTGCATGTGCAGTTTATTTGTCTAATCGATCTCCAACAAGAAGTGTATGGAGAAAGATATCACAAGAAGCATGGAGCGGAAGAAAGCCTGGGATCTCCCACTTGAGAGTCTTTGGAAGCATAGCCCATGTGCATATACCAGATGAACATAGAACCAAGCTTGATAATAAAAGCGAGAAGTTTATTTTCATCAGCTACGACACCAACTCCAAAGGATATAAGTTATACAATCCTAATAATGGAAAATTAATTATCAACCGAGATGTAATATTTGATGAAGAAGGTAAGTGGGACTTTGGTTCTCAAACAAATGACTATAATTTCTTTCCACAATTTGAAGATATGGAAAAACCAATAGAACAAGCAAGAGAAGTCCATCAGGAGGCTATTACTCCATCTTCCTCACCAATATCATCCACTCATGAAGATTCACCTCCATTTTTCTTAACTGAAAAGCATGAAAAACGTACAAGAAGTCTTGAAGATCTATATGAGGTGACTGATAGACTCGAAAATCTTACTCTATTTTGCCTATTTGCTGATTGTGAACCGGTGAACTTCCAAGAGGTTGTACAAGATGAAAAATGGAGGAATATAATGGATGAGGAAGTCAAAGCCATAGAGAAAAATGACACTTAGGAACTATCCACTCTTCCTAAAGGTCATAAAGCTATCGGTGTAAAATGGGTGTACAAGGTGAAAAGAATGCCAACAGAGAGGTAGAAAGATACAAAGCAAGGCTAGTCATGAAAGGCTATAGTCAAAGAGCCAGCATTGACTACGACGAGGTATTCGCTCCTATTGCACGATTAGAAACTATAAGACTAGTTATTTCTCTTGCTGCTCAAAACAAATAGAAGATTCATCAGATGGATGTAAAGTCTACATTTCTGTATGGAGTTCTTAAAAAAGAAGTCTATATCGAACAATCATTAGGGTATGAGATGAAATGGCATAAATATAAGGTTTAAAAGCTGAAGAAGGCTCTTTACGGTCTAAAGCAAGTACCAAAAGCATGAAGCCGAATTGACAAATATTTCTAAGAGAATAGATTCATTAAGTGCCCTTATGAACATGCTCTTTATGTTAAGACTAAAAATGGAGATATTCAGGTCGTATGCTTGTACGTAGATGATCTCATATTTATTAGAAGTAATCCGAGGATGTTTAACGAATTCAAGAGAGTAATGACATATAAGTTTGAAATGACAGACATCAGACTTATGGCGTATTACCTTGGTATAAAAGTCAAGCAAAAGAAAGAAGACATTGTTATCTCTCAAGAAAGCTATACAGAGGAGATCCTGAAAAAGTTCAATACGGATGATTGCAAGCCAATAAGTACACCAGTGGAGTGCAAAATAAAATTATCTAAAGATGATGAAGCAGAAAAGGTGGATCCAACACTCTTCAAGAGCCTTGTTGGATGCCTTCGGTACTTGACATATACAAGGCCTGACATTCTCTATGCAACTGGACTAGTGAGTCATTACATAGAAACTCCAACAATTACTCACTTTAAAGCTGCAAAGAGACTTCTTTGTTACCTAAAAGGTACGATTAATCTTGGCTTGTTCTATTCAGTTTCCAATGATTTCAAACTCGTTGGTTACAGTGATAGTGATTGGGGTAAAGATACTTATGATCGAAAAAGCACAACTGGTTTTGTGTTTTTCATTAGAGAAATTGCCTTCACCTAGGTATCCAAGAAACAACTGATTGTCACCCTTTTAACATGCGAAACTGAGTACGTAGCTGCTACATCATAAATTAGTCATGTAATCTGACTAAGAAGGTTGTTGAAAGAGTTAAACATGTCTCAAAAGGAGCTAATGGAGATTTGTATCGACAATAAGTCAGCAATAGCTTTGGCTAAAAATCCAGTCTTTCATGATCGAAGCAAGCATATCGACACTCACTATCATTATATAAGAGAATGTATTGCAAACAAAGAATATAGTTAGAGTATGTGAGATCACATGATCAAATTGCTGATATTTTCACCGAGCCACTTAAGTTTGAAGACTTCGCAAGATTAAGAAAGTTGCTTGGTATTATAAAACAAGTTTAAGGTAGGGTGTTGAAAATAAACTTATTTAAGCCCACAAGAAGTGTTTTAGGTCCATCAACATGAGGCCCCAATAAGTTGAAGTTAGTCTAAGTGCAAAGCTCATAAAAAAAAAAAAGTCCAAGTCTAAATTGAATGAGCCTTCCACCTAGAATCTTCTAGTATTAGCTAGATATTAGTTTTTTGCATGTGAATTATTTGATTACTTAAATTATTATTAGAAGTATGTAGAAAAAAATATGTATAGTTTAAGGATTTTGTAATTGTTTATTTGTGTGGTTCTCATTGTTTCTCATGCAGTACAAATACTCCTCCTCATTTGAGTTCTAAGCATTAAATAAGAAGCAAAACTTCTAAGAGTGAAGAGAAGAGAGAAAGAAGTATAGCTTCTAGTGAGTGAGTGAGTTTGAAGAGTGAAGTTAAGAATTTTCTCGTGTAAAAGTATTTGAGTGAATAATAAAGTTTATTTTACTTTCCAACAAAGTGGTATCAGAGTAAGATTGTGAGTTCTCATGAAATTCTAAGTATACTCTGTGATTGCAGTTTTGACTGATCTTCCACATTAGAAAAGAATTCTTGAGATTGAGAATATTATCTATTTGTTCCAAACATACAACTCTTACATATCAAATCGAAGAGCTCAATAAGACGAAAACACTGCCGTAAAAGTCAGAATCCGAACGACTTTAAACGAGTTATCGGAAGTTTACTGTCATAACTGAGTCAACTCACCGAGAATTTTCTCTTGTAAAAGTATTTGAGTGAATAATAAAGTTTGTTTTACTTTCCAACAATATGACCTAAAGGTATTATTTTGCACAAATCAAAAAATAGGGTTAAAATTGCAAAAAAGTTATACATCAAAATGTTTTTTTTTTTTGCAATGTAGTTTAACAATAAAAGTTTAGGGTTATAAATTCCAACTAAACTTGTATAATTACAATGGCGAATACCTTCACAAAGAAAGTAACGAATGTAATCAAGCTGACAAGCCAAGAGCCGAAGAGAATGGGTGGGAATGCTTTGGGAATATACAAGAATTTAAAAAAAAAAAAAAACAAAAAAACAAAGGAAAATATGTAGCATTTTGTCCTCCTAATAAGCACGCACCCTACTGTCTTTATGCCGCCCGGTCCACCCCTGCATTTCCTTTCAAAATCGAAAACAGAGCAATTTTCTTCCATCAGGCGAATCGACTAGATTGATCATTGGTATGTGTTATTTTGTCATACAGTTTCTAATTAACATCCAAAATGCTATAGGTAAATTTTTCACTTTTGATTTGCCTGTCAAAACAAATCTGGGCTACTGGAATTGTTGAAAAAATTTAGATCAAAAGAGTTAAGGGCTGAATCGTTGCTCTCAAGTAAAACATATATATATATATATATATATATATTGCCATCATTTCTGTACTAACCTAGCCTGATGTATTTCCCATGGTACTAATTAAGGACTTGAAACACAGTAGTTAAAAGTAGAGAAACCTTGAACTCGTCTTATATACTCATTCACGTAGCAGTCCCATAGAGAGGAGAAGAAAAGAGTAAGGGGTTAATCGTGTTTCTCCAGTAAAACATAGCTATCATTTAATATACATGAGCTTAGCCTGATGCATTTCCCATCTGGATTGTTCTATTGGTAAAAGAAGTTACTTATAACCCACAATGAAGGCTTGAATTTCACCCCAAGAATGGACTTTATAAAGTTTGCCACTCCGTGGTCTCCACTTCCAGTCGTCGAGCCCCATCTGACTAGTCACCGTGCCTAAAAACAGTGAGACAAAAGAGACACCAAATTTCTTCCC
>JXTB01000352.1:391938-467595 GCA_002914805.1 Parasponia andersonii
AATCTTCTTGAAAGTTTTGAACTTGTCGAATGGAGATTCCAGCATTTAGAGTCCTAATTGCCAAAAAAAAAAATCAGGAAATACATTGTAAATCAATGAAAAATTCAGAATAATTATGCCAAAAACTCTTTAGATAATTAAGCTCTAGTTACAGAAGATCAATATATATATATACATATATATAGATGTTTCGAAAAGCTCACCTGAAGAGAAAGCTGATCTGATGAGGTCATCACTCGAACAGTAGGAGATTATATGAACATCAACACTTGGATTTTTATTTTTCACAATCCTTTTAAAGAACTCTCCACAACCATCATAAAGAATGAGAGATTCCTGGCCTGCTTCTTTTATGTCATATAGAGATAATTCCTTCAATACCCCCGGACTCTTCCAGCTTTGAGTTTGTCTTCTTCTCAAACTCCACAAATTTCTCAAAAGCGTTCTTCAGACGATCATAATCAAATTCGTATTCTTGTCCTGCAAAAGATTAAATCATAAAGACATAACATGTTATAAATATGCAAAATTTTCAAACTCATCACAGCTAACGTTTTCATTCTATCTTCAAAAGCATAATTAGAAAACAAAGCATAGTGATAATTATTAATCGGACCTGAAACACTGGACGTAATATTTTCCATCCATTGTTCATACTCCTCACAGTACTGCTTAGATATGACATTGAATTCATTCACTAAGTCCTCTGACGGCTGGGAAGATGTGGATGCCACGAATGCAATTTGTCGCAGCATGGCACAGTAGTGATCATCAGAGCATGTCAAGTTAAAGTTAGAAAATATGGTAAGTTGGGTCATGTTGGGATCTTGGAGACTAAACAAAGGCACCACAGTACGCTGAAACATCGGTTGAGAAGCAAAAAAAATTCAACATGAAGCTTAATAGCTTTATGATAGAGATTTTCTGTTATTTCACACTTTTCTTCAATCAATGGGGTACCTCATATGTCACGACCCAAAATCCGAGCCAGTGGGAAAAGGAGAATTTCATAAAAGTGAAAAATTCCTTGATTTATTTGAAAAGTGTCTAAAAAATTTTAGTTTTGTGAACAGTCCATTTTGATAAAGTATTTGGAACTTCATCCAGTGAACATCTCTCACAGTTCGTATACACCATTAAACATAGACCGAATAATAATTGAAAAACGGGAAAATCAAATATAAGTCCAAGCATCATCATCATCTACAACAACAAGTTAAATCACAGAATGGCATACATAAGTTTACAGACAAAATAGAAAGTAGTAATCTTAGTTCAATGCTAATACAAAATCTCAAACAGTCCAAACACCACAACAGTAGACTTCTAGCATTACCAAGAAACGAACTACAGTCAAGATGGCCTCTTACTCCTCCTGATTACCAAAATCGCACTGAACACCACCTGAGGAATGGAAGAAGGGGGGGGTGAGCATACAATGCTCAATAGGAAAATAGTTACCTCGAAGAAAAACAGTTCAGTAATGGAAAACTCCTGCATGGTTAGTTCAAATCCAAAACATACACACACACATATATATATATATAATCCAAATCGGGAGTCCATATATATAAAACAGTGTAATCAAAACCATCAATCCATATGCACATGACACAAATCAACCCATACCCATGAGCTCTCATCCTCTCATCCGTGGAAACCCAGGATGATGGCACTAAGTATGCCTAACAGCCTGCCTGACACCTAAGCCCATACCCGGAGGAGACACCCGTGTGTCGCCTATCAAACCTGGAGGAGCAACCGAATTGCCTATGCCTGCCAAATGGGAATGTACTCAGAAGAACAAACCTCGTGTAAGTTTATAGACTTTCACCGATGGTGGGGCACGAAGCGCCACACTGTAAAACCCGCGATGCTAACACGGTACTCATGTATGATCCTATGATACGTGCAATATAGAACTGAAGTGTAAAAACTACTGTACTCTGGTATTTCAGTAAAACATACATAATAGGGTTTTATAGAAAAACGGGTAGCATAACGGCCCTATTTTTAATATACCTAAAATAACCTGCACACAGCAAATTCCTAGAGTAGTACTGTATATATCGTATAACTAGATTCCATCACATATAATTCAAATCATTAAAAACACACTTGTTCTTATATGCTGCAGAAAATAAGTTTTAACTCAAAAAACGGTATAAAACGAAGGTAACTAAATCCCCACATCACCGGAATAGCGATACCACGCTATTGAGTCCTCAAGGTGTCGTTGACGATCGCCCGGAGGGTCGGGAACCAATTCCAAGCTCTCGATCGTCCTCTTGCGAAAAGTCAACTTCTCACCAGAGCTTCAATTTCGCAAACGGACCTCTCCACTGAATTCCTAGCATCCAAAATAGCTAGGTTAGACATATAATTTGTCCAATTCTGGTCTGGGCCCACACCGGACCGATGGCAAGCAAAATGAGACAAAATCACGACCGTCCGATCTCGATTTTCGTGCCGATCACCAAACAACACAATATATATATATATATATATCAAACTTCTCCATTTTCCGAGTACATTCCAAAAATGCAGTCAAAAACACAGTCTAATGGTCGGATCAAAAACAACAACCATAAACTCGAAATGCCCAAAAATGGCAATTTTCAATCCGGACAAAATGGGGTTGAGATATATATACCTTGATGATCCTTGAGACGTGACGAATACAACGGGACCGGTTGAAAGTCGAATGGTAGCCGGAATCTTCGCCGGTGACGAAAAAATCGATTCGACCTCTTTGGAGATTTCTGGCGATGCAGAAGTCAGCGGCGGCAGAGCTTCGGCGCGGCACGGCGATCCTTTGCCGGTCAGTGGTGCGAGCGGACGGTGGCCGAAGCGTTCCCTGCGGCGGTCGGGCGTCGGCGGCTGAAAAACACAGAGAGAGAAAAAAATCGGGGAAGAAGAGAGAGAAGAGAGATGAGTGAACCGGCCATATGGCCTATTTTGAATGGGCTGTGCAATTTTTTAAAATTGCACATAAGTCCCAAAATTTCACATCTCTATCAATCTAGTCCCTTAAAATTTGCAATTTAGTCTCTCTGCACAAAACTTTTACAAATTAATCTCCACCATATTATATCCGGAAAATTGGTAAATTATCCAAATTACCCTCCCAAAATCCAGATTTTTACATCATATGCCTAGTAGATCTTCATTTTCTGAGCTATGTCCTGTTTTCATTAAGCAAAAAGGTAATAATCAGAAAGGGTTCTTCATATATATAAAATTCTGTTATCTAATATAAGAGGTTTTTCATACACCTCAATTTCTTCAGAACTGTAGTATTCAAGCCATTTCCGGTAAGGTTCTTTGGTAGCGTCACGCTGTAGATAGGTGAGTATGATATCAGATATATAGGCATAGAGCCTCATAATAGGAGCAATGGCAGCAATTGTATAAGCTGCAACTTGAGTACTGTTGCTTGGAACTTGTTTGCATTCAAATCTTCCGGAAGCTGTTGTAAGCAAAAAAAAAGTATTGTATTTGGCTGTCATCGCATTATAATCGGGACTAATATTGCTCACCTTCGGGACTTTATCAAAACCCCATGTCTGCAATATGGTTTACTTATTCAATAATTTATGAAAAAAAACAAAAAAAAAATGGTCTTAACTAACATAAACCCAAGAAAACGCACATTAATAGTAAGTGCACTCGCAGACTTTTTCGCAGGGTGTAAGAGAGTTCGAAAGTCCAAAACTCGATGGGTCAACCCGGAAAAAACTTGATTCAAATTCAGTCCAAGCTCGAGATAGCCCGAGCCTAGTTCGAACCTGATTATTCTCAAGACCGGCCTTGAGCTTAGGATTTTTTTACATGAACTCAGCCCGAACCCCAACTCGAAGCCCGAACTCGAAAACCAAGGGCCCGAAATTTGAAAAAGTCACTAAAAATTAAAAATAAAACTCCGAATTAAGCCTGAAATTTTAAACAAAACATATTTCTAAGAGAAATTTAGATGGATGACCAATATTCTAAATTTGATTAAGTAGATGTCCACTTTTAAAATTTTATAGCTAAATGTCCGAATATGTATATTTTTGTCCACTTTTTAAATTTAATAGCTAAATGTCTAAGTATATATATTTTTACACTTGATAGATACTTATCTACCAATTTCAGTTAGTGTACTGAGTATATAAATTTTTACGCCTGGTATATAATATTTTACACTTATTATAAAAACATATATTCCGAATATTTTGCTATAACATTCGAAAAATAGACATTTAGTTAAATTAAGCCCAAAATTTGGTCATTTTGCTATAAGACCCTATTTCTTAATTATTTTCTACTAAAATCATTCAAAATTTTGACTCAATTCTTTTTTGTTTTTTGTATTTTTTATGTTATATTTTGTTTTTTTAATATATTCTATTTTGATTTCAAAAGCCCCGAAAATCAAATGCAACACGAATGTATAGCTCAAAGACCAACCCTATCGAGCTCAAAACTTCAAAAGCTAGTCTTTGAGCTTTAGTTTCATAAATCTAAGCCCAATCCACCCAAAATATTATGAAGAACGTGGGTTTGGACTGGGCTCAGGTGGCCTAATTTACACCACTATTTCCCAAAATTTTGTCTCTGAAGCTTCTTTTGAATATTAAAACTAAATTGGGGCAAAGAAGGAAAAAATTCTCAATTTCTAATATTAAAAGAAGCTTCTTTAGAAAGAATATATATATATATATATATATATATATATATATATATATATGTGTGTTAATAATGGAATTTAGTTCAATTTTCTCAATTTGCAAATGAGTCAAAAATTATACTATGTTACAGTTCAATGGGCCGATATCTAAAAAGATAATGCTACGTGTATTAAGATTATTATCAAATTTTTAATACCAACATATGTGATATATGAGTTGTTATTATTCAATTAATATATTAGTAAATTAATCGCGTTCACTAATTGAATGATGCAAATTCACATACCACGTGTTAGTACAAAAACTTTGGTACAAATTTTAGAATACTTAGCATTATTCTATATAATAATGACATATCGTTTTCATAACTTGATAGACGCAAACCAAACGACAAAGCGAAAACCGTTTCGACGGCAAGAGAAAGCGACGTGAATTTCCCTTGATCAAGCATCAATTTTCGCTTGGAAATAGGAACAACAAGGTGTTTACAAAAACGACAACTAAATTTATCTTAAACTACATGTCGTTTTCTTGTGAAATCGATAAAAAGAAGTAAAAGAAATTAGAATAAATGAAAGACAAGTTGCGAGAAAGAGCGAGTTAAGAAATTAAAGCTTACTTGAACAACATTGTCGTACGTTACAAGCTTCTTGCGTACATAAACCCCCAATTCGCTTACCCGCTCCTTCTGGTCTCGACGTGTACGCAGCTCAGTGCTATTTCGTAGCTAAAATACTAAATACATAAAATATAAGTAAAATAATTTAAAACAAAATCTATTAATTAAGAATATATCTCTCAAAGTTCAAATTAATTAAGATTAAGAAAGTTAATAATGAATTGATTTTAAGGTTAACTAATTAAGCTTACGCTTGAGGTGAGAGTTTGAGAAAATGGAGGTCCTGTGCGATACAGTAGCAGAAAGTCCGGCAGTCCAAATCACCAGCAAATGGCGAGAGCAGAGCGAATACGGACGGATTCCTTCTTGATTTTAAGGTTAACAACCAAGTGTTATATATATATATATATATATATATATATATTATCTTCAAATCTAAGTTAATTTGGGACTGACATTAGAGAGAACTTTCTACAGATTAAGATTCAAAGTAGCAAGCAAAGGATTGAAAGAGTTTAAAAAGTGTCGATATAACCATAGAACTTGACCTTATTCTAGAGTAATTAAGCATGAATCCAAGGATCAAAATGAAAATAGCCAATAGATGTCTTAAGCTTTTCACAAGATTTTTGACGTGGCATTATTAGAAAGGCAAGGTGTCAATTAGTTAGGAGATCAGCTGGGATTTAGAGAGTGACACGTGAGACTTCTGAGTAGAAAGAGTGAAGTTTCAGACTTTTCAGATTAGTTCCCATACTATTGAGTATTTTGAAAAACTGTCCAAGTTTAATTTCTAAAGTGCCTATGTAAACTTTCAATTTTGGACAAAATCATTTTAACATTCTCAATTGCCGTTCTAGGCTTGAATCTCCACAAACTCGTTGAGACAGTATTATCTCCAATTTTTATCAATGCGAAGCTCCAATTAACTTACTTTGGACTACGACCTAATCCCGCCCTCCTTCTTCCCTAATTAGTTGTAACCTCTAATCCATCTCCAAAAAAAAAAAAAAAAAAAAAAAAAAAAAAAAAGAAAAAGAAAAATTACTTTGTAAAAATTGTTTCACAAGTCAATTTTAAAGAATTAAATTGTAAAAAAAAAAAAAAAAAAGAAATCGGAAGTTGGAACACAGTAGTTAAAAGAAGAGAAGCAACTGTACATTTCCTTTTTGTGTCATTCCCATACAGAAGCGAATCAAAAAATGAAATAACGGCTGACTGGTATGGCTTTCAAGTAAAACATTGCCACCACTTGTATAGTACACTTGTATGACCTAGCTTTATGTATTTCCCATCTAGATTGTCGTTTTACTCAAAAGAGAATTAGCAAAATGAAATTCCTTACAACCCCAAAATAAAGGCTTGAATTTCAGCCCAAGTTTCGACCGTATAAAGAATGCCAGACTTTGGTTTCCAATCAACAAGTTCCATCTGATTATTCACCACGCCTCGGAGCAGTGGGACAAATGAGACACCAAAATGCGTCCCCAGTTTCTTTAGACTTGCACTACTCGAGCCAAACACAATGCCAATATCTGCTTCAACCAAGCAAACTAGGTCCCCCACTGCCCCTCCAATGTAAACTTTTAGGTGCTTATTGCCTTGATTACTATTACTACTACTCTCGCGGCCTTGTAGGATCTTCATGAAAGCTTGGTGCTTTTCGAATGGAGTTTCTACCTTCTTAATAATTTCACCAGTCGTCACAGATTCCTCAGTGAAAGCCAACTCGTTTGAATGTATATTGGAGGCTTTTAGATCTGATCAGGTGAAACAGGGACTGTAAATTTTAATTGAATAGTAAATGTAAATTTAAAAAGAAGAACAAAATTTCAAATTTAAATGAATTGAAGGGTACCAATATCATCTTTATTTACTCCCATATAATGCCTAAAATACATGTGTATAGATGTTCCCAAAAGCACATACGAGTACCTGAAGAAAAAGCTGATCTGATGAGCTCACCACACCAACTGTAAGAGATTACATGAGCATCAATGCCGGTATGTTCATTTTTAATCTTTTGAAAGAACTCTCTACATCCATTATGAAGAAGTATACTCTGGCCAGCATGTTTTATGCCATGTAGAGTTAAACCCTTGAATACCCCTGACTCTTCCACCCTTGCATTTGCCTGTTTCTCAAACTCTGCAACTTTCTCAAGGGCCTTACACAGGCCATCACAGTCGAATACCTCTCCTGCAGCAGAACATTTCTATTATAAGCACATAGTATTACCATTATATTTAGATATATATATATATATATACATATACGTGTTTGTGTGCAAATGTTTCCAGAAGCATATTTAGAAACAAAGCCTAGTGATTATTGTTTATTGGACCTGGAACACCGATCGTAATACTCTCCACGCAGTGTTCATATCCGTCAACGTACTGTTTAGATATGGCATCCAATTCTTTCTTCAAGTCCGCTAGAGTCCAACATGGGGTTATCACGGTTGCCAGCCGTGCCAGCATGGCAGCGCAGTCAACAACAGAGCACGTCAAGTCAAAGTCAGAAAATATGGTGAGTTGATCATTGTTGAGGTCTTGGACACGAGCCAGAGGGACTACAGTTCTCTGCTGCTGAGGAATTGGTAGAGAAGCAAAATATTCAACTTGAAGCTTCACGGCTTGATTATAGAGCTTTGCTGTTAATCGAAGCTCTTCCCCAGTCAAAGGTGCACTTAATGTGTCTAGTACATCTTCAGTTTTCTTAGCTAATTCCTGAGTTCATACAGAATAAGGTAATACTCAGAAAGGTTATATATATTATATATAACCAAACATCACATATTGATAGTAGATATAAATATATGATGTTAGTGTTACAGTACCTGAATTTCTTGATCAGAAGAATAATAGTGAAGCCAATTCTTGTACATGTGATCAGAGGTATTGTTAGGATGTAGATAGGTGAGTATCATGCGAGTGACAAGACATAAGTAGGATTTGAGCCTCATGAAAGGAGCAATGGCAGCAAGTGTATAAGCAGCAACTTTAGTCTTCTCAAATGGGGTTGCGGTCTTGCATGGAACTTGTTCTCCTTCAACTATTCCGGAAGCTATTCTGAGCAAAAACTGTTTGTATTTCGCCGTCATCGAATCAGGAACACCCTCAGACTTTGGGATTTCAAAGCCCCATTTCTGCATATGGTTTATTTATTCAATAATTTTAACGCTCAAAAAATAATAATAATAATCTTAAACGAAATCCAACTTTCACTCTAGTTAATGTCTCAAAATGTTGTTCATTCAATAACGGCAACACTGATAAGATTAAAGGAATGTCGTTTATTATTTCTTTCATCTTATGTTTTTTTCTTAATTTTAAAAAAAAATGTTAAATATTTATAAATTAGTTTTGCCGGATAGACTAATTTTAAATGGCGCAAAGAAATTACAAAAGATGTAGCTAGTATATCTAAATAAACAAATCTAGAAACGAATTTAATTTGATATATGCCTTGGCAAATTAATCCGAGATTCAACGAATTTAGAATATGCTTGCGTGGGTCAATACTAATATGTGGCAACAATTCACGGATTATGAGTCAATAACTTCCTCCGTTTTCTCTGATTCTAAGTTCAGTTTTCTCGGAAGCCAAACAATAATAATAATGATAATAATAATAACATATAGACGCATGTGTAGTCATATAAAAGTCAAATTAATTATGAGTATAGTTAAATAAAAGAAAATTAAAGAAAAAGATTTAATTACTTGAACAACAGCGTCGTACGCATGAAGCTTCTTGTGCACACATTCATGCAAATGGCGTATCAGCTTCTTCTCTTCGTTGTCGTCTGCGCAGTCCTCTGCCATTTCGTACCTGAAAAAAAAAAGTAAATATTAATATTAATACCAATGAAAAGATTAAAGACTATACTATATATTTATGTAATTTAGGTCGTGTATGGTTACGTACGCTTGGGCGAAGGCTTGGAGAAAATGGAGGTCCATGGAGATACAATGGCGGAAAGTAGATGGATCCAAATTACCAGCAGCTACAGAGACGAAGAAAGGCGAGAACAGAGCGAATACTGACTCCTCCATGTTATCCTTCCAGTACCCCCGAGCTATTCCTTCTTCTTTCGCCGCCATTATTATTGATCCGAAACTATTTTCTCGAGAAAATTCGAGAGAAAATTCCCAAGAAAGTGACAGATTTTGACTCAAGAAAGAAAATGTGTGTGAAAGAGAGAGAGAGAGAGAGAGAGAAAGAGAATCTGATTATATACTGTAGCAGTCATTCATATATTGCGGGAAAATTTATATGGAGAGCTGAGCAAAACCGGCGGTCAGCTTAGCAACAGAGTTTTTCTCCGTCATTCTTGAACCGCCGGTTTTTTTTTTTTAAATTTTATTTTCTCAACCGGGTTGGCTAAACGGCGCCGAACAGAGAAGAAAAAATAAAAATAAAAAAAAAATAATAAATAAATAAATAAATGTTTCTGTTATTTTGCAACAACCTGAGGCGCTGCAGTTAACGACTCGACGGGTATTCTTGGTTCCGTACTGGGGCCCACCTCAAAACCCTATCCAGTTTTCGACCCGAGTGCTCTGCTCACAGACTGTACTGTGCTACTGTGTGTCTCTTTTGGAAATGGAGGAATTATGTGTCACCACGTGGTGGGAATTGCCCACGTCATTTTTATACATAGCCTTTTATGGTCCCTTTCCTTTACTTGATGTATGTGTTTTGATGAATTTAGTTTCACTTTTGTTGTCCGTCTTACCATTTTTAATTGAGAATACGGAGCACTCTAGCTTTAAGCAAAAGCTGGGAATTGCCCACGTCAAGTTAGACGACTGCGGCCAAAAAATCACGGGTTCAAGCCTAAAGCCTCAGAGAGGATAAGTCTTTTCGTTGAGGTTTTCACTTGCCGTTAATTTTTTTAGGTTTCTATGTGAGTTAAATTGAGAAGTAACCTACGTTAGTCATCTAATCTTACCAGATACTTGGGTTGGAGTCTAAGTGACGCGCTTCGTTGTTTAATGGAATGATAAGTGTGGGATCCATTCTCAAGTCATACGCCACATGGACGATCGAGCGGCAGAACAGGTCACAAAAGGGGTCTACCGTTCGACAGGTGTCGAGAGTGATTAGTTAAAGGTCACGCGGGTCACACGTGATTTTACAATCGGCCATTGGGTCGTCCGAGGTTAGGGTCAATCCCATCACAGATCCTGGACAGTCTCGGCCCAGTCCGACCCTTACCTCGACAGTTGGGGGAGGCTTCCACCAAAATACAATGGAAAGCAACTCACGGCTCCAGACCCAGACAGAGCATTTAATGCGATCCTTGAATCAAACCTACACTTAAGCTTAAGAGTAAGAAACAAACATATACTCATACAGAACTAATTCTTTGCTACCCTAAATCAAAGATAGACCACTAACTTAAGCATCGGAGAGTCTTTGCAGGTAGCCACCCCTGCCTCTCCAACCCTGCCTGGAGTTCAGAGTACTTTGGGATAGCGAGGACACGTGGACAGTTGGAGAATATAGCATCAGCGGTTCAGAGACACGTGGACGGCTGGTAAGAAACCACTCCAATAGTTTGGCGCCGTCTGTGGGAAAAAGTTGAGCGTGAGAAAAAGAGTAGGAGACTCACGATCGTGCTCTCCCTGAACAAAAAGCCATACAACGTCTGATGGCACCCTCAAGGATGACAATCAGGAGCACACGTCCTGACGCCGAAGGAAGCTCCCGAGAAGCACGATCAGATCTGGAGCAGAAGCTGGATTAGATGCTTGCCACCCTGGCAGAAGCAAACCGGAAGGCAAAAATAGCCAACGAAGCCGTCCTGGGTTTAAGGGACGAAGTCACAAAGGTACGTAGAGATAACGCCCGCCTCGAAAGGTTGCTGGCGAGCGAATACAGGATCCAGCGGAGAGAAGATTTTGACGAAGAGGTCCAGCAAGAATTCAGAAGTCAATCGCGAGGAGAAGCTCTCACCCCCTCCAGATCACGGATGCAGGGGGCACGGCAAAGCCAGTCAAGACCCCTCCAAACTAGGGGGCAATGGGCGGAAGACACCATAGAAGCCCAGGAGGTACACCTCCCAACTAGAAGCAAGAGATGATGACGGAGTTGGGTGAGAGACTCAGGGCCCATCACAATCAGATCCCTGATGATTTGGCAGAGCAAACTGTGCGAGGGATCAACCGGATGGCCTTCGCCGACTGGATCCAGATGGAATCCAGGCCGAGGGACTTCACGACCCCGACGTTTAGGCCGTTCGAGGAGAAATCCGACCACCTCGATCACATATACCACTTTCAACAGAAGATGGCCCTGGAAACTAGGGACAAGGCCGTGACCTATAAAGTCTTATCTACGACCTTGGCGGGACTAGCTCTGCTATAGTTCAGACAGCTCCCGGAAAAATCTATAAACGGGTTCGAAGATTTCTGCAAACTTTTTCTAAAGCAGTACGCAGGTGTCCGGAGACAGCAAAAAACCATGCGAGACCTAGACAGGTTAGAGCAGGCCGCAGATGAGTCCCCGCGAGAGTACCTCTCATGTTTCCTCGAGGTAATGTCACTGGCCCATAACGCCGACTCGGTCCAAGCCACAGGCTCATTAGTCAGAGGCCTACAGCCAGGATCAATGTTATCAAACCACTTCCTTCTGAATCTTTCGTACAATATGGCAAACATCCAGGCAAAGTCAGAAGGGGTATTTAGGGTGCTGGAAAGCCACGAGAAGGCGCTCAAGACCTCCGCCGTGATAACAACGACGCCGGTACAAACCTCGGCCCTGCAAAGGGTGAAGAAGCCCTCACCGGGCCAAGGGCCGGCTCCGAAGCAAGAAGCCCCCATCTGAGATAGTCAGGAAGGTGGCAAGAGGAGGAAGACGTCCCGTGACCCTCTGCCAAAGTATGAGCTCAACAAACCGATCGACGTGATCTACCTCCAAAATAAGGACAGGAGCATTTTTAAAGACCCGCCCAAATCTGGCGTCTCTGAGCATATGAAGAACAGGAACAGGTATTGCCAGTTCCACAAAGACTTCAGGCACGACACAGTTCACTGCCGCAACCTTTACGCACAGGTCATGATGGCGATCCACGCCGGTAGGTTAAAATAGTACGTGAAAACCGGCAGAACCCAGCTGCTGGAAGACGTCATCAGGCCTGAGAAAGGGAAGCAGACCTAAGCCTCTGGGTCAGGAGAGCAGTCCCTGAGGATAGTGCCGACCATCGTGGGCAAGCCAGAGCCGACCCAGGATAAAGAGGAGAAGGAAAAATGCCTCAAAAGATCTAAAGGTAGGGTGAAGCGCCTGAGGGGGATGGGCTATTCTGTCAACCATTTGATGTCAGGAGAAAGCCGCACCTCTGCCACCCCTATCGTTTTCACCCAGCAAGATTTAACTACAGTACGCCAGCCTCACGATGAACTCTTGGTGATTAAATTGCATATCGGCTCCGCATTGGTTGGAAGGGTCCTGGTCGACAATGGAAGCAGCATCGATATCCTGTTCCTCAGCACATTTGAGAATATGGGTCTGAATCGAAGCGCACTCAGGCCGACCTGTCAGCCGCTATTTGCTTTCGATAGCACGAGGGTCTGCCCTTTGGGCATTGTGACCCTAAATGTCTGTGCTGCTGAAAGATGCTTGGACGTGAATTTCGTCATCACTTGACTGCCAGTCCTCCTTCAACGTCATCATGGGAAGGGGATGGATCCACGCCATGCATGGAGTCGCTTCCACCCTCCACCAGGTCTTAAGATATCTATCAAAGGACAGTACCTATACGATAGATATCAGGGGAGACCAGGCCTCCGCAAAGAAATGCTTTTCAGCCACCCTGAGGGGAGCCGACACAGGTGCAAGCACCGCAACCGGGGATGGATAGCAATCAAAGGACCACCTGCCAGCGTACATGAAGCAAATCGAAGAGGAGTCTGACGGTCCAAAATCTACGATCAAGGAGCTGGTAACGGTCCCTTTGAAAGAGGCAGAACCGGCGAAGGTGGTCCTAATCGAGGCCTTATTACCTGAGGAGCAAAAGAACGATATGTTGGGATTCCTGAAGCGGAACGAGGACATCTTCCCGTGGTCCCACGACGACATGCCCAGGATAGACCCCGTACACTCCTGCCACCGGCTGAACATAGATCCCAATTTCCCTTCAATCAGACAGAAACCCCGAAGATTCGTGCCAGAGAAAAATAGGGCGATCAACAGGGAGGTAGAAAAGCTGCTGGAGAGTGGTCTGATCAGGGAATGCTTATCCCCGCGTTGGGTCTCCAACCCGATAGTAATGAAAAAGAAAAACGGCGACGACCGTATTTGCATAGACTTCACCAACCTGAATAAGGCCTGCCCGAAGGATAGCTTCCCCCTGCCAAGAATCGACCAAATGGTAGATGCGACGGCGGGATTCAACAGAATGAGCTTTCTGGATGCCTACTCCAGGTACAACCAGATTTCCCTGTACGCGGAAGACCAGATCCACACGGCTTTTATCACAGATCATGATTTGTACTGCTACAGGCGTATGCCATTTAGCCTAAAGGAAGCGGGGGCAACCTACCAAAAGTTCATGAATAAAATGCTTGCCAGGCTTCTAGGGAAGACAATGGAGGTCTACATCGACGATATGCTCGTAAAGAGGTCCAGCAACAATTCAGAAGTCAATCGTGAGGAGAAGCTCTCGCCCCCTCGGATCGCGGTTGCAGGGGGCACGACAAAGCCAGTCAAGACCCCTCCAAACTAGGGAGGCAATGGGTGAAAGACACCATAGAAGCCCAGGAGGTACACCTCCCAACTAGAAGCAAGAGATGATGGCGGAGTTGGGTAAGAGACTCGGGGCCCATCACAACCAGACCCCCGATGATTTGGCAGAGCAAACTGTGCGAGGGATCAACCGGACAGCCTTCGTCGACTAGATCCAGATGGAGCCTAGGCCGAGGGACTTCACGACCCCGACGTTTAGGCCGTTTTAGGGGAAAACCGACCCCCTCGATCACATATACCAGTTTCAACAAAAGATGGCCCTAGAAACCAGGGACAAGGCCGTGACCTATAAAGTCTTCTCTACGACCCTGGCGGGACCAGCTCTGCTATAGTTCAGACAGCTCCCAGAAAAATCCATAAACGGATTCGAAGATTTCTACAAACTTTTTCTAAAGCAGTACGCAGGTGTCCGGAGACAGCAAAGAACCATGCGAGACCTAGACCGGTTAGAGCAGGCCGCAGATGAGTCCCCGAGAGAGTACCTCTCGTGTTTCCTCGAGGTAATATCATTGGTCCATAACGCCGACTCGGTCTAAGCTGCAGGCTCATTAGTCAGAAGCCTACAGCCAGGATCAATGTAATCAGACCACTTCCTTCTGAATCTTTCGTACGATATGGCAAACATCCAGGCGAAGTCAGAAGGAGTATTCAGGGTGCTGGAAAGCCACCAGAAGGCGCCCAAGACCTCCGCCGTGATAACAACGACACCGGTACAAACCTTGGCCCCGCAAGGGGTGAAGAAGCCCTCACTGGGCCAAGGGCCGGCTCTGAAGTAGGAAGCCCCCATTTGAGATAGTCAGGAAGGTGGCAAGAGGAGGAAGACATCTCGTGACCCTCTGCCGAAGTATGAGCTCAACACACCGATCGACGTGATCTACCTCCAAGATAAGGATAGGAGCATTTTCAAAGACCCGCCCAAATCTGGCGTCCCTGAGCATATAAAGAACAGAAACAGGTATTGCCAGTTCCACAAAGACTTCGGACATGACACAGTCCACTGCCGCAACCTTTACGCACAGGTCATGATGGCAATCCATGCCGACAGGTTAAAACAGTACGTGAAAACCGGCAGAACCCAGCTGCTGGAAGACGTCACCAGGCCTGAGAAAGGGAAGCAGACCTAAGCTTCTAAGTCAGGAGAGCAGACCCTGAGGATAGTGCCGACCATCATGAGCAAGCTAGAGCCGACCCAGGATAAAGAGGAGAAGGAAAAATGCCTCAGAAGATCTGAAGGTAGGGTGAAGCGCCTGAGGGGGATGGGCTATTCCGTCAACCATTTGATGTCAAGAGAAAGCCACACCTCTGCCACCCCCATCGTTTTTACGCAGCAAGATTTAACTATAGTGCGCCAGCCTCACGACGACCCCTTGGTGATTAAATTGTATATCGGCTCCGTATTGGTTGGAAGGTTCCTGGTCGACGATGGAAGCAGCGTCGATATCCTGTTCCTCAGCATATTCGAGAATATGGGTCTGGATCGAAGCGCACTCAGGCCGACCTGTCAGCCGCTGTTCGCTTTCGACAGTACGAGGGTCTGCCATTTGGGCATTGTGACCCTGAATGTCTGTACTGCTGAGAGATGCTTAGAAGTGGATTTCGTCATCATTGACTGCCAGTCCTCCTTCAACGTCATCATGGGAAGGGGATGGATCCACGCCATGCATGGGGTTAATTCCACCCTCCACCAGGTCTTAAAATGTCTATCAAAGGACGGTACCTACACGATAGACATCAGGGGAGACCAGGCCTCCGCAAAGAAATGCTTTTCAGCCGCCCTGAAGGGAGCCGACGCAGGTACAAGCACCGTAACCGGGGATAGATAGCAATCAAAGGACCGCATGCCAGCGTACATGAAGCGAATCGAAGAGGAGTCTGACGGTCCAGAATCTACGATCAAGGAGCTGGTAGCAGTCCCTTTGAAAGAGGCAGAACCGGCGAAGGTGGTCCTAATCGAGGCCTCATTACCCGAGGAGCAAAAGAACGATATGTTGGGATTCCTGAAGCGGAACAAGGACGTCTTCCCGTGGTCCCACGATGACATGCCCGGGATAGACCCCGTACACTCCTGCCACCAGCTGAACATAGATCCCAATTTCCCTTCAATCAGGCAGAAACCCCGAAGATTCGTGCCAAAGAAAAATAGGGCGATCAATAGGGAGGTAGAGAATAGGGAGGTAGAGAAGCTGCTGGAGAGCGGTCTGATCAGGGAATGCGTATCCCCGTGTTGGGTCTCCAACCCGATAGTGGTGAAAAAGAAAAACGGCGACGACCGTATTTGTATAGACTTTACCAACCTGAACAAGGCCTGCCCGAAGGATAGCTTCCCCCTGCCAAGAATCGACCAAATGGTAGATGCAACGGCGGGATTCAACAGAATGAGCTTTCTGAATGCCTACTCCGGGTACAACCAGATCCCCCTGTACGCGGAAGACCAGAACCATACAGCTTTTATCACGGAGCGTGGTCTGTACTGCTACAAGCGTATGCCATTTAGCCTGAAGGAAGCGGGGGCAACCTACCAAAGGTTCATGAATAAAATGCTCGCCAGGCTTCTAGGGAAGACAATGGAGGTCTATATCGACGATATGCTCGTAAAGAGCAGGGAAGATTTAGACCATCTGAGGCACCTAAACGAATATTTTCAGATTCTAAGATAACATCAGATGCGTCTGAATCCCAAGAAATATGCATTTAGGGTATCCTTTGGACAATTCCTAGGGCATATCATGAGCAGGAGGGGTATTAAGGCAAACCCGACCCAGCTGACCTTGATCGCGAATGTGCAGAGACCCTTGACCGTTCAAGAGGTCCAACACCTGACCAGGAAGATAGCTGCTCTCAGTCGATTTATCTCCAAGATGTCCGAAAAATGCAAGCCTTTCTTCCAATGCTTGAAGAAATGCTCTTCTGTCATCTCGGGGGAGGAATAGGACAGGACACTGACAAATCTCAAGTTGTATCTGAGTCACTCACTTATCCTGGCTTCCCCGGTAGAGGAAGAGCGCCTGTACGCTTATTTAGCAGTGTCCGCGGTAGCGATCAGTGCCGTACTATTCATCGAAAAAGACGGCAAACAGAAACCGGTATTTTATATAAGCCGCATGCTACTGGATGCCGAGACGTGATATAGTGTGGCAGAAAAACTGGTCCTTGCTCTGGTCAACACTAAAAAGAAACTCCGGCAGTATTTTGAGGCACACTCGGTCACCGTGTATACGGATTTCCCCATCCGTCAAATTTTGGCCAAGCCAGACCTGTCAGGACGACTGACCAAATGGGCCATCAAGCTGGGAATACACAATATCGAGTATCGGCCTCGAGCGGCGAAGAAAGTACAGGACATGGCGGATTTTCTGGTAGAAATCGAATCCTTCGGTGAGCAGTATGACCCGTATCAGATGTCTCAACTCCGCCCCCCTTCAGCCTGGATGCTCCACACCGATGGATCCAAGAATGCCTCAGGGTCAGATATCAGGATAGTCTTGCAGACCCCAATGGATCTCAGAGTTGAAAAGGCATTGAGGCTCGGCTTCCAGGCGACTAACAATGAGGCGGAGTATGAGGCACTACTACAAAGCCTTGAGCTGGCACTGCACTTCGGAGTAGAGAACATCGCAGTAAAGACTCGCAGTTGATCACGGGTTAGGTCATGGAAAACTTCAAAGTAAAAGAACCAAGGTTATATAGGTACTTCTCCAAGGTAATAGGGGCAAAAGCTCGATTTGGCAATTTCAATATCGAACCGATACCCAGGAAGATGAACCAAAGGGCTGACGAACTAGCTAAGAATGCATCAATCGAGGGTACGGCTGGAAGCATAGAAGTCCTCTCAGAAGGCGGGAGCATAGAGGACCCTCTACAGACCCCTGCGCACCATGTGTTCGCAACCGGAGCTGCTGACGAAGGGTGGATGAAACCCATAACACAGTATTTGACATTGGGGAACCTGCCCGCAGACCCTCGGGAAGTAAGATCAGTCAGATTGAAAGCTGCCAGGTACTCGATGGTGGGTGAACAGTTATACAGGAGATCGACAATGGGTCCGATGCTACAGTGTATAGGTCCCGTCGAAGAGCAAAAATTGATGGAGAAAATCCACGAGAGAGTATGTGGCAACTACTCTGGCGAACGCAACCTCACCCACAAGGCTCTAACGGCCGAATACTTTTGGCCATACATGATGGCAGAGACAGCCCAATTCGTCAAAAAATATGATAAATGCCAGAGGTTCACCCCGATGAAACATCAGCCTGCGGAGATACTTCATTCGAATATAACCCATTGGCCGTTTGCTAAATGGGGTCTGGACATCGTCAGAGAGCTTCCCAGAAGTCCAGAAGGAAAGAGGTACGTCATGTTGGCCACAGACTACTTCACCAAATGGGTAGAGGCCAAAGCCTATACGACCGTTAATAAGATAGACACGATTAACTTCATTTGGAAGAACATAATCTGTCGATTCGGGATCCTGAAAGAGATACACGCCGATCATGGCACGTAGTTCCAAAATACTAAGCTCAAGGAGTTATGCGAGCTATATGATATAAGACTCAGTTTCTCTTCCATGAACTACCCTCAGGGGAACGGCCAAGCAGAGATAACGAACAATGCCATATTCAGCAACATCAAAAAGAACTTACAGAAGGCTAAAGGAAAGTGGTTAGAAGAACTGCCGGCCATTGTGTGGGCCCATCGAACCACAGAGCGGAGGTCTACTGGAAGAACGTCATTCGCCATGGTCTACAGATCAGAGGCTGTGATCCCGACCGAGGTCGGCCTCCCGACCCTCCGCTCCGAAGTGGTAAAAGATGCCCCCTTAAACGAACGTCAATTAAGCCGCAACACAGACCTCTTAGAAGAAACGAGAAACATGGCCCTAGTCCACCTGGCTTCATACCACCAGCAAGCTAGGTCCTACTATGCGAAAAAGGTCAGTGCCCCGACGATTTAACGCCGGGGATTGGGTACTGAAAGCTAGAACAGAGAATTCCTCAAAACTGGACTCCAATTGGATCGGACCCTATGAGGTGATCAAAGTGCTCGACAATGGTGCGTATGTCCTGAAGGAACTTAAGACGGGAAAAAATTTGTCGAACACGTGGAACGCTCAGCACTTGAAAAAGTATCACATGTAAGGCACATACATATGATGTAAGACCATGTGAATGTCTATGTTGTTGAAAAGCTTAAATCCTAAACAGGTCAAGTTCTCATTTTGCCACATAGATTCATCTTTTGGGTTACTATAGAAAAGGGGTCTGCCCACAGTGATAGACCCCACACACTATTCACGCATGGGACCCATGTGAACGTTTATATTATTATAAAACTTAATTCCGAAATAGGTCAGGTCTTCTGCCACACAGAAAAGGGTCTGCCCATAGTGGCAGACCCAACGTTTTAGTTGCACAGGCAAAAGATCATACCAAGTTGCCACGAAAAAGGTCTGCCACAGTTGTGGACTATACACACTACTTGCGCAATCGAAAATGCTCGTACTATGGGAGTCACATTGCTCGTCGACGACCCGAGAAAACGTACGAAGAGAAAAGAGCTATGCAACCAAAAATTTGCCAGCATACCTCGAAAACACTCGTACTATAGGAGTCATGTCGCTCGTCAACGACCCGAGAAAATGTACGAAGAGGAAAGAACTGTGCAACCAAAAACTTACCAGCAGACCTCAAAAACGCTCGTACTATGGGAGTCATGTCGCTCGTCGATGACCCGAGAAAACGTACGAAGAGGAAAGAGCTATGCAACCAAAAACTTACTAGCAGACCTCGAAAACGCTCGTACTATGGGAGTCATGTCGCTCATCGACGACCCGAGAAAACGTATGAAGAGGGAGGAGCTGCGCAACTGAAACTTGCCAGTATACCTCGAAAAAGATCGTACTCTGGGAATCAAATCGTGCAATAAAACGCTTGCCAATGACCCGAGAAAACGTACGAGAAGAAAAGGGATGCGCAACTCAAAAACTTGCCGGTAAACCCCCTAAGGAACATTTTAGCTCTACGAATGGCTAAAGGAAAGCAGGGTCGGGATCCATCTGTTGGAAGTGGACCCTCCCTAATGAACATTTTAGCTATACAAATGGCTAAAGAAAAGCAGGGTCGGGATCCACCCGCTGGAAGTGGACCCTCCCTAAGGAACGTTTTTACAAAGGGTCAAAGGAAAGCATGCTCTGACGGGGGATGATTTATTTGCGCATAGGCGGGATGTGAACGAATTTGGAGTCTACCCGTTGGAGGCAGTCCAGTACCAGGCCAAACGTGAAGGACAAAAATTAAGATTAAAATTTGTTTATTATGTCCTAAAAATATAGAACGCACGGTTAATAAATGGTGCACGATCATAAGCCCTATTTATGGGAGGCAGGTCGCGGACGGACTCGTAGGAAGACATCGGAGTGATAGTGCCCTGTTTGTTCCCAGTAAGAGCCGAGCCCAGGCCTTCTCCTTTGTAACGACGGGTCCAAACAATGGTCGACCAATCCCTGGAGCTGGGTCCGAGCACAGTCCCATTTGGGGTTAGAGAAATCCAGCCAAACGCGCGGGTCGAACTCTGTCAAAACAAGCCATAACAGAAGTTATACCTCCGTAAAACCGGATGAGTCAAAACTCGCATCCCTATCTTCGGAACTAATCTTAATAGTCATGGCTCAAGGAGGACTCGCTAATAGTCTGAAATCGTGCCCATCTGAGTCATCCAAAATTATTTATATAGACAGCTAGAATAAGGTTTAACTCTACCCCAGATGTGATCAATAAAGAAAAAGAAAACAGACTAAAGAGAATTGCACTATATTTATTATTTATACGGAGGATTACAATTGGGGTCAGCTTTATAAATGTACAAAGTTATGGGCCCTAATTACCTCCGGCCAAGGGAGCGCAGCCAGTCCCGACACTTGGACCAGCCCCAGTGGAGGGTGGCGTATCAGGATCGGATTCGTCACTAGATACAATGACCGCACCAGACCCCTCACCAGTTGAGACTCCGGGACCAGGCTGACCGTCAGGGACTTCCGAAGTTCGACCTGACGGACCAGGAACAAGGGTAGGCTCTTTGGCACCAGAAGCAGATGTAGAGAGCCCGTCCTTTTCCACAGCAAGTATCTCCATCACGTCAGCCGGGTACGTGATGCTGATCTCGTCCCCAAGCCGTTGCATGTAGTGCTTGACGGAATAGTAGTCTCTCCCGATTCCGCCAGGATGAGCATGACAGAATCGCCATGGTGGGTCGTCGTGAGGCTGGCGCACCGTAGTTAAATCTTACTGGGTGAAAATGATGGGGGCGGCAGAGGTGCGGCTTTCTCCTGACATCAAATGGTTGACGCAATGGCCCATCCCCCTCAGGCGCTTCACCCTACCCTTAGCCCTCTCGGGGGCGGTGGCCTCCTCACTGCGGAGTCTGACGCACTCCGCGGCCACAAGCCTCACGGCCTCCTCGAGCTCGTGGCTAGACGGCGCCACCAGGTCGATCCATCCCCTTCCCATGATGACGTTGATGGAGGATTGGCAGTCAATGACGATGAAATCCACATCCAAGCATCTCTCAGCAGCGTAGACATTCAGGGTCACAACGCCCAAAGGACTGACCCTCGTACTGTCGAAAGCGAACAGCAGCTGACAAGTCAGCCTGAGTGTGCTTCGACGGGATCTATGCACCGTAGCATCGGACCCATTGTCGATAAGATCCTCAGTAAATATTCTAATAGGCGAATCATCACATCATGATTAGGAGTTAATTATTTCTGATTGCCACGTATCCCTATTTTTCATGTTAAAAAAAAGAGCAAAAGTTGGAGTTTTTCTAGCAGCGAATTTTTCTACGAGCCTAGTAATGTAAAATGTTAACAGTGACATATTCTATAGCTTAACGGGATAAGATCTATAATTAAAAACTCTTCAAAATATATTCTCTGACTAGTGAAATTGGAAGCTCATATGAATACACAGAGAAATGTGATCAAATTACCCTTTTTTGGCTTTTTCTTTCATTAAAAAAAAATGTGACTTTTTAGTAATTAGAAATATTAATATTGGTTTTCTGAAAACACAAAATTCTTGTTTGAAGGTAATAAAATGGGATAGAAATATAAGAGAGGATAAGTGCTCAACACAAGCGTGTGGATGAAAGCCAATATTTTCTTTTAAAGACAAGCTTGCATCTGAATCCATCTTTTAATTAGCTTTTTCCACAAGGACCTGCTCACAGGCTCACAGCCAGAAGAAAGTTACCTAATACCATGTATTCCAAGTCAATATTGGCTGGAAGGGAATGGGAATCCACTCTATATTGGGTGTTAATGATTAACATTTGGTCAAGACTAACCAACCATTAGATTAAAGTAAGTAATTAAGAAAGAAAGTACGATTAGCTTTTTCTATTCACAGTCGTGATTGGCCAATGGCCTCTTATTTCAAAGCTGTTGCAAATATTCAATGGATGCTACCGAAAAAAAAAAAAATTCACCCTTATTTAAACATTGTGTGTTCCAGCTTTCAGCTTCCGTTTCAAGAAAATTGGGGTGAAACCACGTAAGGGTTTATAGTTGAAACTACTACATTAACCATTTTGAGTTCTACCCAGAAACCTGAAACAATTGGTTCATCTATACCGAATTCATTTAATATTTGTGGAAATTTTGAACGTAGTTTGCTTTTAGCCCACTTTCTTGTATGTCTCACTATCTAATAATACGTGCCTAACCCTACTTCTTTGTGAGTATAACTTAGTAGTCAATAAGTGAAGAACTACCTTTTATAGTTCTTCAAGGAATATAATGGATGCTGTTTTCTTTACTTGTTCCTCTTTTTCTATTTTTTTTTCCTTTAGAGAGAAAAAGATTGTTATGTCTAAGAAATAGAAAGCTTTTTTTTTTTTTTTCCAATTTATCAAATCACCGCACAAACACTCAAAGAATGTTAAACTTTCAACCATTGACTCATAAAAGGACCCATAACCAAAGAAAAGAGGGCCTTTTACGAGAATATCCTTTTTTTTTTAAGTTATCAAAATTTATTGTTCGTTTTTTACGTCTTTTATTAAGTGTCCGAATATATTTAAAAAAAAATTACTTGGTTTATCTAACTAATTTACTAGATATCGATATATCAAACTAATTTATCTTGTATATAAGATGATATATTCGGATATTTATTAAAAGATGATTAAGCACATTCTTTAAAATTAAGCTTAAAGAACGAAATTAAGCTAATTTCTCAAGAAAGGAGCGGAGAAACTAAAGATGGGCTTCTTAATAGGTGTTCATGTTTTATGGCTGGGAAATGGACTTGATTAGTAAGGTAGTGTTTTGAGATAAAATGACTCTTAGTATTTTGTATAATGAAAATAGGAGCATTACAACACTAGTGACCAGTAGTTGGTACTAGAAAAGTGTCATAAATTTAGAGGCTATCTATCACTAATATATATATATATATATATATATATTTAAATGTATTTTTTTTAGCAAAATCTGTCATTAATATTGTGATATTACTAAGAAAAGTATTTTCGAAAAACAGTTCTAGAAAAGTTATTTTAGCTCATGATACTCCTAGTCTGGTCCATCTCCCTATGAATTAAGCCCAAATCAAGTACCTATATCTTGAGCCCCCCTCGTTGTGGAGTATTGGATCTTCTTTTCAACCCAAAACACCTACCTAGAAGGTCCATCTCTAGGTAAGCCCAAACAGTTGAAATCACGCCACGTGGATAATCCTGAGTGGCTTGCCAGCTCTACCAGAATCTAGCCGATGGCAAACTCTCCTTCCCACCAATCCTTTGGCAATGCTAAGAATGTTTCCAAGAAATGTGGCTGTCCTTGTTACACACCATGTCTTTCCCAAACCACCACAACTACTCTCCTCTATAACTCCCTCAAAACATAAATATTTTTCTCTTTCCCTCAGGTTTTCTCTCTGATTTTCTTTAGAAAATGGCAACTTTGCAATCTCTTGCATTCTCCTCTCCACTCTCTAACTATCTGCATCAACCACGCTCTTATTCAGGTAATTTGCCCATTAAATTTGGCTAGAGCTATTTAATCTAAACTTTACTGTAGTTTATGTACATTGTGTGTGGTTTTGGCAAGTTTTTGGCTCAACCATGTTTCTACTTATTCCATTTATGTGCACATGTAGGCAAATGAGCAATCAAGACAAAGTGAGTACTTGAGGTTTGCTTTAGATTGTGAGAGGTTTAGCATTTTCTTTGTTGTGAACATGGTATTGTTGGCAAATTTGGGGGTTTTTCCTTTTGTGCTTTACTATAATTAAAGGTTCAGTTTCTCTTTCCCTTGTATTATCTTCCCCTGATATNCTTGGCGAATTTGTTGCATGTTCTGCTATGATTTGTTGGTGCTGAAATTTGTATTCATAAGATCCCAATTTAGATGGATAAGAATGGTGAAATATTTGCTTATGTGGCATTTGTGCTCTCTTTTTCTTCTTCTGAAACATAGCGAAATGCTTATGTTTAAATTTAAGCTTTTTGTAACCACAAGATGCCATAATTGATAAACTACTGATGAGAAATAGCACTGTTTCTATTGAATTCGATACCAATATGCTTCTTTTGCTGCTGTAGGTAAGGTATCTTGGACCATCCAAGGAAGTTCACACTCTGCATTCAATGGTCAGTCTTTGCAACTGCCTCGCCTTCGATGGGCCCGACAAAGACAGAATGCCCGAGTGCCTGGTTCCATGATAAAGATGGTCAAGCCAGCTATTCAATTCATCCAAGGAACTAATGAACAGACAATACCAGACGTAAGGCTAACCAAATCAAGAGACGGTACTAATGGTATGGCTATATTCAAATTTGATCAGCCTTCTGTTTTTGACTCATCTGGTGAAGTTGGTGACATTACTGGCTTTTACATGATTGATGAAGAAGGTGTTCTTCAGTCAGTTGATGTAAATGCCAAGTTTGTCAATGGAAAGCCTGCTGGGATTGAAGCTAAGTATATAATGAGGTCCCCACGAGAGTGGGATAGGTTCATGAGATTCATGGAGCGATATTCTAATGAGAATGGCTTGCAATTCATCAAAAAATAAAGATGTATATCCTTCTTCATTTAAGCATTTACACTACCTTTGCTTCCATTATTGTTAACTTTCTTCTTTATTTTTTTTTCCATCTAGTGGAGTGAAACTTTGGGAATCCTGGTTCCCTTGTAAGTACTTCACTCTTCGTTTAATTCAACCAGTTTTGCTGTTCTGAGTAATCCATATACTCATTCCTTTCTTTGGTCATGTTTCCTTTTCCCAGTCATTCATGTATTTACTTACATATTTGGAACATAAGTTTTGGAGAATCGCACATTATTAAATTTGGAGAATCACACATTATTAAACTTAGGACAGTATGACTCAATTTCTGATTTTTTCCCTTACTTTTAAATCCTTTCTCTTTACGATTCTTTTCATTACGTTTAGTAAACTTTTTGCGTATTTCTACTACTACCTTATGTACTTATATAGAGGAGAATATCAAGGATGAATGAGGCATATACTCAATGGTCATAACTGGCTTTCTTAAATCTTAAAAGTAAATTCCATTCTCAAATATTCAAGAACACAAATCCAACGAGTCACAGGAAATTTAAATCGGTACTACATGACAGTCACTCATTATGGTCATTTATTCTTCCAGGTCACTGAGATGGGGCTTCTAACTCTGTACAAGCCATTTTGGGCATCAACCCATGTCAAATGCCCTTGTGCATAGCTCATACTCTCTGTTACAGCTCTCTTTCTTGATATAAACCATGCCCTATAACTCAGGACCTGGTTTTTGCCAGTGAACACTAACCTCCGAGGCTTAACTCTCACTCTAACATCCTGTGGTGCATCCATCTCCAATGAGTAAATGGAATTAGGACACCCCACATTAGTTACTTGCCTCTTAATCATCTTTCTCCTTACTCCATGCTTAAAAATTACTGAAATGGACGGGTAATTAAGGCTGAAACCCGTGTTCATAAGCAGAATTTGGCGGCAGCTCACATTCTTGTGAGTGATTGAGAAGACTTCTGAATTTGTGTATCCGAGAGTGCAAAGATGAGTGACATACTCATCCGGCCTGATGTCGTAAACCAACCCTGGATCAAGAGCTCTTCCAGGGTTCACATGTCCAGCGCCAACAGCAAAAACTCCGGCCGGTTTGTCCCCGTCCATTATAGGTTTTCCTGAATGGTCAGTTACATCAGCAGTTGTCATAATCGCGGACTTGATGGCTGCAGGGCTCCATCTGGGGTGAGCAGAGCGGATGAGAGCAGCAATCCCACTTACATGAGGACAAGCCATTGATGTCCCGGACATGACAGTGAAGTTCACCCTTCTAGAATCCTCTGGAAGGCCACTGGGGCCTAAGTTTTGAGGCCAAGCAGCAATGATATTGACCCCAGGAGCAATAACATCTGGTTTGAGGATTGAAGGGTTGGAGAAACTCGGTCCTCTGCCTGAAAACTGAGCTACTCCCGGTGCCTCAGATTTTCCAATGACAGTTCCTCCAAACACTATCCTTCCCACAGGTCTCCTGGTGGAGTTTATGTAAGTCTTTAGGCGAATCGATTCGTCGAAACCGACCAAGGTCGCTGGCAAAACATGGACATCAACCGAGTCTTCTTCTAAGTTCAGTTCTGTATTTGTCAAGACCATAGCTAAACCACCAGCTTCCTTTACCGCTTGACCTTTTTCTGATCTGCCATTGACTCCTCGGTCGCAAACCACCAGTTTGCCGCGTACTTGGGCTCTTGGAAGAGACCCTCTGAGGCAAAATCGACTCGCTTGTTCTCCACTCGTCACGTAAACCAGTTGGAGCTCTTTCTCAGAGCCTAAAATTCGGTTCCCGGGATACAAAGACTCTCCATAGAGTATTTCTCCATTGCCCATTTGAACTGTCGCAGGGAATCTCCTGTCCATGGTGCTTGCACCAATAGTGGCAATCCAAGGAGCTTCATTGGCTACAGAGCTTTCAATCGGACCGTTGTTTCCGGCTGCACATATGACCGAAACCCCATGCTCCATTGCTCGAAAGCTGCCAATGGCGATGCTGTCAGCGAAAAGTGGTATAGGGAAGCCGCCGAGAGAGAGGGAGAGAATGTCGACTCCATCTAAAATGGCAGCATCCATTGCAGCGAGGATATCAGAGCTGTAACAGCCACTGTACCAGCAAACTTTGTAGGCTGCAACATGCGAAAACGGCGCAATTCCTCGTGCCACTCCGGCACCATTGCCAAGCACATTCGCCATTGTTACCGAAGCTCCCCCGGCCGTTGATGTTGTGTGGCTGCCATGGCCATGCGAGTCTCGTGGTGACACATATTCCATAACACTGTCCGGCGAGACAGATGTCGAAGCCACGCGGTGGCCTCTTATGAAGTACCTGGCGCCAATGAGTTTCCTGTTACAGCTCGAAGAGTTGAAGTTTTGGCCCTCTTGACAAATCCCTCTCCATTTCTTTGGAACCGGAGGCATCCCGTGATCGCTGAAGCTCGGACTCTCGGGCCAAACTCCGGTATCAAGCACCCCAATTATAGTTCCACGACCAAATCCAGCTTTGTACCAAGCATTTTCTGTTGTCGGGTTTAGTCCCAAGAACTTGTAAGAGTAAGTGGTGTGAAGTTGAAGCCTTTGGTCAGCTCTTATTGCTACGACACCGGGCAACTTTCGCAAGGATTCAAGCTCGGATTCGGATAACTGAGCTGCGAAACCTTCCATGGCGGAGTAGTAAGAGTAAAGGAGACGAGTTGAAGGGTCTTCCTCTGAGGAAATTGTTTGCTCAAGAAATGACATGTGCCAATTGAGCTTAGTTGTAAACAGAGAGCTGACCATGCCTTGTGAGTGGAGCTGAACTATGTAGGTTCGGAGTGTGTTTTCCTGGAGAGAAACCGAGCTCAGGGAAAGGAAAATGATAGAAAATAACAAATGGGGTGTGGCTCCCATGGTTGGAGGTTGAAACAAATGGTGATTGGAGTCTGAATCAGCATGGTTTGGTGGAAGAATTGTGGGGTATTTGAAGAAGATGACAATGAAGAAGAAAATTTTAAAACTTGGTATGAGAATTAAGCATCCTCTGAGCTCTGAGAGACTTGAGTATGATACTCGTGAAGTTTAAGAGCTCTGAATCACGAGGATCCTTTGTTGTGAGAGAGAGAGAGAGATAGTTTGAGGTTTCTTAGAGGAGCTCCAGAGCTTGTTCTAAGCTTCACGAGATGTCTAGGCTAAGCTTTAACACATTCACTGCGCGACCGTTATATTCAAAAAATTTCTGGGATACTAAATTGATGTGTGGTGCTTGACTTGGCCACTTTTTCATTGTTGTCTACTATACAAACACAAGTGAGAAAATTTAGCTGAGTTTTGTATTAATTGCATTGTTGAAGAAGTGCATTTGTGCACACGCTCTCTTACATATACATATAGATATAGGGTACCTATATATATATACTTAATTTCATGGGCTCCTCTGGCCTCATGTACCTTGTTGTTCTTTATTTCTACTGCCCACGTTCTGAATTCTCAAGCTTGTTGTTATTTTTAGTCAGGAGACCATTCCATGTCATAAGAAAGGAGCGATTAAAAGCAAAAAAATATGGTGGCGTATGATTTCAAGAAAAATGTCTGATTAAAGTTAGAGTTATAGATTTTGCTGATTTTATTTTGTTATTATTTTTAGTTCTTTAGAGATTAGAATTTTTGTCCCCTTTTTACTAGGTGTTATCTTTTTTTTTTCTTTTTTTTTACAAAATTTGTTCTCGTCCCGTTGAGATTCGTCAAAAAAAAAAAGGACTATAAGTTAGTGATAAACTGTTTTTATGCCAAAAAAAAAATAAAAAGAATACGAAACGGTTAATATTGCAATTTGTTTGATTAACCAAAAGAATACGAACTCGGACTAGATCAGTCGATGTATGTATGAGTTTAAGAAATTCAGGAGTTCAAAATTTGGTAGAATGTGTGTGTTATTTTCTTTTAGTAAGTGGTGGTCATTATTTTAAGTATAAAATGACAAAAAAAAAAAAAGACAACTAAAAATTTAACGTCAACTGAAAATTATGCCCTCCTCTCTGGTAACCCGTCCGTCATTGAAAGTTAATTTACTGAAAAGTGACAAGTGAAAGCCAACACAAACTTGGGAAAGAAGATTTAAAATAATAAAACGACAAAAATTTGAAAAACCGGCATGAGGTGAGAACGATGGAAAAGCATAAAAAGGTAAATACATAGAAAACGACGAAAACTTAAAAAAAAAAAAAAATGAATCAAGGTTTGAAACGACAACTAGACAACAACCACAAATGCCAAAAAACATAAGAGATTATCAAACCCGAATACCGACCAAAATTTATAAGGCCCCGAATAATGAACTTGAAAAACAGCAGAATATGTATAAGAAGTAGAAACTGGAATAT
Organism: Parasponia andersonii; assembly: GCA_002914805.1. NCBI lineage: Eukaryota > Viridiplantae > Streptophyta > Magnoliopsida > Rosales > Cannabaceae > Trema > Trema andersonii. Next base: position 421,412 of record JXTB01000352.1, read on the forward strand.
AGCAATTTTCGATCAAAATTTGATGCTCCAACAAAACGCGTCGGCTTCCTCCGAGTCCGAAAGAGTGTTAGACGATCCGTAAAAAATGTCGTTCATTGTTAAATCTACTATCGTATATTACAAACGGCAGTCGTTTTCAGAGAGAGTGAGATAGCAATTAGAAAACGATGCGCTGTTTTAGAGATCATCCTATGTTCAGTCCCTTGGTAAACCCAAATTCCAATTTAATTCTTGACTATTAAAATCTCTCAAATGCCATTCTTAGATTATACTTTACTTTTAATCTAAAAATAGAACCAATATTGAGACAGAACATCATATATATATATATATATATANGTACCTTCTGATTAGCAACCATATATATATATATATATATATTCATACTTTGTAGTACGAGGAATTGATGTATCAAATGTTCCTAGCCAAAATAAAACTTAAACGTAATTAAACTACTAAGTATTACGCACTTCAGAAATAAGTAGAGAAAATGAGACTGTAAGTCCAGGACTAAAAATAATATTAACAAGCAGTTTTATTTTAAAGTTTTGGCGCCGTTTATTATCTAAAATCTTAGATATTTTAGGACAATGTGGAACATGTTCATCAAAACTAGAGTTCGTCTTCCATAAACGACATGTAAATTGAGAGCAGATCTAAGATGGGTTCCTATGTTCTATTTCTTCCCTTTTTAATCAAAGAAAAAAAAAAAAAATATATATATATACATATATATATATATATAGTGATTTTCCACCGTCTTAGACTATCGACACAACCACGCCTGACGCGTCCCCTCAAAAGAGAGAGAGGCAAAACCAGTTCGATTCCAGCTAATATCCAAGTCCAAGCAACTAAAAAAACACACTTCTTAAACACATGCAGCTCAAATCCAGCTTTAAGGCAATACATGTGAGCATGGCTTAATAAGACAGTTTATTTATATTTGTTCTGAATAGGTGTCAACCATGCGCACCATATCACGACAAGTCAATGAATTTGGCAGGAAACATGGGGCAGTACTCTTAAGCTTTGTCACATATTATAGTTTATAAGCAACATATGCCCTCTCCTCCACTGCTTACTTCACTAACTCACATTCAAATTAACTAGTACAAAATAATAAACGCATTGATTGAAATGTTTATTAATCACTCAAAACTTTATTTCCTGTAAATGAAAGAAGATGAAAATTCAACTACGATACAACAAAAAGAATGGCTGACCAAAAGACATTATGCGGAGAAAGAAAAAAAAATATGGTATATATAAAAAAAAAAATGCGTCTATGTTTTGATTTTTAACAAGAATATGGGCCAGGCTAAATTCTGAGATGGGCTCATAACAAGGCCCCATCAAGACCATACCTGCTCAAGATTGTCAAAGTAGGAAGTCTCATTCTAAGCTGTTGTCTGCATGAACTAGGCATTACTATAACTCCAAGTGCTGTATAGTTGTTACCTCTTGTTATGACTGGTTTCTCTGTTCATTCTTCCAGGAATTTTTTGCAGCTTCCGCAGAAGAATCGGAGGATTCGCTGTTTCCATCCTTTGGTTTGGAAAAGAAGGGATCCCATTCATGAGGTCCCACCTCGCGTTGTCCCTCCTCCAACAAAGCATACTTCCAACTGTTCTCTTCAATGAAGTTCTCATCTGAACGACCTTCGATTATGTCTCTCCTTAAGTTAGTGACTTTGTCTATAACTGCTTGTACGGAAACGTCAAAGGCATCTTTGAGGTTCTCCAACTTAGAGCGGGGGTCTGCATATACAAGCCTAGGGATAAGGCTTATGACATTCTCCCTCATGATTTTAACCTGTTCTGGAGGAATTTGAAGAAGCCTTTCCTCTATGCTAACATTCCTCTTGCGGATGTCATCCTCTGGAATGAACACCGAATACTGGGTATAGTTCTTCGGAAGATGCCAGGTATATTGTGTGTATGCTGACCCCGGATGGAAAAAGACAGGTATGCAACCAGCTAACATTGAATCGAAAGCAGATCTTCGCGTGTATGAATCACCCTGTGGTTGCAAGCAGAATAGGGAACTCTGAAACATCTGCATTATACTGCTCGGCGAATGACACTTGCTCTCCCCAAAATCACATTCCAACAGTTTGCCAACCTTAGACCTCCTGCATTGATCAATGATCTGGCCTCTAATTGACTTGGGGTTACCAGGACGCGGAGCACCAGCAAAAGAAAAAAGCCACTTCCGCTCTAGCTTTCTCATGCGCTCCTGCCAAAGAATTACATCTACGTCCTTAGCTGGATGGAAGTATGTGGGATATGGAATGCCAAAATCGTTAGCATTCCACGGACTTGATTCCACCACAAGCATAGACATATTCTTTGCAGCTGGTAAGAAGAGGAGCTTGTTACCCCAGTCCGATTCTTCTTCACTCAGTCTCCTAAAATCCCAAGTTATTCGTCCAGCAACGAGGAAATGGTCTTTGCCACCCATAATGCCCCACTCAGGCCTCTTCATAAGCCAATCAGCCAACTCAAGTGAAGCTGCATCCCTCGTTGAAATATTGTATCCCCATAAATACCGAGCAATATCAAACCCGGCATAAAAGGGTACAAAAATAGCAGCAGCAATAGACGAATCACGGGTCAAGCATTCATACTGCTTCATCCTGTTTCTGAATATGACATCAACAGCAAATTGATTTGTTGCATACCACCCTGTATCTGAGAACACCCCCTCCACATTCTCCAGTGGAGGACCAAGCCCAGCATTAGTAGTGAACTTACACATATTGGTCCAAAGACTTAAACTCCTACACTCCTTCAACATATCCTCATTAAACCTTGAAGGAAGTTCATGAACATATATATACCTCCCACCACACGGATCGCTCTTGTTTTCAATGGTTCTCAATGCTCTCATGAATGGAAAATTATCCTTTTCATGAGTTTGGGTAGTTTGTGGAGGAGGGTTGACCATTTTACGAGGACTGGGTAAATGTTCAAAACTTTGGATAGGTTTTGAAGGAATGGGCGTTTGAAGATCATTGGTAACATGGGTAGCAGAGGGATCAATCTCAACAGGACCAGGTTGCAATTTGACTGATTCATCAACACCATTATGTCCAAGCACAACGAAATGAAAATACAACAACAAAATCCAGAAAAACGCCGACAACGACGCCAAGCAACAAATCCGGTTTTGCTGATTCTTCCCCGTCCCCTTCTCCATTTGCTCGGACGGAACACTCGCCGCCGAGCGGCGTCTCATTAGATACCAACTCCAATCCCCAAATCCAATAAACCAATCACCAATTACAACCCATTTCACAAATCATATCCAAAGTTCCAATTTTGCATCAAACAACAAGTACCCACTTCATAAAATTAACAAACAAACAAAAATCCCCGAATCCCACGTCCAAAACTCGCATCAACACGATATTGTACGAGAAACAAGCCCCATTTCCATCAACAACAAAGTACAAGCTTTGTAATATAAGCTCCCAAAGAGCCTGAACAGAGCTTATACTAGGACAACAATTACAAGATCGATACACAGAGATATCGAAACTAAGCTAAACTCATCAAATCAAGAATCAAAAAAGCTGAAATCTTTTGGGGGTAACAGTCAGTACGAATCAGGAAAAATCGCCGAGCTTGCTCAACCCGTAACGTATTGTAATCGTTCGAGAGCAAAATATACATAAACAAGATGAAATCGAAGAAAGAATCGCAAACTGAGGAGACGAGATTCAGAAGAAACTTACAGAAACATTTTGATTCGCTCAGAGAGATCCGAGACTTCTGCTCTGGTTTTGTTGAGAGAGAGAGAGAGAGAGAGTCGAAAATGAAGCGAAGAAGCGAGAAAGAAGATGGGAGTATATAATCGACTGGGGAAGGCGCACGTTAGTAACGTGCGCCGGATTCGTCTATTGTCGGTAGCCGGTGGGATTGCGCCACGTAATTTGGCATGAACGACGTGTCGGACCGCGGAAAGTGATGTCATTCCCTTAAATTACGTTCCCCTGAGCTGAGTCTTGAGTTGAAAACCCACTTTTGAAGGGAAATTGACAAAATGACGAATTGCCCCCCACCTCATTTTATTTTTATTTTTATTTTTTTGAGGGGAAAAACAAATAAATAAAGGAATTGCGAGTACACGTGGAATGTGTAGGGTGGGAAAAAAATGGGCCCAGGTGAGTTTGACAAACTGGGCCACAGGACTCAAGGGGTCCAACTTAGGGGAAGGTGATGTTCCACAAATGCATAAAAGAACGCATTTGGTATCACCTGTTACCAAATGGCATTTGCCAGACTTTCTTTTGTCCTCTTTTCCATTTGTTCTAAGGGAAATTTGAATCTATCTTCTATTAGGATTTTGTTAAAAGTAGGTGTAATTTTCAATCAGGCAAAACATGAGATTATATTGAATTTAGCCTTCTAGTTTTAATAACTTCATATTCATAATTTTAAATGTTTGAAATTGATTTGGCTCGTAAACGTCTTAATTAAATGCACTATAATCCCTTTTTTGTATTTAAGACTTTGTTAATTAAATGCACTATAATCCCTTTTTTATTTAAGACTTTGTGTCAGAAAATGGTATTAAGCATGATTTCTGCCGTAACCCATTACTTGGTTGGAGTGATAGACGGCAGAGGCAGAGTCGGAGCCAATTTTATTTATTAATTAAAGGAAGCGTAAATGGGATATCGGGATATGGTTAGCCATACCCATCAACCAAATTGAGGACTTTCATGCGTGTTTAGGAGAGGCTTTATATGTCATTATCAAAACTAGGATTTTATCACACCTGTTTTCTCTCTTACATCACATGCGATTGTCTAATGTCTAATGTGGACAGCATTTCGCAAAGAGACAAATTAATTAATGAAAAGACTATGTTCTATTTAGTAACGAAAGGAAGAAAATAAATGACCCGAGTTGACGCTACAGCCTTGCCAATGGCCCATTTATTTCCCTTAATTTGTCATATATAGGTTGCTGAACAACAATGGTCAATAGCCTTCGATCTTCGTTTCCTTTTTCATTTTCTAAACCTAAGTGCTATAAACCAATAATAATGCTAAGCACTACTTACTTACTGATAAAAATAAATTGTAAATTTTTAATTTGCGGGGGTGAAGATTCGCATTTTTATTAGCCTAAGCACCTGTTATTTCTAGCAATGCACTTTTTTAAGCTATGAGCAATAAAATCGTTCTTTCAAAATAAAATATACAAGTTTATGGAAACCAAAAAAAAAAAAAAAAAAAAAAAAAGAAAACGTCAAAAATACATAAAGGAGTGGGACAACACTCATGGTTTGGAGCTTCATTTTGCATTTCCCAAGGGGATAGAGTGATAGGACGAATATGGCGCCGTGTCGAGGGTTTCAAGTTCAACCATTTAGTCCTCGTACTGACTACTAGCCCTAGCCCTTGCAACACCACGTGACGTGAGAAACACGATCATGGCCTCATGTCATGAGGAGCTGAATTTACATTTTACGCCATTTTTATTTTGTGAATGACTTTTGGAGGACAATAATTACAGAAGTTCGTAAATTTGATTGGGTCAAGATATGTATTTCCTTGTTGAATATGCCAAATCAAAGGTAATTTTATAGTGACTTCATCACTTATATTTTTTTTTTTATTTTTTTTTTTTTTTTGAAATGTATACTGACTTCTAGCTGTAGGTTGGTCCTGCCGCCCTCCCCTTTAGGTTTCCTTGAACTGGGGTATTATTTGGTAGAATGGTCAAGGAATATCTTTAATTATTAATAACAAACATTGTTTAAATGGCTACTTTAAAAACATGCAAGGTAGGTGTAGTGTGGCACTAACCTTTTCAACAACTGATTTGTCTTTTCAATGGATATTCTTAAGATTGTGGACCTTGATCTACATTCTGCAGCCACAAACGCACGTATTATTGTAGTTTTGCTAAGTCTTCCGAGTGTCCATGGCTCTCTCGTGGTTAGGGAGCTTGGGCCAGTGGTTTATGTGAAGATGACAAAATTTTGAAAAAGATAACGGAAGTTTAAATTGTTTCATAAAATTACTTAAAATAGTTGCGAGAATTGGGTTTAGGGAATTTTTCTCTATTTTTGATTCTTTTTTTTTTTTTGCCTATGTTTGTTGATAGAAAAATAAATGACACCCCCATTCTGTTTCCACTTTCCCCTAGTTTTACTTTCCCAACTTTTTTTATAAGCTCAATTTACCTTTGTTTCGTCATGAATTGAGCCTATTTGTGCCCTTTTTTGTATGCTTTTGATTTGACATCGTGCTACTTGTTTATGTCATTATTTATTCAACTTTCAAAAGCATGATTAGCACTACTACATACATCTATATTGTACTTTAGTGCGTGATCATGAGCAATATTTATCATGAAAACTAAAGTTAAAGGTTTTAGAATATTCCCTCAACTTTCCCAAAAGGTGGAATTCACTTTTCTAATAGATAATCTCCTAGAATCATAATGTCCCTTCTATTTCATATACCATATATCTTTAAAATCTTTCTATTTCACTTTGGCACCAACAAAATACAACATCAGCAACAAAGTAGGGTGAGACGGAATGAAGCAATGATTCTGTTATGGTCAACGAGTAAGGTTCTTGGAAAAAAAAAAAAAAAAAAAGGTGGTGTGAGGGTAAATTTGGATTGGTCGAAGTTGAGAACTTGAATTCTTAGACGTGCCAACCACACATGTAAAAGTTCTAAACTAGGTTTGGTGTACTATATTTGCCATCGTGCCATATAGGTCAACAAACTTTTCTCTAGTGAAGTTGTCAAGTATTAGTACTAGAATTAAGGCTTCTGATACTTGGGGTAGGTGAGGTCCATTGATCGATTATGCTTCTTCAATAAAATTTATAGTCGTTTGTCCGTATACATGTGAATTATTGGTTTAAGCAAGTAATAGATTTATAATGTGCTGGGAGTTGGGGAATAATAATGTTGATGAGGAGGGTTGGAGTGGGCAACCACTAAGTTTTTTGTGACCACCCAGAGCGAGTCATGGTCGGATGCACACATAACAGCCCTCAACATGTCATGCATGTGGACGAGGCAGAAGCATATAAAAATGAAATTAGCGTTCATTTTTGCAACGTAACCATTTAAAAAAAAAAAATGGGATAGGATAAAAGCATTATTTTTCGTCTCCACCCTAAAAGAAAAAAAAGTCTTCATCTTATTCCCTTTCATTAGTTTTATTTTAGGCCCCTAAACTACATGGTTTTTTAGTCTTATTTTGGTACTTAAATTTTGAAATGTGTCAATTTTTTTTAAAATTATGTTTTTGTCTCAATTTTGTTAAGTTTTTGTCGCAGTATTGGCCTATAAACTTTCAAATGTCTAACTCTAGTCTCGAATTTATGTTTTTTGTCTTAATTGTGGCATAAAACTTATAAGTTACAAGGTCTAAACCATGACTAAAAGAATTATTTTAGGAGCCAAATTTGTGAGAAAAAATATAATTCAAGGGCAAAAACTTGACACTTGAAAGTTCAGGGACTAAAATTGAGACAACGCATAATTTGAGGGCTAAATCGGACATAAATTTCAAAATCCATAAGTCAAATTGGGACTCACCCTATAGTTATGGGTCCAAGAGTGAAATTAATCTCTCTTGCTGCTGAAGTTCTCTCTTTTACTAGATCGAAAAATCGAATCTTTCATATATAAATTCAAATTTCATTCTTGGACTCTTTGTGGTCTTATAATCAAATTCTTATTAGTGACTTTTTCTTCTTTTTTTTTTTTCTTTTGTTCTTAAAATTAATGATAGTAAATTAGTAGATGACATGACGTGAAAAGAATTTTTTTAAAAAAGTTTACCAATGGGTATTTTTATACTTGATGCAAATTTAAAAAGTACGTAAAACGAAATTTTGCAATTTCACGAGGGCTCAATTTTGCAATTTAATGAGGGGGTTAATTAGAAATAACAGGATACGGAAAGTAAAATAAAATAAAAATAAAACGACCCTTTTATTATTCCTTCGGTTTCCAGATGCATAAATGGCACCCCGAGAGTCCATCTTATTAAACTTTTTGGTTTAGTATTTGTATTTTACATCATCTTAATTTCCCCAAAAGCGAAAAAAAAAAAAAAAAAAAAAAAAAGAAGAAGATAATTTTCCGAAATTAGTGAAAGAAATGAAACCATTATAAACAGAAATTCATATAATACTGAACAATGAAAGCAAAAAGAGAATGGAGATTACAAATGCAAATAGAGAGCCTACATTAGTAGTAGAGGATCTACTTGTTTTATTCTTTCTCTTCTTGTTTGTTCTTTTAGATTTTGTACCCAACTTCACGTCTCCAAAGAACAAGTGAACTCCTGGATCTCTCATTTGCACTTCACTCTCGTACAAAACAGAATTGGTTGCTCCCTCAACGTTGTTGTTTATGTAAATGTTAATGCAACAACAATCGTGGGAATCAGATCCGTCACCTCGATGCAGCGAAAACGATGCTCCAGAGTTCTTTCCTTGGAGATTGATACGTTCGAAGGACTCAGGGCTAGATTCTGGGGCCATTTGACAAGTTCGATTTGCCTTTTCGGTAGAGCTGAGATTTCTTACTCCTGTTTGGAATGCATGAGAGATTTTCCTGGATGAATGAAGAGCTTTCCCTGTGTTTGGCTTCCTTGCTTGTATTTTGCGCTAGCTATATATTTACTTTACCTACAACTAAAGACTCGCCTTTTGCTTTTTTTTAGTGTATTGACTGAATTTCTTCTTTTTGGAACAATTCCGTGGCGTTTTCCACGGTTGTTCTTGGTAGATTAATCCTTGAATCTTGATTTTTACATCGGAATATTTCACTTTGCTTCTGCCTTCAAGGAACACCAACCTTGTGGTAGAATGACTTTGCCCCGAGTCTTCGAATGCTGATTCTGTTCTTGGAACAGAAAATTGAACTCAAACCACTTATACGAAAGCAAACTATGACGCAAACCGAGCCTTGTTTTCCACAACGACGTTGTAGTACAATTCTTCGCCCTGGCATGATCCCACCAGACAATGTTACTCTGTCGTTTCCAGTACTCCACACTCCACCCAGTGATACAGTTACATTGGTATTTTCGTGTGTAAGTGTACTATATATATATATATATACATATGAGAATTTTTTATTGTAAAAAATAAAAAAACCGAGCATTTTTTTTTATACAATTTATTATAATCGTTAAATTATTTAAAAAAATTACTTATAAATAGGTAAAAAAATAATCGAATACCTATTAGGACAACATAAATATATATATATACGAGAACTAGTATAAAAGGTTTTTTTTAATTCAGTATCAGTACGCACGTCTATTTTTACCATTAAATTTCAATCTAACAGTGTCATCATTAGTTCAAATTGGAACTGGTTCTAATATAATTAGTTATAACTGCCGTCGGTCAAAATTAATGTACTTACTAATAGTAAATAAAAAGAATAGGTACCTATTGGACTAAAACCCTATATAACATGTAGTACTGTTTGCAACTGAAAAATTCTGATACTAATCCCAGTGTCCGATAATAGTCTTTCTCTGGTTTTCGCTTCAATTCATCCGCATAGATCTAGACCAACACAAGTTCATAAATGAGAGATACAAACACGAAAGTAAACAACGAATCAGAAGACTAACGAAATGAAATGAAGTACCATTTCAGCTGTAATTCATAACGGGAAAAGAGAAGCAAAAATAAATGTAAGGGAGAAAACAAATACTGGGTTCCCTCCATTCTCAGGGCTTATGAACTCGAGCCAAGAATAAAAATTCAAATATTTTAAAAATTACAAATTTGCAATACTTTCTCAAATTATACAAGTCAGAAATAACTGAAGAACCATTCTGCATATGGACCATATTTTATTGCTTTCCTACTTTTTCCAAAAGCACCTCGAAGAAAACCTGTCACGCCAAATGACATAAGTCTCAAGATCTCAATCCTCACCGAAGTTTTCGTCACAATATTCATTATTACAATGCGTTGAAGTTTTAACAGTATTTACATCCTGTGAATGGTTTAGAACATTATGAGAGAATGAAACAAAATTCTTGCATCCATACCTTGTTCGACTTTCTAACTAGGTCGCACTCTTCAACAAACAAGAAAATGCTTGGACTAGGGCCCTTGGAACGTCATGGCCAAGCATCCGGAGAGATTTTTTCACTGATTGTAGAACCAAATTGTGGACCACCCTTACGATAGCAGGTAAGAAATTCAACAGGGTATCCCTTCAGCTTATGAGGCAAGATTCCAAGATCATTGAAAGTCAAAGCTGCAGCAGAACATTTATCAAATTGGAGCATGTGAAGAAAAACATGGAAGGAAAAATCTGTCAAAACAAACATAAGAAGAAAGAATGAAATCACCATGCTAAATGTTATTGCTATTACCATCTTCTGAGACAATTGTATCTGAAGTCTGGGCAAGGATCTGATCTAGGTTGAAAATTTCAGGATTGGGTAACGGGAAGGGAACCTTGTTGAGTAATATTTCTCGTGGCGCTGCAATGGCCTGAAATTATACAAAACCCACGTGCAGCAAGCCTACCTTTGATGCAACCAAGGATGGGAAACAAAGCACATGCATGGTATGTACACGTATATCCAAGACAAAATAGCAAAGGAAAAACTACACCCATGGTAGACTTATATTGAAAAAAATCTTTAGCACAAATCCATATGGCATCATAATATGTCGTTATCATTTACAATTATCAACCAGTTATATATTTACCTTTGCAATGGGGAAAGGAACTTTTACGTATCGAGGCCATTCACGGATCACATCATACATAAGCTCTGCCTGTATTTCATTCAGAACTGAGTGAAAACAACCCACTACTGTGACATATGATGACAAAAGCACTAGTAATTACCAATTCATGCACTGTAAAGACCTCAGGCCCACCAAGTTCATAAATTTTTCCCATGCTGGCACCATCATCTTTCAAGGCAGCGACAATAGCGGCAGCAACATCAACAACATATACAGGCTGAATTCTGTAAATGGTTCATCAACAAAATATTCATATATGGCCAGCCCAGAGGAAGGAAGTGCATTTATGAAACAAATTCATAACTCGTAACAATTGAAAAAGCAGGTATTCAAGTTCAATATGTTAAACTAAATACATACTTGGTAGATCCATCCCCAATGAGTGGCAGAAAGCCATACTTTTTAGCAAATCGTGCCCACCGATTCAAAATTCGATCCTCTGTACCAATCATTACAGCAGATTTCATAATTGTGGCCTGTTAAGAAGGAAAATATAAGAAAACATGTTCTTGACTCAAAAGAGACTCGCATGATAAAGCATTCAGTAAGTACTAAAAAAAGAGACTAGATTCAAACATTTTGTATCAGTCAAGCAACACGTATGAAAATATATTTGAATATCATTATTGAAAATTTTCTGTAACAGTGTAATTAATATGGCACTAGTACAAACTCAATAGACAAGCCATTATCAGCCATCAAATCTACCTCAGGCAATTCTCTCAGTACAGCCTCTTCTGCAGCAGCTTTAGCTCTTAGCATTCTAGACGGGGATGATGAAGATGCCCCTAAACAAGAAACTTGAAAAAATCTTACGATACCACCATGTTCTTTAGCAATCTGCACGGATTTTTGTCACAATACCACTCAAGGATCAGGACAATTATTACTACTCTTTTTGGTTAGGAAGGAGAGGGGGAGGGGGTGAGAGGGGATTAAAAATACATGAATTTGACTCGATTAAAATCCAGACAATGCATTCACAAATAAAGAGAGGACACAACAAGGAGACATATAAACTATGTAAATTCCTAAGAAAAGAGAGTATCTAAGAGGAACAAAGAATATTCAAATCTGAAGGAATTATTTTTCTTTCTCCTTAAGAAGAATAAGATAGAATAGTCTATTTCAAAATCCTGTTTTACGTAAGAAGATGCAGATACATAAAGTCACAATTCCTAATTCACGTCCCAACAATGATAATTTTGAGAAGGGGGAAGGTTCTCTATACAAGCGGAGGAACCCACCGTTGCAAGTTGTTCAGCCATGAAATGGTTTACTTCTTCAAAGCTATAGTTCCTTGTTTCATACTCCTTTCCTGCCAAAAAATGTAACTGCTAAGGAGGATTTCATTTCTGTAAGCCAGGAAGATAAAACTTCAAAAGCTAAAAGGATGCATACCAATAAGGTTAATAACTACATTAGCCTTTGCCATTACAGCTTTAATCGAATTTTCATCTCTCGGATTGTATTTCATTGGCACTATCTGTGAGAGAAAATCTTAAGAAAATAAGCCACTTAGCAGATTGAAACAGTGACCACGAAATTAATATAAACATTCAGAAGAGTCCAGCAAAACAAAAGTAATTGTCCTATGTATAGAAAAACTATCCACATATAACTCAACCTGTCCCAAATCCCCCATCAACTTCAGATGACGATGTGAGTCTTCCGAACCCCGGAAAGGAACTAAAACTTGAGATCCCATCTTAGCTGATTGAGAAGTGAAGAATCAGCACAAAAATGCATTAAAAAGATTTAACTATTGAATGATCAATTAAGGGTTATTCCAAACTTATTTTCAAACTCTACCGATACAATAAATAGTATAAACACTCAGTTACCAAGTTGTTGCACGAGATAACGACCAAGAAACCCAGTTGCTCCAAAGACTGTAGCCACTATGCCACTGAAAAATAAAAACAAAAACAAAGTTTATACTTTATATACTAACATAATGGTGGGGACTAACTTGTACCCAAACTGATGCCGGGCACTAACGAGCCAGAGTCTAGGAAATTGCCAAAACTCGCACGGGTAACAAAAATTTTGGGGTCAGTATGTGATTGTTTTCTTCTAAGAAGTCACATTCGAAATGGGGTTTGGGCATTGAAAACAATGCCACTAGCTCAACTGTTAAGTACAGACAACCAGAATTTTGGGGTCAATATTTGATTGTTTTCTTCTAAGAAGTCACATTCGAAATGGGGTTTGGGCATTGAAAACAATGCTCTTAGCTCAATTGTTAAGTCCATTTTTGTTCCTACATTTTCTCAAAAAACCCAAAAGAGCATTAACTCAAACCTCCAACCCTCAAAATTTTCCGCATTTCCAAACAACCAAAGACCTAATTCGAAATTACCAACATCAGTATTACCTTACAGATGATCTTCCACCAGTCCCCTTACGAACAAGGTGACCAAGTCCCTTGGTGGCGATGGTAGATCCGTACCTTGGGTGCTCAGCTCCATAACCTAAACAAATAAATCACCAAAACATAAACGCTCAAGGAATTAACCAATTCAATTAGTGAAAATTGCGATCGTAAACCCTAGAGAGATTGAAGAATCCAGTGTTTACAGTGATCGTAGAGAGGGTAGATAGACTTGAGGGACGAGATTGAAGGTGAAGGACTCAGAGATTGGTGCCCTAGACGCCTCGCTACGGCCTGCATCGTGCTCGTGCTCCTGCTTGGCTACACTCGCGAAGAGAGAGAGAGAGAGAGAGAGAGAGAGAGAGAGAGGACGAACGAAGAAGATGGAGAGAGACCGCTCTGAGAAGATGGGCCTGGTAATGAAGAAGACGACGAGAATGAGGGTTCTAAGGCTGGGTCTGGGTCTGGGTTTTGGAACTGAGCCCAGGTTGTATGTGGGCTTTGGAGCTTTTTTTTGGGCCTCAATTACTGTGGATATTGGATGGTGAGTTGGTGACCCGAAATCATTTGTATTTTTATTATTACTATTTTCATTTTCTTTATATTTTTTGTTTCTTTGAATTGAAAAACCACAAGTGCTGACTTGTCAATATGTCGTGCAAGAACACCAGATCATGTTTTTATTTACCAACATTAGATAGATAAGTAGATCTTATCTAAATTATACATGTTTACTAATACCTAATGAAAATAATAAAAAAGAAAAATATTTGGTATAGAATGATAAGGTATCCAAATTTAGTTATTCTTTCTCAATTTCTCTAATTATGTGAAAAATTCCCAAAATTTATTTCAAAATAGATTAGTAAAGTAAACGTGGAAGAGAACAGTAAACAGTTCCCTCGCGCTATGGTCCATTACTATACATTAAACGCAGCCTTCGTCAATTAAAATTTTTCAGACAGTACTTTCAATCAGATTCGTTTTATTCCCAATAAAATAATAATAACAATAAAATCATTTTCTTACATCAAAATAGAATTGTGCCAAAAAAAATAAAATAGTTATAGTTACATTATTAAGAAATTGTGCCCCGAAAAAAAGTTAGAATAATTATAGTTATAAGTCCAATTTTATTTGGGCCCTTTAGCCAAACAATTGAATTTTGGATCATAATTTACAAAATAACCATTTTTAAAATTGAATTTTGGAAATTATTTAAAAAATGATCATTTTTTATACTTAGTATATCAAAATATATTGATTTATTTTTTAGGAAATTGATTAACCCTTTCAAAAAATTGATTTACTATGTAAAAAATTAATATACTTTCTAAAAAGTAGATCAAATAAAAAAGTTCATTCATCAAGATAAAATTATAAAACAATTGTTTATTAAATAGGTGTAAAAAAGAGCCATTTTTTAAAATTGGTCTATTAAAAAAAAAGAAAATTTCTTAAAAATACTCATTTTATTTTCATGTTACAATTTCTAACCATTAGACCTATACTCTAATTATATTTATAAGACTTTCCCAAATTACTTTAGGAAAAAAAAAACGTTAATTTTAGATTTAGTCCCTAAAAGATAAATCTTATTTTATTCTTAGACTTTTAAACTAACTAATATAATTCAAGGTAACAAAGTATGATATTTGAAGTTGAACTTTCAGAAACCTAATTGAAGACAAAAACATAATAGAGGTTCACGTTTCGGAAGTTAAGAGAGATCAAATAGAATATATTCAGGAAATAAAGTTGTCAAAATGGATGGGTCAGGCTTTGGGGGTGAACAGGTCGGGATAGGCCCGTCCAAATAAGCGGGTCGGGCTATATGGCTGACAAAGGGTCCCAGCCTGACCCTATGGCCCATGCAGGCCGGCTCATTTCGGCTTGCATTTGGCATGTTTTCTTTAAAAAAAATATATTATTTTTAAAATAATTTATTAATTTAAAAAACAAAACAAAATATATAATCATATATGTGTGATACAATTTTTCTCACAAATAATTTTATAACTTTTATGATAAAAAATAAAAAATAATATGTAACTTAAGTTGATAAAAAAAATTAGTAAAAAATAATTAAATTTAGAAAAAAAAATAAGTAATGCATAACTTTTACAACTTTTGTTTTTTTTTCTAATTTTTTTAAAAAATGACCAATGACTATTATAGCAGTTAGGAGTGGGACAATGAAAGCACGGGTCTGGCAAGCCCATGAACATTAACAACAAAAAAAAGGCGCCCAAGCCAACCCAACTCAAACCGAGCTGCCATCCGAGCGGGGCCTAGCTGACTTGGCAAGCCAAATGTGATAGGCCCACCTTAGCCATGAGAGTATGACCAGGTTAGGCCTATGCCTACTTTGAACAAGTTAAGCTGGACTAGGCCGTGAGTTAGCCCACTTGACCCGGCCTATTTTACCAGCTTTATTGGGGACTAAAAGTAGGTTTAGCCCTCAAAAGAATTTAGCCTATAAATTGTCATACATATATAATTGGTCTTTTTCTATTTTTTAAATGTTTGCCATTTGCATATTACTTGATAAGTTTTAATGTTTCAATAAAATGATACACACACTTATGAACTAATGAGGTGAGAATGAAGTTTACATGTATAGTACATTATTCTTTGTCTGAACCTTTATGAAATGCAAAATGATAATTAAGTCAAAATGATAATTCAGATTCACTCTTGGAAAATTAAGAGACTAAATGAAAAAAATAGAAAAATTTAAGTGGAAGACTAATATTTTAAATTTGATTGAATAAATGTCTACTTTTTAAAATTATATAGCTAAATGTTCAAGTATATATATTTTTACATTTGATAGATATATTTATCTACTAATTTTAGTTAATGTACTGCGTATATAAATTTCCACATTTGTTATATAATATTTTACACTTGGTATATAAATATATACATTGAACATTTTGCTATAATATTTAAAAAACGGATATTTACTTAAACTAGACCCAAAATTTGGCTATTTTGCTACAAGACCCAATAAAATATATTCAGCGACTAAAAGTAAGTTTGGGCCTCGAAAGAATGAATATGATCTAGAGGAAACTACATCATATACCTCTTTTCTAAACTATATGTAATAAATATCCATTTTTTATTTTATTGACTTCTTTGTCCTTTTTAAAGTTTTAACGATTTTAGTTTACTATTATACCCTATGTAAGTTAATTTGACATATTCATCTATATAATTAATTTATCAATGCATACAAATAATTTATTATAATATATAATTCATTTACTGATGTATGTAATTAATTTACTAATAAATATAATTTATTTACCACAACATATAATTCATTTACCAGTATATATATAATTTATTTACCATAATTTATTTACCATAGTATATAATTTATTTACCAATGTATATAATTAATATATTGTCGGATATAATTTATTTACCATAATTTATAATTCATTTACACATATAAATCATTTACTATAGTATACAATTCATTTCCTACGTATATAATTAATTTATCATAATATATAATTCATTTACCCTTCCACTATTAAATGACAACATTCATCTATTTATCATTAATGTATTACATTAATTACTTATTATAGGGTCGTATTTAACCGATTTACACTAATATACAATGATATACTGTGAGTATAAAGTGGTATAAAGCTGATTTTTTTTCACATATATCATTGATACAACCTCTAATTAATTTGATTTACAATTGTTTTTATACATATATTATTTCCAGTGGAAAATGACTTCCAAGCTGTCATATCCGCAAATAATTATGTACATTAATTGGACCTTATCAGTTATACTTATATCAAGTTTTGAAGAATTGAACCCATGCATTTATTCAAACTCAAACGATTTATAATGTTGTAATAAAATATAAAAGCTTTTCCATGATCCATTATGCCAAGTCGTCTTACTGCGTAGTTAAATAGAAGTTTGAGTCTTTATCCAGGAAAAAAAAAAAAAGTTTGAGTCAATATGAGAATCAAACTACCACACACAAAGCATTCATTTTTGTTATCCACCAAAAAAGAGAAACTAGAATGTAAGTTACAACTTACAATAATAAAATCAAGAGAATATAATTGCTACTTTAATTATAACTGTGATTTCAAACAGTTTTTTGCAAACTTTTTATAGAATTTTGTTCAAAATTAAAACATTGTACTGTTTATCAATTTTTAGACTAAATAATATGAAAAGAAAATCCGAAAAAAAAATTCAAAATTTTATTGGAAAACCAAAGAATTTTTATCTGCCATTGAAAATGAGGAGATGGTAATGGACGATGAATCAGCAGAGTGTAGAAGTCCCTATGATCTATATATTGTCACAAGATAAAATACGCTCTGTTGTTAAATATTTAGATACCACATAAAAGCAAATCAAAAGGTGAAGATGCTGTTGTAAAAAACAAAAATGCTCTTGCAAGATATAAAAACAAAATTGCTTTACAAATATATTTATACAAAAAAAATTAAAAAACTAAGATGCTTTGTATAACAAAAATGAAGGAAAGATGCCTTCTCCTCAGTGCTTATAGATAGGCTTCATGTATTGTAATTGAAACATACAGATAGGATTCATGTATTGTAATCTTTTAACGTTTGTCGTTTGCACATTACTTGACAAGTTTCACTGTTTCACTAAAGTGCCACACAAACTTATGAACTAGTGAGGTGAGAGGATGAAGTTTAAATAGTCCACTCTTGGTCTGAAGCTTTATGAAATGCAAAATGATAATTAAGTCAAAGACCAAAGTTGCTTAAGGTCCTAAATACTATTCGACATTGGAGCAGAAATTTGTCTTACGAGAAATACTATCTTTTTTCCCTCTAAATCTTGATATTTAAAATGGAGAAGTTCAATATCATAGTCAATTACGAGAAGCACATCCATAAGTCAATAATTTGGTCAAAAACTGAGTAACATGCAGAATTTCTTTTTGCATATCCTTGACATTGGAAGCAAATGCAGTAGGCAAATATTCCTACAAAATTTTCTCCATGAAAACATGGTAATGTTCGATAAGGGTAGAGGTAAGCTCTTTTCAGTCTTTACAATTGAGCTTTACACTGAAGTTTATTATTCCATTAAAGAGGAAAAAAAGCCTATCAAGAACAAAAAGGTCTATAACTATATTTTTCTTGCCACTAGAAACTGCAGAACCAACGCTTGAGTTGAGTTTGACTAATTCAGCTCTACAAAGTCCCCCTAACTGGATAAGAACCTCATGCCTAAGACTACATTATTTGACATTAATTTAACCCCAAAATCTGCAGCCCATTTTTTCCTTTTTTTTTTTTCTCGTGTGACCTATTGCCGAACTCCCCCACCAACCCATCTTATTTCCCTGTTATAAAAAAAAAAAAAAAAAAAAGCCAACCTTGAATGAATGTCAAAGTTTCTGCTTTGCGATGAATCAACCCGTGATCATTTCGGAAGTAGAAACTAATTCTTCAATGGGATTTTGTTCTTATAACAGGAAATGACCTACGCCAGTTCGCCTTTCCAGTTTGTCTGTTGAATCGCCGAATGCAGCAGCCACATCTGATAAGAAATGGGTTCTGTGCTCAAGCAGCGCCTTCAGATTTTTGGCTCCCTGGCATACCATTAAAATCTAACAATCTGGTATGCCGCTTGATCGTGATGAATATTCAGTTACCAATTTCAAAAACATAGATGATTTATCCTCTAGTAGTCTTGCAGGAGTATCAAACTCTGCAACTCGACCTACAAAAGTGTTGAAAATCAAGCTCAATGAGCACTTGATGCAACCACATGAATCAAAAACAGTAAACAGAAAACAAAAATGAACTCAGGGCCAGTTGGTTTTTTGACATTTTCAATGCATATTAGCTAGATAAGTGTAACATAAAAAAACAACTTTCAAATAGCAAGTTTAGAACTTGCATAAAGTGGCTTAATAAAAGGTAAACTTACCATCACTGAGAACCAGAACGAGATCACTGTCAATAACAGTTGGGATACGATGCGCAATGGTGCATACGGTGCAATCCTTAAACTCCGTTCGAATAATTTTCTGGATAAGATTATCTGTGGCCGTGTCAACTGATGCTGTTGCTTCATCAAGCACTAGTATCCTGGCTTGTTTAAGCAGTGCGCGACCTAGGGAAACTAGTTGCCGCTGCCCTACACTCCAATTGTCTCCATTTTCAAGCACTGCAATTCGCATTCATAACCAACTGATTAATTATCTTTCCCCACAACTTGAAGGATTTTTTCTCCTAGTTCTTGGAGGGCCTAAAAAACAGAGTGAAAAATATATTGTACCTGGTGTATTGAGTTTCTGCTCTTTCTCACGGATTACATCTCCTAGCTGAGACTTGTCAAGTGCCTATACAAAATTAAATCTCAAATGCATTACAAAAGACATATGAGATACGTACATATTAACACATCCGGACACAAAATGAGATCTAGTATGCATGGTATTGCAAACCTGCCAAATTTCGTGATCTGAATGCTCTTCAAGGGGATCAAGATTGTTCCTGATTGTCCCTTCAAACAAGGTAGGATCCTGGGGTATGATTCCAAGACGGCTGCGAAGATCATGTAGACCAATTGTTGAAATATCGATGCTGTCTATTAGGATTTTCCCACCTGCTGGTTCGATCAATCGAAATAATGCCTGGATCAAAGTAGATTTACCACTTCCAGTACGTCCAACAATCCCAATCTTCTTTCCACCAGGGAAACTGCAGGTTACACCATGAAGCACCACGGGGAGATTCTCCTTGTAACGAACCTTCCATGCACAAAAACGGACCGTCAGCAATTTCCACACGATGCTTTTTTACCCATAAATACACACAGGCGACACTATTGTGATTGTTAACATATTTGGAATGAAGTAGGGGAACACAATTAGCATTAACAGTAAACACACATCACTCCAGAAAGTTAAAAGTCTTTCTGCCTGACAAGGGAAGTAGAAGTGCCAACCTTTAAATCAACTAGATCAATTGTTCCATTCTCTGGCCACGAGGTTGGAGGGTGAGAATCTTCAATAATTGGTGGAGCTTCTCCTGGAATCTGGCTGTATTGGTAAATTCTTTCTATTGAAATAATCTTATTTTCAAGCTTGCAAAAGCTAAGTATCCAGCGTGAGAGTCGTGCATTTAAATTAAGGCCATAAGTCACTGCTAGGCCTGCCATGCCTGCACATAAGAGGAAACTACTGTTAGAAGTTGCACAAATGTTTTCTTATACTTTGTAATGCATATAGAAGTGGCTCGCTGAAATAGTGAAAACTAAGATGTATAAATTCCAAACAGCTGACATTGTAAACAAGTCAGCATGATGAAGACACAAGCTAGAAATGATTCATTAGACATTAAATTTCTAGCTCAATGCTTTCACATTAAGCTATTAACCTTAAAAATGAAACTGAATACCTGTTTGGTTCAAAAGGACAACTTCATCTTGTTGTTTGACAGTGTTCACAGTTCCATATTAAAACAAAATTCCTCAGCACATTGCAGACATGTAATTACTAATAAGGGAGTTACAACTTACTTGGATCAATACTCCCGTGTGGAAAGCTCACTAGCAAAATCATGCAGAAAGCAAACACAAAGGTGGAGAGTAATTCCATGCGAAGGCAGAGCCATTCTATAGCTGCAAGACTGCAGAAGAATGGGCGAGCAAAACAATCGAGAAGATAAAGATTCTTCTTCACAAATCTCTTTTCTTGTCCAAAGCCTCTTATTGTGGCTGCTCCAGCAATTGACTCTCCAAAAAGATGGATAACTGGAGATTTCTGGATGCTAACAATACGAACCAGCTCCCTTGATGAAGCCATGTAGTATTTCTACATAAGGGAACATCAACAATCAGTTACCTTTCAGCAAAGAACTGGAGCACCAAATTTAGTTGTACTTATAACCCCATGGAGATGAAGTTCTGGGGTTGATCGAAACCTACTATATGATTCTTCAAAAATTAGAATAGACAAAAACAGTAATATTGATGCAATATTGAGCTAAATCTCTCTTCTTTCTCAGCTTTCCACAGAACCAAGAGTTTTTACAATGCAAGTTATGGAAATATTTAATTACCTGCATCCACAAGCAAGCAACAGCCATAGGAACAACAAGAAGCAAAACTTGCCAGGTAACTTTAGTCATTACACCAACAATGCCAATAAGTTGTATAGTTGTAGAAGCGAACCCACCAAGTCTAAAAGGAATATCAAGATCCACTACACTTTGATCAATTGACACCTGAAAGGTGAAAAATGTTCCACGAAATTACACATGTGCAAAGGATTGATGTTAGAAGGAAAAAAAAATTTTCTACTACAAAAATGAAAACTTACACGATTCAAGATTCGTCCAGAAGGAGTAGAGTCGAAGAATGACATAGGTGCTCTAAATACACTTCTAAGCATCTTCAGAAACAGTTTCTGCGCAGCTGCTAGACCAAATGTAGCTACTAGAACAGCCCTTACAAATATAAACCAAGAGCTCCCAAAAGCAAGGGCCATGTACACACCAATAAGGATCATAGGACTCACTTTAGGTTTATCTCCTTCTGTCTGGGGATTTGCCCATGCCATCCACCAATTACTGGCAATCTGAAGGAACTGAAATAACGTCTGGGCAATAATTATAAGTGGAATCAATAAACCTTTATATGCTGCAGCCATGTACGATAAGTACACCTTCATGCTGACTCTTCCTCTTACTCTCTCCTCTTCCTGAACAAGCTGCTTTTTTCTTGAGCGTTTTGCTTTCTTTTTCTCTTTAATTGCTTTCTGCTCAGCAGCTGATATACCCTCTTGAACTTCCTTCGCCAAATTGTCAATGTTATTTCCATCTGGATGACGTTTTTTACCATTTGTAATAGATCCATCTGGAGACAAGTTTTCATCAGAATCCTCTGATGAGTGATTTGGGATATCCATGGCTTCAATTGCCTCGTGATGAGCAGAGACCAATGTGTTAAAATCAGTTCCTGCTTGTAAAAGATCATCATATTTTCCTGCCTGTATGATGTGCCCTTCTTTCAGAACCTACGAGGTAAAATGAACATTAGAAATGAAACTTTGACAACATTGGCAAGTCTCCAATATTAAATACTCCATATGACATGAGAGAAGTGATGTTTCTGCTAAGATGCAAAGCTTAGACCTTATTGCAGATGCAATTCATACAGAAAGTAGCAAACACTTCTAGCTAATATATGTGTATATAGGTACGTACAAAGACACTTCACATACCAGTATCAAATCTGCAGCAGGCAGAAATTCAACTTGATGAGTCACAAAAACCACAGTTTTATCTGCTAATGCCGTCAAAATATATTCCTGCATTCCCATATTGAGTATTTAGTAATTTTTTATTTAACTACTTGTATGAATCATGCAAACAGCAACTCTGACCTTAAACAACTCTGAGCCAGTGTGTGCATCAACTGCACTAAAGGGATCATCAAGTAAATAAATGTCAGCATCTTGATAGAGTGCTCTAGCAAGCTGCACTCGTTGCTTCTGGCCACCACTCAGATTTATACCCCTATCACCTATTATGGTCTGATCTCCATGTGAAAAAAGCTCAAAATCTTTTTTTAAGGAACAAGCAGAAATAACATTCTTGTACTTTGGTTTCTCCATTGGGCTGCCAAAGAGAATATTTTCTTCTATATTGCCAGACTGTATCCATGCAGACTGGGGAACATAGGCAGCACTGCCACATACTCTCACCTGAAAAAAGATTTAAGACTAGTAAGAATACAAGGATTTCACAAAACCAGCGAGGGAGAAAATATGAGACGAAAACAACTGAAAACATGTAATAACAACTTACTTCGCCAGAGATCTTTGGGATCTCCCCAAGGATACAAGAGAGAAAACTAGATTTACCAGAACCCACCATTCCACAAACAGCCACACGCATTCCTTTCTCTACTTTCATTTGTATTCCTGACAATGTTGGCCGCGGAGAGGTAGGGTCCCAACCGAACACGCCATCTTTAATTTCTATAGCGGTGTTTGTCATACCTCGTGGCAGGGTAATGGTTGCATTTTCCTGTAATTCTTCCTCCTGCAGGAACCCAGAAATTCGATCAAGAGAAACTTTTGTCTGGGCCATCATTGACACCAAATCAGGAAAATTCCTAAGTGGTTCTTGAAGTATCCTGAAAGTGGCCAGAGCAGAAAGAACACCACCTGCAGTGAGCTGGCCACCTAAGAATATCGAAGTACCGAAAGTGACAGCCGAAACGAAAATGGGGGAGCTCCAGAAGATGAATGTAATAAAAGCTTGCGAGTAGAGCGCTCTGCGAAGCCACTTGAACTCTACACCACGCATCTCCTCTAACTTCACTCGGTACCTCTCCTCCCAAGCTTGCAACTTGAGAATCCTCATGTTCC
This sequence comes from Parasponia andersonii, assembly GCA_002914805.1. Classification (NCBI taxonomy): domain Eukaryota; kingdom Viridiplantae; phylum Streptophyta; class Magnoliopsida; order Rosales; family Cannabaceae; genus Trema; species Trema andersonii. Next base: position 444,979 of record JXTB01000352.1, read on the forward strand.
TTAGACACTCGGATGTTTTTCTCATCCGGTCATCCTTGGCAGCCATCAATTTGTCTTGATAATCTTCCTGTACTTTCGCCAGAGGAACCGTAACAACAATGGATATAATGGTTGCAATTAACGTTGCAACAGAAGCAATACCCACATTCTTGTACAAAATTGCAAGAGCTAGAATGATTTGCATGGGAAGCATCCATATGTCATGGAGATACCAAGAGTAGTCTCCCACCCTCTGTACATCTACTGCCATGTAGTTCACAATCTCTCCGCTGGTGTGGTTTTGCTTGGCGGTGCTTGAGAGCCTTAGCCCCTTACGGAACACCATTGCGGTTAGAGCTGACCTGACATGCATACCCAAAATGTCCACCCCAAGATACCATTGCCGAGTTGTTAAGGTCTCCACCAGCTTTGCTGCAAAGAACGTTCCAGCAAGGATATATCCTTCATGAGGAATCGTCTCTTTCCCTCCCAAGTAATCAACAAAATAGCTAATCATATACGGGCCAACATACGAAACAAGAGTATTCAAGCCGGCGAAGATGGCATTACAAGCTGCCTCCTTCCAAAATGACTTGAGAATCGCCCATGCTAAAGACGGTGGCCTTGATGGATTTTCCGCCTTCAGCTTCTCCCAATTTGAATTCAAGACCTTATAATTAGTCTTTGCTCGATCTTTTGGAGCAAGGAGGGGAATGTCCTTGAGCTCCAGCGGTCTCTTTGCTCCAATTGACAGAAGAGGGTTTAGCCATGAAAGCGTGGCCAAGCTAAACAGCCCAGCATCACTATATGGAGTAACCTTAAGACACCCTGCTTCTTCTTCAAGAAGCAATGGCTCCTGAAGATCAGAGTCTCTACAAACTTGAATACCTGTACTACCCCTTAAAGCAATGAAACAAAGGAAAGCTAGAGCTGGGGTGGAGGCCAAATTTGCCATGGCATGGGAGCGCAGGTACTTTGAGCCATCGATAAGGAAACCTCTACCATCAAAGTATAACGTGCACAAACAAACGACAAACGACACAAACCACCACACCCTCAACAACAATGGGAATTTCTCAGACACCTTGAATTTACAATGCAGAGCCGAAAAGCTCAAAACGAACCAAGCTAAACCTTGTGCAGCCGGTAACCAGATCACAGACCAATCCACAAGCTTCCCATTCACAGACTCTCTTATTAAACCAACCCCTTCAAACCCTAACACCAAAACTTGAACGAACAACACATAGAAGCAGCACAAAACGGAGATTTTGAAGTCCGTACCGATTCTAACGTCTCGAATTTCACCTTCGTCTCCACTGGCGCGCTGAACTGTGCTCCCATTCGCAGCTGAATCGTCCTTAAGCAGCCGAATTCGACCCACGCAGACGAAAATCTGCCTGGCGGAGACGATGAAGAGGAAAACCAGAACAAGCGTGAGATTGATGCAGATTGAAGCGAGTTCCAAAACGGGCAACCCTTCAATCGTGCGCAAAAGGGTATTCGGCGTTTGTGCTTCTGGATACGAAGACGAGAACCTATGAAGCAAAAGGTCGATACCCATTTTTGGATATGGCGACTTGGCCAAGAAGACGATTGAAAACAGTGAGTCGGTGGCGAGTTAAGCGAGAGAGATCAAACCGTTTAGCGCAAAAGGGCATTTCACCATCTGGGCTTTCAGAAGAAATGAACGTGTATTTAGATATCAAAACCTGAAGACACATTGCACATCAAAACAAATGAGGTTTTGTCTACACGGAACTCGAAGATATATATAAAGATATAGACAGAGAGGGGGAGAAGGGGACAGAGAGAGAGAGAGAATTCTCTCTCTACCTGTTATGGGTTATCAGAAAGGAGCAGAAAGGGACAAAGAGAGAAGAAATATCAAAAATCAGTGAAAGAAAATACCGAAAGAAACAAAGACTGACCTTACGGTTGCCTGTGATATGAACCAGAGAAAGTAAATACTAAGCGCCCAAAAAGCTCTGTCTCTCGGGCCCAAAACAGAGATGGTCACAGAGCCACCACTACAAATTCAGCACCCAAAAAAAAAAAAAAAAAAAAACAAAAAAAAAACGATAATAACTATGATCAGAACTATTGTAACACTTATAGAGAGAGAGAGAGAGGAAAAAAAAAAAAAAAAAAAAAAAAAGGTCTCCCTCTCCTCCTCTGTTTTATAGTGTTCAATGGTTAAAACTGTCTTCCTACCTTGTAACGTTGTGGACACTGCCGTATGAGTTGTGACGAGTGTGAATGAGGAGAGAGAGAGAGAGTGCGTTTGGGGTGTCAAAAGTAAGGAAAGATATAAAAATGGGGAAAATATATAAAAACTGAGATAAAAGAGAGGTGAGAGCGAAAAGCCTAAAACTTTCTTGTGTAGTAAAATTTTAAATTCTGGTTCATGTCTTGCTTCATTTACTCCTTATGATATAATAATATATATATACAGAGAAAGAGAGATAGGTAGGTGTTTGTTGCACTGGGAAGTGTATTATTTAATTAAAAACATAGGAAGGAAAAAAAAANTTTTCCTTTTTTCTTGATCAATGAAAGATTATTATTATGATTATTATTGTTATTCTAATTATTGTTATTATGTGTGTTGTAGATCATGTGATTATTAATGAGATCATGATAGCGATCTCATAATGTCCTAAAATTTTATTTTTTTTTTTAAAGGAGAGAGATTCTGAGTGGCAACCTATTGTTTGACATTACACAAAAATAAATAGAAAGAAGGTAGAGAGAAAAAAAAAAAAAAAAGTTTTATTTGTCAAATTGAATTACAATGAGGTGCGAAACTGACTTGATGTTGGGGTATTGTCGGGTCATGAACTGGTGGTGGAAATTTCATACGTCATATTTCAATTTTTCAGTTTGTAAAATTTTCTTAAAAAAGAGATGCTAATGCTAGTAGTAGTAGTAGTAGTAGTAGTAGATAATAATTAATAATTTAATAACTAGAATGTAATTTCATTAAATAGAGCAGCAGCCAGCCATGAGCCAGCCAGATAGGAATAGGAACAGTTAGATCAAATCAATCAAACTATGAGTAAGCCATTATTAAAACGTGTGTAATCAAAAATATTTATCTTGCAATAGTTTTTAAATAGTTACAATCTTACTAGTAGTTTAATTAACATTATTCATTTATTTGCTGTTTATAATAAAATTTTCCAAATAATTATAATTTAAAAAATAAAAAATCAAAGCACCACCATGGTTGTGGGCTGTAAAGAAGGCTATAATAGCAGGTGTCAAGTCTAAAAAGGGACCAATGCATGGCAGTGATGAGTGGCCAATTCATTTTGGATTGTTTTACGTTCAACTTTTTTTTGTATCAGCTGCCCCACTTATCACCACCTACTTGGCTATTTTTGGCTGCTTCTTCAGAGATCAAGATGATGACCAAATTACCTATTTAATTTTCGTCTTTGTTTTCATTTTGGGTGTGGGAAAGTTGCGGGCTAAAGTTGATCGTCAAAGTTTGTCTAATATAATGTTTATTTTAGTCTATATTTATTTTTTGCTTTCACTTCCTAGGATGATGAATTTTGAACATGTGATGGTGGGGGCTGAGCTTGAAGTACAATTTTTTTTTGATTTTATTTGGATACCTATGGTTGACAAATGAAATTTAAGCGAATACGATTGACACACGGAACTTATGTCCAATTTGCTATCACTGTAGTGTAACACTGTTGTAATTGTGAATCGAGTAACAAGTAGTTGTAAAAAAAATAAAAAAAAGTAAACATTGGTAAATTTATTTTAAAAACTAATAAGTTGTAATGATTAAAAGTAATCTCTAAGCGTTTGGTAAAAGTAATTTCTACTATATTTATCAAATTTTGTTAATTTGTATACGCTAATTATATCAATTTTGTAAAAACAATCTCTACCATATTTATTAAATTCTGCTTAAAATACAATTACATAACCGTTCTTAAAATCCTAATATCCAAAAATAAGTATTTATGAACACCTATTTATCTTTTCTTTTTCTTTTTTTTTCTCTAACCCTTTTAAAAGCTAGAAACATTGTCAATAACCAATCCCAAATGGGTAGCCTTTATAATAATTATGTTGTAAAGAAATAAAATAAATGGTGAACATATTCATAAACTACCTATATGAGATCAATATTTTTACTAATTTTAAAACATTCTTTTGCTTTGAAAATTAAATTTATTACCAAGTGTGTGTTGATTAGCATAATCAATGTGAAAAGGAAGTTGGTAAAAGGTAGCTAGTTATTTATATCTATTACTTTTTTTTTCGCTTGAAAGCTACTTATAGCCTGACTTGTTGTTTGGACTGTGTTCATTGTGAAGATCACAAACAAGAGTAATAGTGTATGTACTATTTGGAAATTGGAATAGAATGGAGTTGTAGAACTCACAAAAGAAAAGGAAAAGCTTTTGTTTTGGTGCTTACTTAAATTATTCACATTTTGAAGTAAATGTTTTTGGAAAAGGAGAGAGAGAGAGAGAGAGAGAGAGAGAGAGAGTTCTAAGTAGGAGTGATAGTTCGGATTAGGACAAAAAAATCTGATCAAATGTGTAGTAATTTGTGGGTTCTAATTGAGAATAGTATGTGCAAGTTAAAACTGAATCGACAGGATTGCCTCATTGTATGGGTTGAATGATTTGGTCAACTTGTTTTACAAAGAAATTGATATGAGTCAGTCTCAGTGATCATGGCATAAGGGCGTAAGGATTTATCCGGAGTTCTCGCCTCAAATAGATCAAATTTGAGCCTCCGTAACGCTAAGTGCTTCAAATTTTGTAATTTCACTCCAAAACCATATCATTCAATTAGTGGGTCACTGTGTAGTGGGCACCCCAAGTTCCTATTAGCTAACGAAAACATAAGAATATGCGTCAAATTGTGAAGGTTTCACGCGTAATCTCAGTATAAGCTCTAAAATAAGAAATTTTTGGGGAAAGTGTGATGACACCATTGATTCTTTTTTTTTTTCTTTAAAAAAAATTGATATGTTTCACGCAATATAAAATATCAAACTATCTTAAGTCAAAAAAATATGTGAAAATAGTACGCTCCTTAAACTGTGTACACCATATGAAAAAGCAAAAATAATGTTCCAATACAAGCAACGATTTTTAACTTAAAAGTTATGATCGTGTGAATATTTTTCTAATTCTGCGACTTGTTAATAAAAAATTTTATTTTGTTTTATTTTGATTACTTTTAGGAATTTTATTTCCAATGTGCAACATGAACGCGTACTATTATAAGCTCATCGTAAATTTAACATATTGTATAGAATATGTTACTCGAAATCGTTTTCACCAAAAAAAAAGAAAAAAAGAAAAAAAGAAAATGTTACTCTTAAAATAGGGCAATAAAACCTTTAAATAAAATAAAAATAGTAAACGTGGGTTATAGGTGCAGTCAGGAGTAACAATTGAGTTATGAATTAAGCATTACATTATTTAAATGAGTTGGGCACATTGAGTCCACCTATTTAACTGCATGTCCAGTTAGTGTTGAATATTTTATGATACGACGATCACAGATCAAGTTCAGCTTGAGACAATTTCTAAAAATATTGTACCTTAATCTAACATGAAACCAATGACACAATTTGCCACCCTTCTACGGTCTTATTAAAATTAAAAGACATTGTACTAAGTCTTACATTTAGTTGCAAAAATGCTGAAGAAATACTACGTAATGGTACATGACTTTTGTGCGTAACTGTTTATTTAAAACGTGTAATTTAGATGGATGACATCATATACTCTAGATTAATAAAAATTAATTAAAAAAAATTAAATTTTAGTATTGGTATTAATTTGGCATGTTACCCGTAATGTTAATTTATATTTTAAGAATTTTTTTAATTTATTTTTAAAAAAATAATTTTTTTTAGTGAAGCTTAATCAATGACTTCCATTTATTATAAATTAGAAACTTATTATAAATTAGATGAGAATACATACTATTTAATTTTAAAAATGATTTACTTCTTCCCTTCCAAGAAAAAATTATAGCTGGGGACATTTTACTAACAAATTGAGATATTCTGGTAAAAAAAAAAAATGGGATAATATTTTTTTTTTTTTAAATCCACGTTCTGCCTTTTTGCCAAGGAATTCTACACCATTTTACTAATACTAAATAAAACTTTTTATGTGTTTTTTTAATTTTTTATCAAGTATCACCATATCTATATATAGTTAAATTTGTTGAAAGCAAATATTTTTAACAATCAGATATATATTTCAAAAAAAGAAAACGAATTTTTTGTGTGTTTGAAGATTATTACAGATGAACTTTTGAGAGATTACAAATTATTTTTTTGGTCTTTTTGTTATCAAAAGGGATGCATTTGTGCATAAAAAGGGTGCAAATATAATCCTCTTAAGTGGTGTTTAGCGTATTTCTTTGGTGAAGATTGTGGTTGTAATTTCAAGTTCTATAATTATACCTCATATTATTATTTTTGATCAGTTGTGTCTTGCATTATAAATTCTATCAAAATTGTCATTCAGATTACTCTTTGTGTTATATACCAACTTTGACGAGGGAGTTCACCAAAATACCCTTTCGGAAGAAAATTATTTTATTTATTTTATTTTTTAATATATTTTTCAAAATTTAATACTTTTTTATATTAATTATTTAATTAGTGTTTAAATCTCAAAAGCGCATTTTAGTATACTCACTGGTTGAAATTGATGTTTGACCAAGAAAAAATATAAATTCGTCATAAATTTAAATTTGAATGATAATATTTGATAAAATGTATAATCTATTGTATAAACTGAACCAAAAAAAAAAAAAAAGGGAAAAATGCAAAATCTAGTTATTTAATTATCACTTTTGACATCAGATAAAGAGTAGGACTGTAATTATGCCTAAAATTTACATCAAAACGAAATTGTCACATACATAAGCCTTTTCCAAACCTACCACCAAAATGTTAAATATATGTTTTTAAAACCTACCTTCTGCTATGTTTTTCTTTCTAAAAAAAACTGTCAGTCAAACATTTTATCGTGAACATCTACCATATTTCTTCAACTAAATTAAGACATGTGCTTGCCATTATTGACGTTTAACAACTTTTTCTTGAAGTTAGATTTTCATAAATGTATTTATTTTTATTTTGGACCATTGAGGTCGGCTTGGTCTTGACCACAATTTTCAGTTTTTGAGGTACACAATTCTTGGCCTAAACCACACTACCCATCACAATCACATAGCGTCGGACTTGGACCGACCACCAAATACCATCACCGCACGGCTTTAGCCGACGTACGTTTGGGCCCTCCTCCGTATCTTCATTCTTCTCAAGTTAACATTTTTCAAAATATCCAGAGCAAAAAAAAAAAAAAAACATTTTTCAAAATAACTAAAATAAGCACATGAAGATTTAATAATTGGTATCATATAATTTAAAAAATATACATTCCAAGAATCTTTCTAAATCTACAAATTGTTACCTCAATCTCGAATTTATTTACTATGGATCCTTGGATATTCTCGTGCACATAGGGATACTACATCTCGAACTTAATATATAAGTTTATAATATTAACTGTAATTTCCACATTGACTCTTGCTAATAAAAACGACGATGTTATATACACATTATTTTAAGCACACAATTTTAAATACTTGGTAAGATTATTTAATGCGAAATTTTTAAGTGAAAAATGAGTGTTGATAGTATTACTTAAAAGATTGCAATATATATATATATATATATATATATATATATATATATATATATATATAGATTCTCTTATTTTAATGTTTAGTTAAAGGCGTCGCTATATTCTAATTGTTCTCAAACATATATTATATACACACACACCATCCACCAGTAAGCTGAAAATAGATGCACGATTTTGTTGAATTCTTTTGCGGAATGGATCATGGATGTCATGATATTGTTCGATAGTGATACTGGCATTATTTAATAAGTTCATACGATGGTCATTATAGTCAATAATTAGTTTAGAGTCAGACCAATTGAATTCAGTTTAAATTTTTGGAAGTTAGGCAGTACATGGCTAGCTAGGATTATTATTATTATTATTATTATTATTATTATTATTATTGTTGTTGTTGTTATATTTTGAAATCAATATTATCACTATTATTTTTTTTTTTTATGGAACATGAGGTTGGACGCATTTAAAACGGCCATCAGTTACTCAAAAATCACAACAGTAATTTCACAGGGGAAAAAAGTCGAATGGTATTGATTCCAAATCCACCAAATGTACAAAAAACCGATAGCATTTCTACGCTTTAACAAATATTTTACTAGAAAAGCAAAATTATTTGCCATAACATATTTCACGTGAAGGACAACACATTCCTCCTATCATTCAAGCTCATTCTCTATTGTTAAAATAAGCCTAACTAAATTATATCGTGTTCTCTCATTCTTATGGTTAACCACGATGCTAAGAAGGAAAGAAAAAAAAGAACAAGTTAAATACATCTTATAAATAATATTGACTAAACATCATTTAGTAGACTAAGCCATTAATGAAAGTTTGAACCAATTTCGACGCATTCGACTTGAAATATTAAAGATTTTAGACCAACGCCTCTGACTATTTCAAACACATTCTTTCACTCGATCTCGATGGAAAGTTGGTAGCATTATTATGATAATCTCTAAAACGAAAAAATGAAAGCAAACTCAAAACAATAATTAGCTATATTTAATTTGGTGGTTATTTAACCGAAATTAATGTGTTTTTTTCCTGTTATATTTACCTTTACCATAACTAATACGAAAATGCCAGCGAATTATGTAAAACAACATAAATTTATCTAGTAATATCAGTAAAATGGGACATTATTACGTGCAAAATAAAAACAAAACACAAATGTTTAATATATATATATATATATAAGGTTGGTATTTTTTTTTTACCTATGGATAGGTATTTTTTTTAGCCGTTGGATCACATCTGATCCAATGACTATAATGAAGTGCATGAAAAGACGTGCATCATTAATACTATTTTTTTCTCTTACTTTTTACAATAAAAAAATACGCATGCTAAATTTTCATTGGCTAAATTGATACCTATGTATAGATTAAAAAAAAAAAAATACCTACTGGATTGATGCATATATATATAAGACACGTCGCAAGCTACAATAGTTAGATTCTACCACTTATTTCTACTACTGATTTTTTTTATTTTTTGTTCAACTCTTACTCTTCTTTATCAACTTAAGATAAAAAATATCGTACATTTCTTTCATTTTGTTAGTTGGCTCAAGTGGTAAGAACGTATATTATTTAGAATTTTGGTCATCGATTTGAATTACATCGGAAGTAGGCGTGAAAATTTATTATTTCTAATGAGATAATGTGGAGATTGAATAACAGTAAAATAAACATGAAAATATATTATTCCTAATAGGATAAGACGAAGATTGAATAAAAGTAAATATTTTTTTTAGTTTATAATAAATAAAAATCATTAGTTAGACCTCACGTTAAAAAAAAAATATCATATGCGAAAGTATAAATATCTCGTTCTCTATTAAATTGTCTCGTGTAGAATACAAATGATCAGCAAATGGGACGAGAATAAAAATATTCCAGCAACGTGATTATGATACACGGCCTGTTCAAAGACGTGTCAAAGAGACAATAAATTGCCCAAGAATAAGCTAGAATTCATATCATATTATTGCTAAAAGAGAAGTCCCATAAATCCATTGTCATGGTGTGGACTTCTTATTCTTGGTTTAATGTGTGTCATAGAAAATAAAGTACCTGATATTAAATGTACATAAGAACAAAATATATACGGTACCCTAAAGATTCCTATCCAAAAGGAACAAAGCATACCTACATTTGAATATAAAATATGCAAATATTTGATCATGAAAATTCCACAATCCGCATTAGGCCCTTGTGTCACTCTCGTCACCCACTTGTCTCCTCGAGGAACCTTTGATCATTCACAATGGGATTTGTGCTTTAGATGAGCCATTTTCACCTGACATAATAAAATAAGTTATCAAAAAAAAAAAAAAAAGTAGAGTAGTATACCAAACAAACACCACATGCAATTGTTTAAGATAAAGTTTAGCTGACATTAATTTCAAGCTAACAAATTCTAGTTTTAGATGACGTTGTTTAGCTTTAATTAGTTGTATTGTGAACAATCGCGAATGATGTGAGCACCGGCCATGAGTCTATAATGATCCCATGTAGTGCTACTCTTTGAGTTTTTGATTGCAAAGCATTAATAATAATAATTTTGCAAATTAAGTTAATCCCACGATAGAAAAAACCTTTTTGTATACTCAAGTTTATAATTTTTTCTTCAAATCTATTAAAAGTAAAAAAAATAAAATATAATTTCGTTGTGTTCTGTATGCAACTATGGCCCCTTTCCGTCGTTAACTTTAATTAGCACATGAGAAGTAATGTGTTGGAAAAGATCAAAGCTATACTGGCTCATACTGCACGGCATTTTAAAGTGCCTTTGGTACGTAATAATAATTACTTTCTCCATTATTTTCGAAGTGCTTTGTGTTAAAGTTTAGAAGTTCTATATTATTATGTTAATTACTCAACCTCACAATAGAATAAGAGTAAAAATTCCCTTGTCCTACTTCAGCTTAACTTTATCTATTTGTTATTTGCTCATAAAGATTTAGAGTTTGGTATTAGAAACTTTTCGATACGTCACTATACTTCTTGAGTTTTAAAGGTGAAACTTGAGTTTTTGCCTGTCGAATTAGGTCGTCTAAGGCCTCAGCAAGTCTCAAATTATTAGTCTACCTTTAAAACCTTACATAACTTTTAATATTTATGGTCAGACTTAACTAAATAATAATTTATTGTAATCATATAGACTAAAAAAATCTTAAACTTAATTCAATAAATCAATTGATTTTTCTAAAATTTATGAATTTCTTATTTGCTGCAAAAAAAAAAAAAGAAAAAAAAGTAGGCATCTTGCTTTCTTTCTAAAATATGAACATTTTCTCTTTTTTTTTTTAAATTGCATTTGGCTATAAAACTTTTTTCTGCTAAATTTTTAATTATTATTAATTTCTCACTCAATATCTATTCTTTTAGTTATAAAGTTTACAATTAATACATTATAATCACGACAAAATATGCTCAAAATTTACGCATTTATTATCCAACCAATACACCCAAACATATTGTCTTAAAGAATCTAAAGTAGGGTTAATTGCAAAAAAAAAAAAAAAAAATCTCTTACATTTGGTCTTTCCGCAATCTAAACCCTATGTTTCAGTTTCTGCGAGAAAAAAAATCCTCATATTTTGAAATTCACAAAATTTGTCCCGTTTTTCCATATTTTTACAAATTTATTTTCCCAAAATTGTGAATATAGACTTAGAAAATGTTATTCTTGTCTTTAGATAGTAAAAACAGTTATTTAAAAAAAAATATTTAGACTAACATAAGCCAGTAAAAATATGGACGCATGGTATAAATTTTTTAAATTTTAAAATATGAGAGTCTTTTTACAGGAACCAAAACATATGGCTTAAATCGTGGAAAGGTCAAATTTCAAGATATTTTTTTACAATTAACTCTTTAAAATAATCTTTATCTTAAATAAATTTTTTAATTTATGTTGTTAATTTTATTCTTCGTTTCTTCTTTCTATTTTAATATATAAATGAAATGGAATGTAATCGTTTTAATTATTTAATTTCACTTTTTACTTATAGATTGCAAATGATTATTACATCAAAATAAATAAATTAGAATTACACTTGAAAATAGATGTAAAGGCCATTTCATTCTCAAGTTAGCTACTTTTTCTCTTTTTACCTCTTGTTTAATATGTTTTACTCCCTCATTATCATTTTCTTCCTCATATCTACAACTAAATCAAGTATAAAACTTGTATCTATATCCATGACTAAACTACCTACAAACCATCTTCTTTCTCATATCTATGGCTAAATCAAGTGTAAAACTTGTATCCATATCTATGACTAAACTACCTATAAATCAAGTTCTTCCTCATATCTATGACTAAATCGAGTGTAAAACTTGTATCCATATCCATAACTAAACTACTTACAAATCATCTTTTTCTTCGTATCATCTTATTACTATATTTTTGTTTTCTAATATACATTTTGTATGTTATATTTATACGATAAATAACAATGAGCAATTATTAAAATATTAATTTTATTATCACAAGAAATTTAGTCTATTTTTATATTTAGTAATTGAATTTATTTAATCATTACCATAAATATAACTATTTTCTTTTTTCCAATAATGACAGTATTTATTTTAAAAAAATTAATTCAAAATCAGAGATATATTAATTAAATTATAATTAATTCAATTACATTTCATAATTAATTCTAAAGTTTCAACTAAACAAAATAATTACATTTTTTTTTTCCATTTCCATTCTTATTCTCATTATTCTCATTATATTTAATTTTATTTCACCCGAAAAAACGGCACATAAGTACGTAATCATTGCATTTAAGAGATTTATGGGCTTTCCGTTCCCTTTATTTATTTATTTTTTATTAACTTTTAATTTTCCTATATATTTTCACTTTACACCAAGATGCCATATTCCATGAGACTATTAGATGATTCAAGTTGATTCAAGTACACTCTTTTTTATTTTTTTATCACAACAATTATGCACCTCCTCGTAAGAAGTCTTGGTTCAAATCGCATAACTCTAGTAGTTATATGGACAATTCGCTTTTTGAGGGATTTATATATCACTTTGAAATTTTCTAGTTATATATGATAGGATGATATCCTCTCAAACCGGTAGTTATATGTTACGCCTGCTTAGGCTCCGGTCTTAAAGATCTTTTATATATATTACTCACCTGTAAGAGCACGGGAGAAGACCCTATGGTGGACATTTCTAAAATAATTAAGAGATGTTTTGGTTATATTAGAAGATTTTAATTAGCATTATTAAATCCTAAAATACTCTAGACAAGATTGGTTAATGCTAAATAATTTGGGATATCCTATAAGCTCTTAGAATGATTTACAAAAGTCAAGATAGTGAGTGAACTTGCTGGATGGATTTAGGTCATGTTCTAGATTTCTCTTTATAAATATTTTTATAGATATTATTATTTTATTTAAAAAAGATTCTTGATTTATCGTAAAATCATGTTACTTGGCACGATCATAATCATTGGTTAGTTTAGGCTTTACCTATATAAAATTGTAAGCATTCCAACTAATGCAAAATTTTTATTCACTCAAATTCTCATATCTTACCACTTTGTTTCAAAACTTATTCTAAATCTATTTTCTTGAATGTTGATTGTATGAGTTAGATGACTTAGCACAACAGACTGTGCAAAGTACCATACGATTATCTAATTTAAGGTTTATCCTGATGGATAGCCATTTTTATAGAGCAAAAAGAAAGTATTGTATGCCCTGAAATTCAAAAGAGAAAAAAATAGTATAGGTAAATCTATTCTATACTATTTAGGATTCCTTTTCCTAATAATTTTTTAAAAGTACTTCCTTCATAGGAAGTAGACCCGTTGATATTTATCCAGCAAGAAATTTCCAAAACTGGACCCCTAAAGATTAATTCACCTAAGCTACAAAGGGCCAAACAAGCATTAACGATTATTTAATTACTAGTGGGATCTGCAAGGTCTGATTAGGATTTCGAGTATCAAACAATATCCAATTTGAAGTCCCTTAATTAGTAACTTCAAATTATATTCATTTCTATGCACTTATCCTAGTCTAATTGTTTTCCATATCGAACGTTTTCCATTTAAAAAGTATCTATATAAAAAATTGTAAAGAAACCAAAGTGCAGCTAAACATTGACTAAAACAAGAAAAACCAAGTCTTGAAAAGGATAAAATTTCAAAGGGCAAATCTTACTTCCAATATCAAAGTGTTCATATTCAAATATCAAGAAAAAATAAAAACAAATAAATTAAAAACGAGATAGAGCCTCTTTGCGAATTGGTAGATGACTCATGACTCATATAGTTTGGCAGTTAGTGACATTTTGGATTATGACTCAGAAATCAGAAAAAGAAATTGAACGTGTTTTTGTTTTGTTTAAATATAATGCATGTCGATATATGATTTCAATATCTTTGTACTATCACTTAGATCTCTAAGTGATCTACTTTTGAGTCCGTTTGATTCCAAAAATATTTTTTTTTGGACTATATGTGGACTGTAGAGCTGGTTGTTGTTGTTTTACATTTTTCTTTCAAGGCGTTAAATGCAAAAATGTCTTAAAAGAAAAGGCCAAATTCGATGTTATATATCAATCAGGTACACCACGTGCTGGAACATGCATCTCTCACGTGTCCATTGGCTCTTAAAATTATTAGTTTTCAAAATTGTCAACTTATATTATTTTCTTGTTTAAAATTCAATATTGTCAACCTCAAACTTTAGTTTATATGTCAATTCGGTTCAAATTTTTTGTTAAAATTGAGAAAAAATTGGAAGCTTCTCATGTAAAATTGTACTTAAATGGAGTATGACACCGTTAACAGATCTCTTCTCTTGAATATTCTTCTTTTGTTGTTTTAGAAATATATAGATATATATATATATTAAGAAAAAAAATATTATGTTAAAATGAAAAAATCACACTACTATCTGGCTTTTATTATTTTTATTTAAGAACTATCGGCCAATATCGAGAACCAAAACGTGTTCGATAATTCTAATCCACAATTACTTCTCAAGACAAACCCATATCATACAGAAAATGATTAAACCGAAACTAGCTTTAAAATTTTTTGTTTCTCTTCTTTGCCATTCAATGTTTAAATACAAACAAAAAAAAGTTTCTTTTTGTTGATAACTAAAATTGGGAATATTTTTTGTGAATTACATTTTGTTATATAAAATACGGCCTTTACATCGTCCTGACCGACAGAATCAGATTCTTTTTCATCTATTTGCGACAAATGCATGCACTCAAAGAACTATCTTTATTTTCACAATGTAATAATTTTCAACTCACATGGCTCACAATTTACAAATTTCCAATTTTTTCAATCCTTTCCTTTTCACTCTAGCAATTGCATTCTTCACATACACCCCAGAATATGAATTAAAGTATGTGTGTAAATATATGCCGGGTTTATTCTACAAATATGTGTTACGAATCTATTCAAACACCATCACAAAGTTCCAACTTGGGCAAATTCTATCGAATCTATACACTCCACATAAGTAGATAAGCGGTACATATATTTTGGATATATTAGCTTCCTTGGAATATTTTCCAAAATCCAATTCCAGGTGTTGAAATTGAATATTCTTGATTAAGAATATGAATGTTATTCTAAAATTAAAAGTGGTTATATTCCATATACCTCGGGAGGAAACATGTTGTGTCACATTCATCTATTGAAAAATGGTTCCTGGACAATTCACAACATGTCCCCTTGGATACCAACTTTCTTGTAACTCATGGGATAATTTGAGATATTCGAATATCTCAAAGCATAAGTTTATGCCTTGAAAATATAAATGTTTTCAAGAACTATATGGACCTATCTGCAGGAGATAATCTCATAATCCTTGGTACCATAAAAATGTTCTGTTCTTTATCATCTTCTTAAGGATAAAAGTATATCATCATTTATCAAGTGTCGATACCTCGGAATTTTCTAACTAGAGCTCCTATTTTTCTGCTATCAACCTGGGCTTTAACAAAATATAATGGGCTTCACTTTCAGAGGCCCAGCTGGTTACACTCTCTGTTGGACTAATGTAGCCCAAATACCACAATTTGAACTTGATGGAATTATATGAGAGGCATACTATCGAAAAAAAGCTGGATTTTAGTTTTAGCGGGAAAAAAAAAACCCTAAAGTTTCTGGCTCTGTAAAAAAAAATTACTTACGTTTTTTTTTTTACTTATCTATATATATGTACACATATACATATATAGATGGCTAGTTTGTTATACAAATATGTTTTACGATTCTTCTTCACACATCATAGTTCCAACTTGGGCAAATTTTATCCAACTTATACATTCATACATTACTGGGAGTCTCCTTGGAATATTTTCCAAAATCCAATCCCTGGAGTTCAAATTGAATATTCTTGTTGAAGAGTGGAAATTTTATGCTTAAATTGAAAGTGGTCCTATTCCATATACCATGGGAGGAAATATGTTGTGTCACAACATGTCACCTTAGACGCAGAACAACTTCCTTCTTACGCTTAGGATAATCTGCGATATTCGAATATCTCAAAGCTTCAATTTCTCTCTTTTGCATTTTTTTTAACTTTTTGATTGTTCCTGGAAGTATAAAAGTCTATGCCTTAGAACAAGAAAGTTTTTCAACAACAATCTGGACCTATAATGTCTATAAAAAAGAGCAAAAAGCAGGATATAATCTTTGGTACATTGAAAATAATTATTCTTTCTACCTTCTTTAGGATAAAATACATCACCACTTCACCAAGTGCGTGTCTTTTCCTAACCAGAGCTCTAAAATTTCTGGCCTGTCAACCTGGGCTCTGTCAAGATATAATGGGCTTCACTTTCAGTGGTCCAGCTAGTTACACTTTTCTGCTGGACTTACACAGGGCCAAACTTGAACTTGCTGGATCCATATAACTCCACCACTTACTATAAATTTAAATAGAAAATAACACATACACACGTACTACCAAGATTTGAACTCTTGATCCTCCAAACTCATACACACATTCCTCAAGATTTGGACTAACTGAGCTAGCCCCAGTTACCTACTGGATCCATATAGCTATAGTACTAATTTGAAACAAAATGACTTTTTTAGTAATATTTTTTAAATTGACATTTCTACTAGTGTTACAAATTGTACGACAATGGATCACAAAATTTGTGACTATAAAATTATGACTTTTGTAAAACTATTCAATAGTCACAAATTGTGTGACTATCCATCACACATGATCACAAAATACTAAAACACTACTAGCAAAGTCATTTTTTAATTCACTCTTAAAAAAATCATTTAAGTCAAATTACTATTAGTCTAAAGTCCATTTCCCTTGGAAAATTGAAATAAATAGTAGTAATTTTAACTTAAATGACCTTTTTAAGGAGTATTTTGAAAAGTGACATTTGATTCTAGTAGTGTCACAATGTTGTGTGAATGAGTCACATAACTTGTTACCATAAAATTATGAATTTTTTAGACAAATCAATGGTCATAATCACAGAACACTCTAATACTAATAAAAAAGTCATTTTTCAAAACAATCCTAAAAAGTCATTTTAGTCCAAATTACTACTACTTATGTCGATTTCCATAAAGATATCTTTAATGGCTTTATATAATTGGGTTTTTAGCAAAAATGGCTGATATGATCATTTACTTATAAAAGGAAAGGAAACCGAACATTTACTAGAGTGAAGTCTAAAAATAGACATTTACTGAAATGAAATGAAGTATTAAAAAAGGGCATTCACTAATCTTGAAAGTTACATATAAGCAGAAGATGGCCTCCTAAATCAATGAATGAAAAAATCATTCATTAAATACTGTTAAAAATGTTTTAACACCATGTAATGGGGAGTCAAATAAGCTATAAAACAATTATCAAATGTTTCTCAAGTAAAATAAATATAGTCAAAATAATTATTGGACTTGAAAACTAATCTTACAGAGTTCCCAACAGGGCTGAAGCTTTTTCTTGCAGCACACTCCACGCCGCATTGACATGTCTCTCTTCAGTCAATGGAGCTCCCACTGCAAGACGCAATACGTATTTGCCTGACAAGACCTGCCATATTGACCAAAAAAAGAAAAAGAAAAAAAAAACTAACTCTTTTGAAATAGAAAGAAGAAATAAACAACACCAGACCAGCACCGGATGATCATTTCAGTATCAAAATATGAACTAGTGACTAAGTGAGCTAGCTTACTGTGTGAGACATGAAAGCTTTTCCAGTTGAGTTCACATCATTCAACAGGTCATGATTCATTTTGTTGGCCAAAGCCTCATCCTTGGAAGCAGGAAGTAGGCGGAAACAAACTAAAGAAAATACTCGAGGCGTAACGATCTGCCAAGAGACAATAATGACAATGTTATAGCAGAATATGAGGTCATATGTTTTCTTGTAAATTTCATAAGCAATATGCAGTAGCAGCAGTACATTACCTTATCAGTGGATTTTCCTAGTACTAGGAACAATGCAGCCATACACTACTTGGCCATCAGTAACAAAATACTTAAAACACTGTTTGAAATATCTTATGACCACTATATTGATTTTTAGTAGAAAACACTTCACGATAGAAAATTCCTACTTATATACAGGTCTAATATACATCATGAAGAGCATCCACCTGCATATCTGACATGAAAAATAATAACTATTTATTCATGAATTACCTCAAATCTTGGGTCTTGAGTAACAAGCCTTTCAAAGTGTTTAGCCAAGTTGATGTGGTTTCTTATGTAGGACTGTAGGTTCTCCAGACCATAAAGGCGCAACACCATCCATAGTTTAAGTGATCTAGAAGTGAATAATGGATTGTTAAGATGCAATCAAATCGTGGATTGTGGCACATGGAAACAACAACTTTGGAAGCATGCATTATTTAGTCTTATGCATGAGTTAAACACCACACCTAAACCGACGTCCAAGTGGTATTTGCCAATCCTTGTAATCTACAACCAAGTTTGCTTGAGAAGCCTGAATGTCAATTGCATTACAAAAAGAAGTGGGTTTATTTTTTTCATACTGAATCTCTGAGCACTAGATAATGTAAAAAAACAAAGATCTACCTTGTTTTTAAGAAATTCAGGATTTGTAGATAAGGCCTGAATCAAAGCATTTCTATCCTGTTGCGAAGAAATTAAACCAAGTCATAGTTAATTGATATATGAGAACAACCAGATATATTTATAACATGTTAAATGTGTGTGATCTAATTAAACTCGCTACAGTTATTAGCAAAAAGAGAACTGCAAGTCTTGGTTAAGCGAGAAATTTCAAATTTGTTCAAAGCCATTTACATGCATTTGTGATATTTGTATACCTTTATCCAGAGTGCGGAACAATCAAAGTTTGTTAGAAACCATTTGTGTGCATTAAGATTAAATGAGTCAGCTTCTTCAACACCGTCAATGTACTGGCGGTATTCTGGACATATACAAGCACTTCCAGCATATGCAGCATCCACATGGAACCAAATTCCACAACTCTGAAAATGCCACATTATAACCACTGTAAGATTCTGTAGATAGATCTCTATATATAATTGGTCGAATGATTGTGTAGATATTTAATGTGCACAGTTAGATATTATAATACCAAAGGAGAACTACTAAAAAATTACCCCAAGTTTGAATGTTATGCAATTTTATCCCTGAAGTTTGGACTCTGCAAAATAATACTATGAGATTAATAATTTCTGAAAATTAATACTCTAAACTGTCTTTTTGACCAATTTTATCAACAAAAAAACAATAATATCATCTATTAAAATTGGATTAATCCTCATTATTCTCCTTAATTTTGAGGATATTAATGTCTTTTATCAGTTAAAGTTATTCAAAAAGTCAACTCATATTATTAATTTTTAAAAATTCTTAATCTCAGGATATTATTTTACAAATTGCAGTACACCCAAATCTCAAAGTATTTTTTGCAGTTTACCCTAATACTACTTATTAGAAATTTGCTTAGTTTTAATTATGTAAACAAAGGCCTTTTGTTAATGTCAGAATCCCATGGGCTCTAACAACAGATCAAGTAAGCTAATCAAGATTACACTTTAGGAACTTTAGAAAGAATATGGAAAACACAACAGTAGAAAAAATGATTTCCTTTACCTTAGCAATCTTTCCCAAAGCGATCAAAGGATCTACAGCTGTAGATGAAGTGGTACCAACCTGTAGGAACAAACAAAAGCATTTTAGGTCGAGAAAAGTTCTAGTTACACATTACATTTGTAAAATCATGGAAAGGATTCCAGTATGTTTTGAATTATTAACAGGGTATACTAATTCAATAATAGCTAGTAATGTAGTTGACCAAGTTAATACCCTTTTGTAAACACAAGATACACATGGTGCAATGCATTTAAATTTTTGCTTTACGCAGTGAATGAACCAGTACAGCAAATTTCATCTCCTGAGTCTAATTGGAAAGGCCTCCAGAAGAATCTTTTTCTTGACAGATTGAACCGGGGCAATAACAAGAAATGACAAAGTTCTCATATAGAGACTACCAATGAGTAACTTAAGCGGGGAAAAAGTACAGATAAATACAGCTACCATAAAGAGTTCTCATTTCGTACCGTTCCACATAAGAAAAAGGGAATTAAACCATTGGCAATGTCTCTTGAAATTGCTTCACTAAGTACATTGGGAGATAAGGCATAATTAGTAGAAGAATCCGTTCTTAGCAGCCTGCAATTCTCTGGATGAATTCCTCCTATCTGCCAATTAAACAATAAACACAAATTTGAACAGTTGCTATCAACACCTCCCGAAGCTTCTAAACATTCAGAGTTCAACCAAACAAGTGTGCCATAATGGTTAAGTAAACAACCCACACATCTTTCAAGGCTTTGTTTGGATCTTGATTCTAGCAAGCAAAAGAGAGAAAAAAGAACAAGATGGAAAACATTTTCTTGTGTTCGGAATTTTGTTATTGTAGTCTAGAGAACTTAGAATTGTCACAAAAAGACTGTTTTTGATAGCAAAAGAGGAGAGATGGCATATAAGAAGTGGAATTCCAAAAGAGAGTGCCGTAGAACTCTTGGAAAATATTATACTCATTCTTCTTCCTGCATTTTCCCTCAGTACTGTTTTCCTCTCCAAAATCCAAGTTCCAAAAAGAGCCAGAGGAATACTCAGAGAATCATCTAATGTCATTTATCTGCACTGCTTGGACAAATTTCCAAACAAGAAACATAAAACAATGTGCTAAACTAAAATATTGGAATTTTAGATCACATGAAATTCATATAGTAAACACATCATGAAGATACCTGACAGGCCTTTTGGAAAGCCGAATGAGTCTGATCAGATGCGTAAACAACAAGTTTCCCAAGCGAGATTTTCCCAACCTTCCTTAAAAACTTATCGCGAGCAGCCAATAATACAACTAGAACAGCTTCACTTGCTGTACCCTGAATGACTCCACCCCCTTGTCCTGCATAAAAATTCCATGAACTAATCACACTTTCTTGAGAAGACTGAATTCAACCATAAAGAAATTCCAAATCTTGATCAATCCAAACAGTCAATATTCTTTCAGTTCTTACTGTTTTTGTCAAAGATACCGAAACTTTGTGCACTCAAGCATCTATTTCAAAGAGAATAAAGCTGTGTTCCCCTTGAATATTCTTAAGAAGCACAAGTGCTAATGGCAAGAACCCTTACCTACTGAAAGAAAATCCTCAGGAAGTTTTAACATCTTTCCAAGCCAATCGAGGACAATTTTTTCGAGCTCTGTTGCTGCTGGAGAAGCAATCCAACTAAAACCCACAATGCTGAGACCAGCACTAAGCATCTCCCCCATAAATCCGGCAATGCTGCTATTAGAAGGATAGTATGCAAAATAATTTGGGCTCTGCCAATGGGTTATCCCAGGTAAAATTTTATCCTGAATGTCTGCAATTTCAGAAGATAAATAAATAGGATAAAAAACATATATGGAAACCAAAGAAACTTAGCATGAGTGACTTGGTCAAAGGAGTACATAAAGAAGTAAAAAAGGAAAAACATATAATTAGGCTAGAGTCATCCAATGTAACATGTTAGCTAAAATTTTGAGAAACCCAGTTGCAGAATCACCATCAAAGACATGTTGCAGAGAATCAGGATGAGTCGGAGCAGAATCCGGTAAAAGTTTATGTAGATACCCAGGCTGCCCGAAAAAAAAAAAAAAAGGTTCACTAGCCAAAGTAAAGTGTTTCAATAATATAAAGACACTATAATAATAAAGGGAAGAAAATAAATACCTCAACTTGGCTGAGAACTGGGAAATTCTCAATGGTTTTGTAGTAGTCAGCAATGAAATCCACCATCTTATGTCCACACTCTCTGAGTTGCTCAGCGTCCATAGGCTTCAGCTCACTCTCCCTAGTACTCATCCAAAAATGAAAACCCAAAACTCAGATGACAAAAAAAAAAAAAAAAGACCCAGAAACGAAAATTCATAATATGTGACAAATCTCTAATATCATGACCATGAAAATACCAAGAACTCGTGTATATCGAAGAAAAAAAACCAGCAACTTACATATTTTTAGTGGTATGAAGAAGTGTATAGCAAAAACAAAAAATGACGGAGGTGACAATGTCTGGGGTTGGGGGTTTCGGACTTGGACCAAAGAAGAGGCAAGAAGGACGCTTATGAGTTTGAACCACAAAGTGCGGATGCCCTCAATCCTGATGAAGTGACTCTTTTATGGGGCGCAGAGTCAACTCCCATGTAAAAGGCATCAAACATTCAAACTACCTTTCATCAACTATCCTCATAAAGCGCCAAACAACCACACTTTTAACAATACTTCAACGACAACGATGGGGAAAGCGACAAAAATATCTACATAAACGACTATAGCGTTAGGAAACGACGATGATAATATGATGACAACAACAATAATAATAGA
>JXTB01000353.1:0-55833 GCA_002914805.1 Parasponia andersonii
CTGCAAGGGTCGTAGAGAAAACCTTGCATGTTACAGCCTCGTCCCTGGATTCTAAAGCCATCTTCTGCTGGAAGTGGTATATGTGGTCGAGGGGGTCAGTTTTCCCTTCGAACGGCCTGAAAGTCGGGGTCGTGAAGTCTCTCGGCCTTGGCTCCATCTGGATCCAGTCAGCGAAGGCCGTCCGATTGATGCCTCGCACGGTTTGCTCCGCCAAATCGTCTGGGGTCTGGCTGTGATGATTGCCGAGTCTCTTCCCCAACTCTGCCATCATCTCCTGCATCCAGTCGGGGGGTGTACCTCCAGGGCTCTCATGGTGTCTCCCACTCATTCCCCCCCTGGTTTGGAAAGGTCTCGACTAGCTTTGGCTTTGCCGTTCCCCCTGCATTCGTGTCCCGGACGGGGCGGGGACCTCTCCCTGCGGTTGGCTTCTGAGCTCCTGCTGGATTTCCTCGTAAAAATTTTCCCTCGGCTGGGGTCTGTCTTCGCTGGCTAGGAGACCCTCAAGGCGAGCATTATCTCTGCGCACCTCTGCGACCTCGTCCCTCAAGCCCAGGACGGCCTCATGGGCCCTCTCCGCCTTTCTGTTTGTTTCTGCCAGGGCGGCGAGTACCTGATCCAGCTTTTGTCCCAAGTCCGGTCGTTCCTCTCGGGAGCTCCCCTCGGCATCAGGACGGGAACTCCTGGTCGTCATTCTTGAAGGTGCCATCAGACGTTGTATGGCTTTTGTATTCGGGGGAGAGCGCGTTTGCGAGCTCCTCGCTCTCTTTCCACGCTCAACCACGTTTCCCACAGACGGCGCCAAACTGTTGGAGCGGTTTTACACCAGTCGTCCACGTGTCATGAACTGCTGACGCTGGATTCTCCAACTGTTCACGTGCCCTTGCTACTTCACAAATCCCTGAACTCCAAGCGGGATCGGAGAGGCGGGGGTAGCTACCTGCAAAGACTCTCCGATGCTTAAGTCAGTGGTTTTTCTTTGCGTTTTTGGTAGCAAGGAGAAAAGTATATCAAAACCAATTCACAAACTTATCTCTTTTTTGCATATTCTTCTTTTTTCTTCTGCTTTCAGATTGTCTTTTTTCTTTGTAAGCGCTCTTTTTTTTGTATCAGAAAAGCAAGCTACCTCCTTTGAGTGCGTAGCTTTCATATATGTAGCCTTCTGATCGCCAACAGTGTTCTTCTTCATCTTTTGGAAAGTAAAATAATATATATTTTTGTACCTTTCACTCCCGGATCTTAAAACCATCATGGGCCGAGATCTCTGTGACCTCTTCTGTGCTGCCGCGGCCTGATTTCCGCCGCCTCCTATCGTTTCAATTCGTCAGGAGCGAGATTTGGGCACATCGCCGTTCTGTCAGGATGGCTTGTCCCTGCGCGCGCACCTACCCAGAAACGCATTAAATGCCCTGTCGGGGTCCGGAGCCGTGGGGCTGCCTTCCATTGCACCCAGTCTGAAGACCCTTGGGGCTTCTGACCCCTACGATAGCTGAGGCGAGGGTCGCTGTTCCCAGATAGCAGACCCTCTGGGTCTGGAGATCCTTGGGGCTTCTGACCGCCAGCTGTCATGGACTCGAGGTCTGACCGATTGAACCGTTTGGGATCAGTGATGGATTCTGCCTTAAATTCGGAAGACCCATATGCCGATGTCGGGATCACGTGCGATCCGCGTGACCCCTCTCACGGTTCGAGGCTCGGGAATGGGCCCCACACATAGTGTTGAGCAACCGTCATAGGGATGCAGAGGCAAGGGGAATTCGAGTGGCTAAATGGGACTGGCGATAGAGAGATAAAGGAGGAAGAGAAAATTAAACACCATGGCTGGTTTCATTTATCTCATTGTTCTTTATTAATATGTCTTTCTAATTTTCTTGTACTAAGGTTAAGGATTATATTTGAGAAAATTCTTTGATCTGTTTATTAGTGTCATTCTCTTTTATGTGTACTTCAATAGATATTGTTATTCTTGCTTCATTCCAACTTTGATTTAAAAGCTTTCGAGTCTCCAAAATATTAACAATGGTCAGTACTGGCTGAAATCACTAAGGTGTTTACCTAAGGCCCCACCTTGGCACAAGACCTCAAAATTTTCCTTTTCTTGTAATATTTTCTCTTTAGCATTTTTTTTTTTTTAACATTAAGACTATAACCGAAAAAAAATTTTAAAAAAATCAAGAAACTTTATTATTGGAAGTTGGAATAATGTTACTTTTTTTAGCCATTCTTGCATATTTAAAAAGTCAAACAAAATCCTTTTGTCCAAATTTAAATAACATGCTCTAATTAAGAGTTATCTTCTATATTTCCATAATTATCTTTTTCAAAACTAATCTAACTTAACGACGTTAGATGTTATCTAAAAGTTTGGATTAAAAAAAAAAAAACCTTTTCTAATATTCTTAAGAATACTTAAGAAAAAGAGAAAAAGAGAAAAAAAAAATATCCTTAAAATTGAATTTTGGTTTTGATTCTCAAAAATACCCTTATTGATCCCTGCCAATGGCTCCTAACCTGAAAAATAAGAATAAAAACACATAGAAAATAATAAAAAATACAAAAATTAACAAAAATATCAAGTTAACAATACTCCTTCAATAAGTATAAAATCAACTTATCCAACAAATGCCAAGGCATCCTAACTCTTGATTCACATCTAACATAAACAAATCTTCTACCACGACGGTTCCATTCTTCAATTATTACTATTTGTTTAATGCTTATCAAAAGGTTAGTTGTTGATGGCATTTTTTTCATATCCATGGTTTTAACGAAATATAATGATTGATAGTCAGATTCCTAGAATTGACTGATGGTCAGATTCCTAGAATGGAATTCAGCGCTACTAATAATGAAAATGCAATAAAATAACACGGAGAATACAAAAAATTTAAGGTGACTTAGTCATAAAAACATGAGAAAGCATAGTAAGTTTAGCTAGCTCTATGTTGTGGAATATATGGTATATATATAATAGTGTGACTAATGAATTTTATTTATAAAAAGAGAGTTCTAATCGCTTACAACTTTGACCTTACAACTTTGACTAGAAAGATGATAAGTAAATATCCAATTAAAATAAGATAATTATTGCTTAATTAGTGGGATAATCTAATTATTCTATAATTATCAAGATAAAAAGGAGGGATATTGCCGATTTGAACGTGATTTATCCTTGTCAGCAATATTTATCTAAATATTGAGCGGTTTATCATCTTCTAGAAGAATCCACGAACTCTCCTCTATAAATTCATTCATGATATTGTAGTAGTCAACTATGGGCGGTAAAATACCGCATAGGTCCCCAGCTTTTAAGCCATTCTTGACGTGTTGAAAACTTTATTCAATGAGGTTTTTGGCCGCGTGTCATAGGGGTTGATGGTGCTTGTTCATATTTGTTGGTTGCTGGATCATGTGAAGCCATCACGCTAATAGTAACGTAGCTTCAATTGTTTAGACTTGTGAATTCCCATGATTCTTCTTGAATGTCGCTCGAGCATATAACAATGTGGGGGATTCGGATTCAGTGCAGGAGTAATCCAAGTATAAAACTTGGTGGAAGAATAGTAATGCCTCTAGGATTCCACGTTGCTTAGTACCTGGGCACTTCGCATAGTTTACTACCTGTGCAATTGATATCGGGAAAAATATTCCAATTATAGATAATGGCAAGGAAGACTTTAGTGTTCTAATGACACAGCAGATTAGCAAGACTTTAGTATTCATCTCATGACATGCTTGATACTTCTACTTGCACTCTTCAAGAATGTTCTTGAAGCCGACAACTTGTTCTACATTAACTACCTCATCACAAGTTTTTTAAAATATTGAGCTTCAATGAAGTTTTTCACTAGGAATTTCAGTTCTAATAACCTCAATCTCAAAATAACTTTACTTTCTTAGCTTGTCTTTTAATTGCCCTAGAGTACACGTCTTTTTGTTTGAGCACCGGAGAAACACTGGTATTAAAAACGTCATTTTAATACCGTGCAAATCTGATTTCATAGTAATAAAAATAGTTATATATATATATATATAAGAAACTAGTACAATTGATATTTTTGTTTGTTTACTATCGGTAGTACATCAATTTTGATCATTAAATTTCAGTCTAATAATGACATATATAAATACTATCATTTAATTTATATTAGTACTTGTTCTAATATAATTAATGATAGTCATTAAAATGAAATTCAACAGTCAAAATTGACGTAGTTACAGATAGTAGTTACAGATAGTGAATAAAAAAATACATATTGTACTAGCTTCGATATATATATATATATATATCTACAAGATAATTACTTACACAAGTCTATATATTGGCCTCTTTAATCAGTTTAAATCCGTGTTATTTACTTCCATACATTATATCACAATTATGTTTTCATAAATCATTTTATAAGTAACGGTAAATAGAAAGAAATCAGCCGTTAAACTTGTAAAATCTGAAAGTTTTAAAGGATAAATTGGACTTTTACACATAATGACGTTGTTTAGGAATGGTAATGGGGCAAATCAGGGATAGTTTTTTAATTACTATATTCATCCCCGAAAATCAATCACAATATCATACTCACCCCATTAACTATTGTTTTAGCGAGAAAAACTATGATTATCCATTACCCATTTGATAATAATAAAATATTAAAAAAAAGATGAAAATAATAAATTTTTATCATAATTAAGAAAACATTAAACAAAATAATATACTAATAATTTAAAACTCTAAAATTTAAATATATAAGTACATATAATTCTCCAAACTTATTATTTTACCAAAGATATTAGAATATAAATAGTATAAAATTAAATATATATCTATATGTATAATATTTCTTTTACGTTATTATATATATATATATATATATATATATATATATATATTAGGGTGGTTACGGTGTAGATTATATTAATACTGTTCCTGCACTATACCCGCATATTATCAATGTAGTTATTGTCCGTCCTAGTCATTTTTCCTGCTCAAGCGGTTTTTCTCCTCCCCGTTCAGATCGGATAACCACGGGTTATATTGTCATCCCTAGTATTGTTGTAATTTTGGTGTTCTAGAAATTAAATGTTCAAAAGATCTGAATTTAAAAATAGGGTGCTACAGTGTCTAATATTGCTTAAAGGGCCTTTAAAATCTCTCATTCTCACAAAAGAGCCCTTAGGAAGAGAAAGAGAAAGAGAGAGGAATCTGCCACTGCGAGTAGCCACCGCACCTCCACCCTTCTCTGCCCATGCACCAGCTTATGTGAAAGACCAACCGCCTCTGGTCCCATCCCTTTTTTGCCACCGGACGTTGCCACAGCATGCGGCTGAAATTTTTTCCTAAAACATGATTTTCTAGCCACC
Source organism: Parasponia andersonii (assembly GCA_002914805.1). Classification (NCBI taxonomy): domain Eukaryota; kingdom Viridiplantae; phylum Streptophyta; class Magnoliopsida; order Rosales; family Cannabaceae; genus Trema; species Trema andersonii. The sequence goes on from JXTB01000353.1 coordinate 5,356, forward strand.
AATGCGTCATCTGACATCAATTGTCAATACCGCCCACACGTAAAGACTCTTTTCACTACCACTAACCTTCTCCAAGTGGTTGCACTGCCAAATTCATCTTCAATAAAAATTTTACTATTTTATCATTTTTACTAATCTTGTAAAAAGTGATATTTACGTAATTATTTTAGTTAAGTAATTTATTTACCCGAGTAAATATAGGAGGTGAAAAGGGTCAAAAATTATGAGTAATTACAGTTAGTAAAAGTAAAAACGGTATCTGAAAGTATGGTTAATTTTAATTAGAAAAAGAGGATATTTTTCTAAATATTTACAAAAGAGGAATTATTGTATTTTTTTTTAATTTTTGAGCTTAATTAATGCTCGAGACCTCGAAACTGAGTTCCAATTTTGAATTTGGACTCAATAAGGTCGAGAGATGAATTTTGATATAGAACGAAAATTTGAATTTCATGACTCAAAATTGTACCTTTTTGCGTGTCACAGGCTGATCCCACACCAGGACTCACTTCTGACAAAGTATATATTTGACCTTACATTTTTGGGTACCCTGAATTCAATAATAATTTTCGTCTCTCTATTTGAGGCGCCAGTGAAAAAGTCACTTTTTCAAGTGGATATATTAGGATCCGGAAATTGTTATTTAAACACCAGAGTGATCAATGGGGATTCTTCAAGCGTCATTAACCTGGTATTACAACCATATCGAGATAGAGACTCAATTACCTGATTTTTATATCCGTTTGGATTTTAATTAGATTAAAATTTATTTATGAAAAATCATGATTTTACGATGGTTTGATTAATTACTATAAATTGTTAGGTTATACTAAAATAGGACTACGTGGATTATTATACGTATTTTTATGTTGTGATTTTAGGATAAAACAACGGTGTTCAGCCCATATTACAGTAAATCCCATAATAATGCCAAGTTGGATATTTAAAGTATGATTTAAATATTGGATCCATAGTTGTTATAAACTATTACATGTTGTACGTATTATAGGATCACACACTTAAGTTTCATTATATCATTGTGGTATTTTAGATCACTAGTGAGTTGCTACAGCGCTAGGTGAGACACGTAGACCCCTGCATAAGTTTTTGATGATATACCTACAGGTAATGTCAAGATGTTGGATACCTCTACTATAATAGTATTATAAGGTCATGATGAGAGGATGCGAGCTCATAGTTATGTCTTATTAATATATAATATGTACAATGATGTGGTTTTGAATTTAGTTTTGAATATATGATTATTCTGGATACCAATAATTTATAAACTTGATTTATAAATAGATTTAAAATACTAACTGTGCAGGTTTATGAGATTGCATCTATTCAAAAGATAACTGAATTCCTACTGAGCATGTAGTACTCAGTGTTCATCCCTTGTTTTTCTCTTCTCAGGTAGTATTTAGTGTGATTTTGGAGACTCAGGAGTAGAATAGTGAGAAGCTAGTTACCTTACCGGCAATCTGTAACTATGTAAAAGAATTCTATTATTTATCTAGGTTTGTATCAAATACTTAAGGCCCATTCACAGACTGTCTATATAGTTATTGTACTAGATTGTGAGACCGATAGTAGTGATACTTGATTTGTTTAAATAAATTTCATTAATGATGTATGTCTAATCATGATCACAAATCGTAGAAATTTTACTTTAAAATTTATTTTCATAAATTTTTCAAAAATAATTTTTAAATTTCTACTTATAAAATTTCTTTTTTGTCCTTGACCCAATTTGGACGGTGACAAAACTTATTAAAACTTGAATTACGTAATGAGATAATATATTTAAATGACCTTGTATTTCTTGTATTTTTCCTATGTTTTGAGAAATATGGGAAAACGAAAATTCAAATATAAGAGACTTTTCCCGTACTTTTTGGATTTCGTCAATAAAATACGATTTACAAGGTCGTTTCCATGACATATCTCATTACATAATTGATAAAGTGACGAGCACGTAACATAACAGTAAACAACATGAAAGAAAGATAAGAGAACCAACATTAATTAAATTATACGGTCGGTACAAGCCTACTTAATTATATATTTGCGTTTTTTTTTTTTTTGGTACATTTCATAAATTATATGGCAACTAAGTTGACATAATCTTAACTAGAAAACGTAGATATATAGAAAGAACCAGCCAACCTGTCCAAATCTGAATGACTTTGGATTTGGCAATCACAAATAAGGTGATAAGCACGTGACAGAAAGAGAGGACAAACAACATTAATGAAATAGAACCAAATCAGTTTAAAATATTATCACGAGGAAAGCAATGAATTATTAAAACCACCTAGCATTATTGATCTAAAATGAGTCAAACATAATCTCATCAAGCTTTTCCTCTTCTTCTTCTCCCTCTTCTTTATTTGACCCGAGGAAAGAAACTAATCAGAAAGCCACAAAACAAAATACAAGAATGGCGAGTAGTACAAGTACTCCACATGATCATCATCAGAATGAAAACAAATTCCCATTTTCACCATTGTCGTCTTCATCATCAGTTGTGGTGGTGATGGTTCCATTCCCAGCTCAAAGCCACCTCAACCAGCTCCTTCAATTCGCCCTTGTCGTTTCCTCGTACGACATCCCAGTCCACTATGTTAGCTCAACTCTCCACAATTCTCTAGTCAAGTCCCGAACCACAAACCCTATTCACCACTTAACCAAAATCCATTTCCACGATTTGGATGACTCCCAAATTCTAACTACACACTCTCCTCTGCCCAACCCCAACCCCAACTCCAAAACCAAGCTAAGCGAACACCGAAACCCTCTTATCGAAGCCACCATGCGCCTCCGCAAACCGGTTGCTGCTATCCTCCGATCACTCTCCCCGACCGCCAGACGACTTGTTGTCGTTAATGATGTTGTGATGGCTTCAGCAGTTCAGGATGTGGTTTCTCTACCAAACGCAGAAGCTTACGCTTTCAACTCCGCCTCCGCTTTTTCTGGCTTCGCCTATAGATGTGAAACGATGGGACGAAACCACAATCTCCCAGTAAAAGAGCTTCCCTCTATGGAATCATGTTTCTCATCTGTCCTTCGAAAGTTCGTGACTTACCAGGTGATGATGACATGTTATTCATCCGGAGAACTCTTCAACAGTTGTAGAGATATTGAAGGCTCTTTCCTTGACCTTCTAGCAAACGACAAGTCTTCATTTAAAAGGAAGATGTGGGCAGTGGGGCCTTTACACCAAACTACAGACTTTAAGGAGCTTAGAGATCAAGACAAGTGCTTATTGGGGTGGCTAGACAAGCAAGAGCCAAACAGTGTGTTGTATATCTCTTTTGGAACCACAACTACTTTATCTGATGAAGAGATTAAAGAGCTTGCTCTTGGTTTAGAGCAGAGTGGAGTAAAGTTCATCTGGGTTTTGAGAGATGCAGATAGAGCATATATTTTTGGTAATGAAGAAGGGAGGAGACCTAAGCTTCCAGATGGGTTTGAGGAAAGAATGAAGGGAATGGGCATGGTGGTGAGGGAATGGGTGCCCCAAGTTCAGATTTTGGGGCACCCATCTACTGGTGGTTTTATGAGTCATTGTGGGTGGAACTCTTGCATGGAGAGCTTAAGTATGGGAGTGCCCATAGCGGCCTGGCCAATGCACTCGGATCAACCTATGAATGCTGTGTTCATTACAGAGCTGCTCAAAGTTGGTGTAGCTGTAATGGAATGGGAGCAAAGACATGAGATGGTTACTTCATCAATGATCAGTAGAGCTGCGAGGAAGTTAATGGCGTCGGAAGAAGGAGATGAGATCAGGAAAAGGGTTGTAGAAATTGGTGAAGCAGTAAAACAGTCCGTCGCGGATGGAGGAGCTTGTTGCTCCGAGTGGGATTCTTTTATTGCTCATATCACTAGAGAGGACTCTTCACACATGAATCACATGATTCGCAGCTTTGGCTTCTGATTGGTCAACTCACTCAGAATTTTCTAAGCCTTCTATTTTTGATTTCAAACTTTTTCATTGAAGAGGTTTGATCTTTTTTTTTTTTTAAATTTCGTACGTACAAAAGGAAACGATCAAATATAAAGAGTAATCTCTTACACTCGGGTTAATTTTTATCTTCAATTATTCGGTTATCCGTTACTTTAATAAAAGCGAGAATGCTTACGATGCAGGTTAAATATTTATCATGTATAGCGAACTCATTTGCTCCTACAAGAAAGGGTTTAGAATTGTGGAAGACAGTTTGTCTCTTTGCCATCTCAGTAATATATCTCAATAATTTAACTAAATAAAATAAATGCAAATATATCACCTCTTTTCCGATCCTTAACCTCTCACTGCCATTATATAATATTAAGACACGCAACATTGCTCCTTTCAAAACGCATTTGTTTATACATCTATAGGAGTATATTTATAATTTAGGAAAACTGGGGAAATTAGAATCCTTTTAGAAATGTCTATTTTAGTAAAACGTACCCTACCTTTTAAAACTCTTTAATATTGTCCAGTCTAGTGTCAAATTACAAATCCAAAAGGACTATTTCGCAAAAAAGTTTCAAAAGATAGGCCTTTCTAAAGGTGTGCTTCCAAAAATTTTGTAAATGACCCTTATAAAACTTACAACGAGAGTCAAAATTTCGTTAATATCCAATCTCGCGACATTTTAAAAATTCAAAACTATTAATGAATACTCCAATTCGTATTCTATTCGAGTGTTTTTTTCTTAGAAAGTGGGATAGCAATATAGTCTTCGTATTATTTGAGCGTGAATATCTAATTTGAATGATATTTATTAATAGATCAGCTCAAACGGTAAGAATATTACTATTTAGAATTTAATATTTATTAATAGATCAGCTCAAACGGTAAGAATATTACTATTTAGAATTTTGATTTTAAATTTGAGTCATGGAAACTATGATGATTAAATAGTAATAAGTACTTTTTTTATTTTGTAATAAAAAAAAATTGAATGATCTTTATTATAACTTTCTCCGCTACAAATCCTTCTTCCAAAGGCGACCTCCCAAGGGCGATTGAGATATATTATCAAAGGTGGCCAAGAAAGCGGATGACAAAATTTATTGTAGTACGTATTCTTCTGCCCATCATGGTAAATTTTGCCCCTCGTTAATGTTAATGTCAGTGACTCTTTTTTGGCAGAGTCAGTTAGAACTTTACGTTAGTTACTGACTGTTGGGATTGCACGCAGCTGTTTGAGCTAACTAATTAACTTGTAACAAACTTAAGCCATTTTATACCCTTTTCTAATTCGTATAAATCGGATTGAGCCTTTTTGTATTGAATTCATCACTGTAATCTTCTTTGGACTATTCATTCTTGAGATTGTGTACTTGGGTTGCAAAGTGTATGAAAAAAAAAACAAGAAATCTGAAAAAAAAAAACACCAATAGAGCCAAGAACAACACAACACGAAAGGAACAAAATCAGTTATAGTGGTTCAGCACGATTTCTTGTGCCTGCATCCACTCCAGCAGCCTACACTGCTGAATTTCTCTTATTAGCTATGTCTTGTACAAGCTTCCAACAAAAAACACACAACTCAAACAGAACTCACCTCATTCGAAACTAGAGAAAATAACGTCCCTAAAATCCCCCACGTACAAGTCTTTCTCTCTACCCGAATGACTTAGTTACATTTGTTTGATACTAAGTCGCATCACCATAGAACTAAACTAACCCATGTAACTAACATGCATTACGGTCACCAATACATTTCACGACTCTTGGATAACAGAACAATTGGTCAGGACAAGTAAGCTCGTGACACCTGTACTAATAACAGAGGACTCAAAACTGAACTAACATATAACACAGTTGTTGATTGTTTAATAGGCAAATTATGAAAACCTTTAATGGAAATGGTCACGTGGATCTATGATATTACACATCTGAGTCTCTTTCCACATTTCTGTCTAATGGTCTTTGTCTGTTTGTGGAAAATGAATGACGTGTCCTTTGCTTGTTCTAATTTTGTCCTTGAAGGGAGCTGGGGGTATATGATTTGTCCTTGCAGGGCTCAGATCTTTCTCGTGCTTTCCATTGAATACTCATTGATATTCTGTACCAAAGACATAAAGGTTGATAGCTCAATGACTTAGCAGAAACGATTTTCAGTGGTCTTCACCAGTGTTTCTACGGGAGGCAGACAGAGTAACATCAGAGAGGGATTCTCTGAGATAAGCTGAAGGGATTTCAGCCAGGAAACTCATCGTGTGGGAGACTCGGTGATAAGAGTTCTACCGAGCAACAAGCAGAGTGAATCGAGGAAATCTTCATCTAGAAGTGAGTTCTAGGATTTGGATCTTCTTCTTTATAAAACCTGATTTGTTGATTGTTTGTGAACTCTTTGTTTCCTTAATAGATCTGGACTTGGTCCCATGTATATAGGCTTTGTTCATCAAAGCTGAACCATGTATATGCTGGTGTGATTTTGTCTTGAATTCTTGTTGAATAACCTCTTTGATAATCAAATGGCTTAAGAATCATATCTGGTAATATTATCAAACAAAATCTGAACCAACAACAGTAATTAATAGCAGTGAGGATGTGTTTCTAAGAAAGCTTGGAGCTGAATAAGCTTGTATTGAGAATCCTTGTCTTTGTATATTCAAGTGAAGATTAAGAGTGTACTTTGTGTTCAGAATAGTGGACTAAGGTAAGCGCTAGATCCCTGCCTTGGATGTAATGTTCCAATATTTGAACCCGAAGCCTGTAAAAGTTGGTGTTCTTCTTCTTTTGTACTCTTTGATTGTTTGCTAATCTTAATACCAACATCCCTCTAATACTCTTAGGAAATTATTGGGTCTCTCCATTGTGAGAGTATTTCTTGTTTTTTTTTTTTTTTTTCAAATCTCTGTTTGATGTAGTTGGAAGTTCCCGAGTTGTCTGGGTGAAAAGTGCCTATAGTGGAATGGATGATCATTAAGATACGCAACGATTTTTATGACTTTTCTATTTCTTTTTGAATCTAGAGGCTTTTAATAATTTTGATCTCAGCATGTGCTCTTATGCTTATTTAGTTTTGTTTTTATAAATTAATACATTATGAAAAAAATAAATAAAAAGTCTTGTAGAGCATCGTGTTCTGTTCGAAGATTTTTTTTTTTTTTCTCTAGACAAATCACATCTTCATCGAGCCTGAGTGCAAATTTTGCTAGCCATATCTGGGATATAGCTCAATTACCCTACTAAAAAGTGATCGTGACTCAAATTTTAGTCACCAAAAATTATCATGATCACAATCACTTAGGTTTAGAACCTGGATATTTTGAGATAAAGAAATAAAATTCCAAATGATTTCATTTTCTTTGGTTTAGATCCAAACATTAAATGATAAAAAAACTTTTTAAAAAAAAAAAGTGAGAGTTCAATTTAATATCAAGTTTAGTATTTAAAATTTTGACACAATAATTAGTAAAACTAAAAATCCCAAAATAAAATTCTATAAAATTTTAGGAAAAATACTTTTCTCTTTTTTTTTTTTGACTTTTTCCTTATTTCCTCCAAAATTCAGATTCCAAACGGAGTCGTACCATACCGTGGCTTAAAATTTGAGCCTCAACAAATTTTTCGTTAGCTCTTTTAGTGGCAACTAAATTTTGTCACAAAAGATTCCTGGAACTATACTATCATTGGTCACAAGCCCTTTAGTAAATGAAAGGCTGCCAATATTAATAATAATTATAGTAAATAATAAAGAGTTTCAAAATTTTGGTAGAGCAGTATGTTTGTTTCTTTTTTTTATTTTTTCTTGAGGATGCCTCCTTGAAGTAGGCTATAGAGTTTCGTTTGTTTGCTTTCTTGTTAACTTGTAAGTCTATAGTTGCTTATTGTAATATAAATTTATATATATATATATATAAATATAACTAGCTTCTAAAGAGAATATATTATACAAAGTAAAAGCTTTAAGTTATAATATAAATATAAAGCTTACAATTTCTTATTCCTCGAACAAAAAGACGAAAAATAGGTCACAAACGTAATAAGAACAAGATATGTGAGTTATCATGATTCTCCAAAAGAAATAGATAATGAGGACTAACAAACAGTAGTCTTCAACACCTACTCCTGACTGTATTCTTGATTAGTTAAACTTTATAAAACTAACACCAATTGAGATTCATGTCCGTAGAAAAAAAAAAAACACATCTACAAACAGAACTAAATTAAAGAAAAAATCTTCAATTTAAAATCAGGTGAACAAACTTAAAATCTACTTAAAAGATAGTATTACATCCATATCTAAATCTAGGAAACTAAAAGAGAATAAGAAAAATAAAAGGAAAAAATATAGTGGAAGAGAAGGAGGAGGAGGAAGAAGATGGGGAGGGGAAGAGGAGGCTTCCTCTCCGGCCTTTGTGAATAGCAGCACTATCTTTAGTTGGAAGGAAACATTAGTACAGCTAGAAAGAGGGAGACAGCTAGCTGGAGAAGGAGACTCTGCTACGATTTTAGGGAGCAAGTAAGAGCGTTTTGGGGGAGCTTTTTTCCTAGGCTGTCCAATATTCAAAGCTTTGTTAATTTTGACAATGTTAATCTCATATGCATATTTTTGTGATATAATATTGTCAGTCTTTTCTAGTATTTGATATGCTTCAAATTAATCAAATTATTATATATAACTAAAGTTGTGCAAGGATTTCATCGTATGTATAACAGTAACCTTGTATTTTTTAAAAAAGAAAAAATTTGTGGTAGGGTGCATTGATGGTTTTTCCCTTAAAGGATTGAAGGGATTGATTTTCTAGGGGGAGTTTTTTTTGTCATTTTGTGAGGATCAGAAATGTGTCTTTTTTTGAAAAAAAAATTGCAATGGTGTTAATTGATAGTTTTGTCATTCGATAGTTGAGAAAATTGTTGTTTTTGGAGGGTTTTTTGGTCACTTTATATGGGTTAGATGTGGATATGGATCGATTATGTGTTTGAAATAGTTGATTACATTTTTATCCTTGAAATCCGTTTCGCAACTGTTACGTCTACGTGGTCATATTGATTTTTTCATTTATGTTATTTTTGAATTGATTGATACGGGCTTTTATTTGTGCTTTGGCGAGGTGTTTTGGTTTAGTTTTTCTATCATTTTACTCCTTCTTGGTTACTCTGTGGATCAGAACTTTATTACTGCTTTCAGCTCTTTGTCTTCTCGATACTGCATTTTTTTTATTCTCTTTGTATTATAAGATTTTCCTTCTTCTTTCTCTGTAGATCATTCTTTTGTGTCTCTTTCCTTTTAATTTTTCACATTGTCACTCACAGTTTGGTCTCTTTGACCTTGCACCTTCTCCGATGACTCTTCTTTGTGTTCTTTCATTTCGATCTAAATTTTTTTATATTTATTTTTTAAATCCCTATCTTTTAATTTTTTGTTCGTTACTTTCGAATTAGTTATTTGAATCTAAAATCTACTATGTTACATGGTGTTCCTCTCTCTTTGTCTGGTATTTTTCTATTCCAATTCTCTTTTTTTAAAATTATTGTGTCTTTTTTTTTTACATTATTATTGGTTGAAGATTTATTATTGCTAATATATGATATGGGTTCTATTTTTTTGGGTCGTGTTTTTTACCATGAAAATATCTAGAATATTATCTAGACCATTATGGATATAAAATGCCATTTTTTATATTTTTTTATTTCATATCTATTGTTTGTTTTAAATTTTTTTTAATGCTTATTATAACTTATACTTTTAGTTTTGATGATGTGTGCATCTGTATTCATGGGTTCAGATCTCTATTTAGTATTGTGTTGATATATTTTTTTTATTATTTAGATTAAAAAAATATTTTCTATAATATTTATTTTTTACTTGAGATTTTTTTATGCTCGTAATAACCTATATTCTTGCTTTTGATTATTCAAGTATTGACATCTATGGCCTCAGGCCTTTATTTATTGTTATTTTGATGTTTTTCTATCACGTGAATCTTTTTAAATAATATAATTATTATTTATTATAAATAATATAAAAAATATTTTATATATAATCATTTATATATAGTAATAATTCAACATATTTTATATTTTAATTCACTGTATCTAATATAATAACTCAATATAATCTGCAACTACAACTCAACATAATCCAAAGTAAAAGCGCGGAAATTACAACTCGTATCATCTAAACTTCCTTTCCAAAAAAAAAGAAAAAACATCATCTAAACTACTTTACACACAAAAACGTGCATATAAAAAGCACCCGCGACGAACCTGGTTATCACCGTTGAAACTTGAAACGATCTTGATCGTTGATTTGCGGTTCTTGATCAGTGTCACTGTCATTTGACATCCTTAAAAAAACGAGCATTGACCAAAATGCCTGATACCCCATTAAACCTATCTTTCGGTCAGCTGAAACTCATATTTCACCTGAAAGAAATTAAGGAAACCCCATGACAAGATTCGTCAATATGGCGATGCCCAATGATCAGCATCACCATGAAAACCAATCATTTTCATCATCTTCATCAGTTGTGGTGGTAACGGTTCCATTCCCAGCTCAAAGCCACCTCAACCAACTCCTTCAGTTCGCCCATGTCCTTTCCTCATACGACATCCCAGTCCACTACGTGGGCTCTTCTCTCCACAACTCCCAGGTCAAGTCTCGATCCTCGAACCCTTTACACCATTTGACCAAAATCCACTTCCATGACTTCCAAATTCCATTTTTGCCCTCTCCTCCACGCAACTTCTGCTCCAAAACCAGGTTTCCCGAGAACATGATCCCCTGTTTCGAAGCCTCCAAGCACCTCCGCCAACCAGTGGCCTCCCTCCTCCGATCACTCTCGCCGACCACCGAACGACTTGTCGTTGTGTATGATCTTCTAATGGCTTCGGTTGTTCAGGATGTCGTTTCTCTACCAAACGCAGAATCTTACACTTTCACTTGCGCCTCTGCTTTTGCTGCCTTCGCCTTCAGATGTGAAGCTTTGGGACGAAAAGATCGAGTCCCAGTAAAAGATCTTCCCTCAGCAAACTCATGTTTACCTTCTGCCGTTCAAGACTTCGTAAGTTTACAGGAGAAGATGTCATTTTCTAAAGCTGGAAAGCTTTACAACAGTTGCAGAGCTATTGAAGGCTCTTTCATTGATGTTCTAGCTGCTAACAACAAGATCTCAGGGAAAAAGAAGACGTGGGCAGTGGGGCCCTTGCACCAAACGACAGTCTCCAAGGAGCTAACTGGTCGAGACAAGCGGTTACTGGAGTGGCTAGACAAGCAAGAGCCAAACAGTATATTGTATATCTCTTTTGGAACCACAACTAGTTTTTCTGATGAAGAGAATAGAGAGATTGCTCTTGGTATGGAGCTGAGTGGGGTTAAGTTTATCTGGGTATTGAGAGATGCGGATAAAGCTGATATTTTTAGTAATGAAGGGAGAAGATCACCCCAACTTCCAGATGGGTTTGAGGAAAGAGTGAAGGGAACGGGAATGGTGGTGAGAGAATGGGTGGCCCAAGTGGAGATTTTGGGGCACCCATCTACAGGTGGGTTTATGTGTCATTGTGGGTGGAACTCTTGTGTAGAGAGCTTAAGCGCGGGTGTGCCCATAGTTGCCTGGCCAATGCATTCGGATCAACCTATGAATGCTTTGTTAATTACAAACTTGCTCAAAGTGGGTGTAGTTATAATGGAATGGGGGCAAAGAAACAAGTTGGTGAGTAAATATATGATAAGCAAAGCTGTGAGGAGGTTAATGGCGTCAAAGGAAGGAGGTAGGATTAGGAAGAGGGCTGAAGCAATGGGTGAAGCAGTAAAACGATCTGTCGCCGAGGGTGGAGACTGCAGTTTGGAGCGGGATTCTTTTGTTGCCCACATAACTAGAAAGCGCTCTTCACTCGAGAATCGCAAGACTCCGAGACTTTAGCTTAAGCTTCGTATTCACTTGGTATTTTCCTAGTGGTAGTATGTCTTTCTGTTCAGAGCTGTTTGGCCTTTATGTTTTCATTCTTTTCCTTTTCATTTTTGACTAAAGGAAACCATAATATAACGTATTGTGCTTACATTAGCTGAAAAACCACAATTTGTATTGTCGAGTTACTTGCTCCTCAACAAGTTAGATCTGTCATTAACTGTGGAGTTGATTTTTCTTTTAAGATCAAAAGCTGGATTGCTCACAGTAAAGGGTTAATCTTTGATCTTCAATTGCTGATTTAATTGGTAAAAAAAAAAAAAGAAAAAAAAAAAGGTGAGTTTCAATTTCAGGCAAAACACGTTAGCCTGCAAATGCACAATTCTATAAAATTGCAGACTGTTCTACTACAGAGATTTAGCGTCAAAAAACCCTTCTTTTCCCGCTTGGAAGCTTCAAAAACATTTTAGCAGCAGATCCAAACACCAGGAACCCACCCGACCCGCTACAGCTCCTCAACCTCAAGTTGTAAGGCAAATGATATTCATGAAACCAAGCTCTAAACTTCTTTGCCACAAAAAATATCTCGCCAAAATGTTGATCACCAGATTCTCTTTTGCCGATGAATATACAAGAAAAAAAGACTATTCATACAAGATGGTTACAAGTATGGTGACTTCAGAGCGACATAGTTTGCTTTGGATTTGCTTGACCAAATGGGCATGCGTAACTGCATCAAACAATCATTTTATGTTTATATGCTCCGTGCAATCTTTTCATATAAATCACGAGGCCAATTCCTGCTCGAATTATTCGCAATAAAAGTTGCAATCTGCAAAAGCCATAAAAGTGGCGTCGTGAATACAAGTCAGTAAAATTAAGGTACCAAAATTTCTTCCTTATATTAGCATAACAAGAACAATTACTATTACAAGTCCAAACAATTGACTGACTAATCCACCTGAACTCAACCAAATAACAATTTCACTACTTTTCCGGGAGAAGAATAATGACCTAGAAGTTCATAGCTATTATTTATAATAGAAATAAATACTCGAGTTATATAATTATGAGAAAATGGTGGCAAGCAGAGAAATCCCAAGTCAAACAATAAAACAGGAAGAATTTTGTTGAGTTGAAGAACAAACCTTCGCCCTCAAGGCACGGAGTGATCCATCCGAGTCTGTCACATTATCCAGACAAGTAAGTGCAACTCTGAGAAGGTCAGGAATACAAGCTTGGACATGAGGAGATAAATTCTGAAAGACATCAGTGGCAATATCTGGAGTTCGTGGATCTAGGGGAAGGAATGGAAGTCTTGCAACCTCCCTTAGAGCATCAATATAATGACCCACTTTCACCAACTTGTGAACTGAGAGTATTGCCTCGAGCTGTCTTAACACGGTCTGCTGTTCCGTAACATTTTGTCTCTCTTGAGGACTGCAGAAGCACATTCAGAAGATCTTTAGCAGGAGCGAATCAATCGAATTAAAATGCAAATATTTACAAACTATTAGAAACCATATTTAGCAGCTAACAAATTGATTCCCTATTTATGATTTTGACATACCAATAATTTGAAAATTACCAACTTCAAGGAAAGTTCAAAACCTGAATTTCATAATTTATGCATCCCCCAGAAAAAAGGGAACTAATTCTCAAATTAAAAATAAATAAATGAATGAATGAATAAAAAAAAAAAAAAAAAGGAATTAGCCAATTCTCTTGCTGTTTATTTGTTTCATTTTCTTAAACATAAGTGTTGGTAGAATTCCCCTACAAGTAGTAATTAACCAATAAATATCAGAAAAGACTGGTATTCTTCATGCACGTCAATTTACAACACATCCGATCTTTAATGGTTTCTGTTCTAGTCAGTACGAAGTAAACTAACGTTTAATATTTAACCTAAACCCTATATACTGTTCTATGGTAACTACATTTCAAGTAAAGGAAACCAAGATTCAGAGTGTGGAATGACCTGACTTCAGGATGATATTTGTAGGTCTCCATGATCTCATTTCCAGAGTGAATGAGGCTGGCGGTCCGGCTTTCACCATCCAATCTACCACGTGAGAGGGCACATATTGCTTCAGAGAGACACTTATTAATTGTATCCAGTGCCATTGAGAATGCCCCAATTCTTTTTTGAATTTCAATAGACTGAAACAAAAGGAGATGATTTAGGCCACCAGGGGGAGCAAGCGAAAACAAAAGTAAACCATTAATTTCAAAAAAAAAGCCAATGAATAAGATAAATGACGAAGATAAAGCTACATAATTTAAAATTTACATTAAGAAAGCAGAAAAATGAGTAGGACCATAAGTATGAAAATTGCAAAGGCTGGCAAAGAAAGAGAACAGTTGAGAAGTACAAATTGAAATCTTGGACCACGTATAAATAGTACAACAGTAATATAACACCAAATGTCAAATCGTATAAAGAATTGTAGATACATAATAAACTATTCCCTATCACCAACCATCCACCAGACTGATTCAATGGCTTCAAGGACCCTTGTTAAAGAATATATTAGAAAACTATGGGTATACACTGAGTCCAACCATCGAGATTCTTTTCCTATACATTAACCGAGTTTTTAGGTTATATTTCAGAATTTTTCGACCAATTGGTGAGTCTTCTTGAATTCTACTATAATAATCAGTGAACAAAGTAAATATTGGTAGTCGTCACCCTCTGCCACCATAAACTCCCCACTCAAAAAAATAGAAATAACTAAAAATTAAAAAAATTAAAAAAAAAAATTAAGAAAAAATTAGCGTTGAAGATGAAAGGATCAAAGTCCAGAAGCATTAAGACAGCATATATAGCACATTTCGCAAAGTACACAAACCAACATCTATAAACCAAGAGGAGTATAATTGAAACTATCAGAAAAGGTCATCTTTCTTTTCAAACCAGTGAACTCAATTCTAACAGGGACAAAACTGGATATAAATTGAAAAACAGAAAGAAAAAGTATAATTACTAAATTCCAATATTTCTGTAAATGCTTCACAACCGAAAGCATGTGAGGGAAGTAACTTGCCTTGTCATATAATCCAGCTTCCTGAAACTGGTGAGCAGCTTCAAGTAAGAACTGTTTTCTCGATTTTTCATCAGTCAAAAACCGACTCAATTGGCCTTCTTCTCCAGCACCTCTTGAACCAAGTAAAAGATAGATCCCGCCATCTCCCAACAGCAGCTCAGTTAGGAGTTGCTTCAGCATCAAGTTTTTCTGCCTTTGTTGATCTACAGTACCTCTCCCAGACCATGACAACTGTCCACCACCAACTGCTGCAGCAGCTTGAGCATAATATTCTAGTGCCATTGGAAGATTACCATGACGTAGATACAATGCGCCATACTGCCTAATTAAGCTAGATGCCTCCGCATAAGCATCCATCACCCCCATTTTTTGTCCAGCCGCAACACCTTCAGAAAGGATCCCATGGTCTGCCAGCACAATTGATATGTGCGCAGCATCAATATTGTATCCTTCATCTCCTGCTTCCTTAGACAAGTATAGGACAGCTGGTATCAACTGGATACTTAAAAGCAAAACATATGGGTATACTATGGGGTCCTTTCCATTTTTGGTATAATATGAGGGGTCAAATTTGTTTAGGTAAACCTGCAAATCATCCAGAGTGCATGGAACCAAGCTGTCACTCATAACAACAGACTGGGGACCAACCGTGCAGTCTCGAACAGCAGCCAATTTGAACCACAAGAAGTCCTCGATTGTATTAAAAAGTGTTGGTAAATCTCTCAACAATCGGTCAATGTGCTTGCGTGACCCAGATACGATAGCATACAGTAGCAACTTTTTCTTATCATATGCGGCTCGACTCATGCGATCACCCATTCTTAACATTTTGTCACATTCCTCTGAGGCAACAGCTGCAATTTCCGCAGGCACCATACCCCCAGTGTTGATCCATTCTGTAAGCTGTTTTAAAAAATGTACATATTCAAAAAGGGAAAAAAAAATAAGGACATATATCATATATCAGAAAAGTTGCAATGAGAAATCATATATATATATATATATACATATGTATGAATATACCAGAGGTGCAAACTGGTGCGAAGAACGGGATGAAAGAGCAACATTTCTTGCTTCATCATAATACCCAGTTCTCAAGCAAAAGTATATCTGTCACAGACAAACAGGATTCAGTACGAAAAGAAATTAATAACTTCCAAAAACTCGAATAAATTATGAGCATATATATATACACAGGAAAAATGCATCAAAACAAACTCGAAAGAATATTGGACTGTATAATATGTCCTCAGCGTTGCATAAAAAACTAACACCATCCTTACCATTTTCTTAGCAATCAAGTTATTATTATGATATACAAACGTGTTTGCTTGTATTGTTCATACATAAATTTACGAGACTCAGATAATTATTGGAAGAATAATAAAAACCAGTAAGAAAGAGATTTATAAACAGCCTGACTCACAAACAGAAAAGAAAAAAGGGCAAAGTAAAGCACACAACAAAGTCCTATTAAAACCATCCCATTTGACATTTTCATATCCTTCAATCCAACATACCCTCATAAGTATTTAAACATAAGTGTTAGATTATTAACATTAATCAAACAGAACATTACAGAATAACTTAAATATGAACATTAATTATTGCAGACCTGCTGCCAAGTGGTATCAACAGGAGGCTGCCTACGAGCATCGCCTGCATCAAAATCTAGAACTCCATAATCCCTCAAACGAATCTGCACAATTAAACATCAAAGATGTTATAAACAAAAATATATGTATTTGTATATCCAGATTCCAGAATAATAAGATGCCATTAAAAATTCAAGTATTCATAATTGAGAGAGAAATATGTTAACAAACCCGGAGAAATGCACGAATTCTTTGCATGTTCCCAACAACCCCACCAAGTGCAGCCTGCAATGAGATCAAAAGATGAGGAAAATTATGAACATCAAAAGAAACAGTACCCTAGATACAAAGTTAC
Source organism: Parasponia andersonii (assembly GCA_002914805.1). Lineage (NCBI taxonomy): Eukaryota > Viridiplantae > Streptophyta > Magnoliopsida > Rosales > Cannabaceae > Trema > Trema andersonii. Next base: position 22,215 of record JXTB01000353.1, read on the forward strand.
AAACACGATAGTTGAAGAAAAGTTTCGTACAAATATTTAAGTGAAAGAAGGAGAAGATATGGATCAATAAAGTTTCACTCAAGCATTATTAGAAAAAACTCAAGCAAGAATATAAATTAAAAAAGCATCATTGAAAAAAAAAAATCATTTATACAAAATATTAAAATCTAGGCAGCAATAAACAAACATTATAGAACATTAAGCTATTACCTGGGCAGGATGACTTTGAATAGTATCCATTATATATTTTTCATGTCCTCGCTCAAGATGGTGCCTTGCACCAATAATTAAAGACATCTTTTTTGACAAGCTCTTTTGAACAGCTGAATCTTCACCAGTCATTGCCTATATTTTATTTGCGTAAATTATAAAAAGAAGAAAAGAAAAGAAAAGATTACTTTCCCTAACCAATAAAGCCAAAGAAAATCATTCACAACCATATACTAGAGGAACAAAGGACAAATCAGATATCCATAGAGTAGACAATAAGCACCTGACAATCCAGCATACCTGAATAAGGTGCCATATCTTCTGGAAGTTAACTGATTTTCCACCAGACGCATCAAGGCCTAAGCTTTCATAAGCAACCTTAAAAGCTGTAGCAGGCTAGTAACAGAAACAAATAGTGGTTAGACATTAATCTCAGGTAGAACAGAACTCGAACACAATCTCAGAAGCACCACTTCATTTAGACAGGTTACGATTTCATAAAAGCATAAACAGAAAAATAAATTGACTATCAATTAATAAAGGCACACATCTCAAGACACACAAATGAGGCCACTTGGACTCATCAAAATCTAGTATTACAGTATACAGCACGCGATGTCAAACTGAAAGTTTAGTGATTTAAACCAGCAACTCAGTCATTCGTCAAACAAATATTACGAATACACTCAAGAAGATGCCTTTCACCTAATGGTGCATGAATCATTTATAAAAGGATTAAGGACGGGAAATTGTTTCAACTTACTTTAAATGGTAAACCACGTTCCCTTGCATTATTCAGATTCTTTACAACTTCAGCATAGAAAGTTGCCTTTTTCTCAAGGATAGACCTGTTAGCAAGAGGTACAAGCTCCATGTTCGATGCACCAGATGAAACTTGAGGACTAGAACTCATTGACACTATCTGACCAGAGCGAGTAACCCCACTGCCACTAATTGTCATGTTAGTTCTGGGTAATATGGAGATTCGACTCAAGCTTTGAAGACTATCACGTTTTTCCTTTTGCCAATCCTCCTGCCAAGCATTAAAAACAATCAGGGTTCAAAGCTCAAATAGCAAAGATAATCATAACCCCCATTTTCGCACATAAATTTCTTTATAAGGTGTATTCATTATTCAGCCCCATGATATTAAATTCTTTAGAAACATTTAGAACGGAAAAAGAATCTAACTATACTCATCAAGCACACTAACAACAATAAAATGTAGTGGAACGTCACGCACATCAATTGTGTCGTACTAACCTCCAACACTTTTAACATGTAATCATTAAAACTTCTCAGGTTATCCTTTTGAGCTTCTTGGACAGCTGAAACCATTGCCATCTCATGGACCTGATACATTGGTATGATTAAGAAATCATTATCTGTCACTAACAGAGCCAAAAGTAAAAGCATGTTTTTAGAAGAATAGCAAGATGCTTAAAGTCGAGTAAACTTTCAGGCTTGCAGCAATAATGAATGACTCTCCCTATTCTAACGACAGTATGTCCACTTTGACAGCGCAATCAAATTGAATTAACAAAGATAATCCTTTCCACTAATTTAATTGAGTTTCAACATAAAGTAAATAACAATCAAACCAGTTACTCCCTTCATTTCACCCTGCCCGCTAAACCATTCAGGGCACAAAAACTCTATGTAATCTTAACATATATAGGAAAGAGAAAGAGAGACTACAACACTAATTCACATGCCGACAGCCAACAGCCAACACCTAGACCCGCTGTCCGGGTCCATGTAACATAGCACATTTTAAACATGTTTGATTTCTGTTAAAATATGAATGGGTTAAATAAAACCTGAGTTTTCAGAAATTCAAATATTAGTTGAGGAAGGTTCTAGCATCTCAAAGAAATAACTCTTAGGTTCAAAGAAAAACATAAAAATTGTACATTCTGTAGATTCCAAAAAGTGAAAAAAAGAAATAATAATGATAATAATAATAATCATAATAATTATAATAAATGGTTACATCCTCCCGCCATATTTTGAAGCATGAAAAAAAAAATGTGAACCTAACTTTGTGATGACCAAAGTACTAATCCCAACACTGAAGATCTGGAAAACGCATGAAAGTGGAACTATAATTAATCAGATTGTGGCAAAACAATATGAAGAGTAAAGTACCTGCTGCAGATACTCCTCAACCGTTGTTGCCTCAGCAGGGAAAACATCCTCAAATGTTGTCTTCACGAAACATACAGCACAAAGAAAATAGATGTAAAAACTTGTGCCAAAACAATCATTACTTAAAAAAATTGCAGCATAGAAAAAAGTAAGGGGACCTTGAATGTAAAAATATTTTACTACTCCAGAAAAGAAATAATAAGAAATTTAAAAGACAAACGAAAAAAAAAAAAAAATTAGTCAGAATTGGGTATAAGCCTTTGTGATAGGGAGTTGAACTGAGGAACAAAATTAGTAAAGCATAAACATAAAACAAAGGAAAAAAAAATTAATTAGCTCTACGAGTAAGAGTAACCATGTACAATGAACATTTGGCAAAATTTTGAGATAATAAAGGGAAAAAAGTGTCATGACTTTTGCAACTAAAGTCTCTCACAAACTTTTAGATATAGTTAACAAATTTGAACCCATGGAGCCAGATTATAGGAGAGGCAACAAAATGCCAAAGAATTTTTACTTTCAATTCAAAAGACTTCAGATCCCGTGCAAGCTGCTCTGCATTTATTCCCTCACGTGCAAGAAGCCTGGAAAATCCAGAAAGATATATGAGGGATATTCAATCACTATTTTGGAAAACTGGCCACATAGAACATGAACTTTTTAAACAGATAACTCAATTCCATCTTTTCTGTTAAAGAAACAGAAAGTTTAAGAAAATCTGCGACTTCTTAGTAATCATACCTTGTGGCGGCAATTGACTGAGATGGAGTCTCATTTCTTAAAGTTTTTGCCTTGAGCTTCTTAGATAATGTTTCTAACTGATCCAAATTTCTCTGTAACACAGGCAAAAAATATCTTCCAGACTCGTAAGCTCTTTTTGTCACATTCAAAAGCTATTTAAATGAAATAAAATTCTTGCATCAAGAAGCAAACGTCAAGATTCGTTTGGTTGAATTCAACGATTAGTGCAAGACAAGTGGAACAAGTGAGTGAGATCTATACACATAGATACACACCAACACCCAGTTACCCACAAACACATATACATATATACATACATACGGAGAGAAATTCAAATAGCTGTTTACGTATACTAAGGTTCCTGTATCCTTCCAAGTAGCAGCGAAATGCATAATGCTAACAAACTAAGCCAAAGTGAGAAGAAGAGCTTCCAAAAATCACTGAGAGATTTAGAAATCTCAAACTGAGAGATTTAGAAATCTCAAACTTAGTCTCCTTTGAATTCTTCATTTTCTGAACAAGCAAACAAGAGAGGAACCCCAATTGTAGTACTCCAACGCCTCCTCATATCTAAACTATCGGCCTTCTTCTACTTCTTCCAAAATTTCTCAGTATCCAAACAACCCCATGGGAGTGAATTACAGAGGAGAACCAACAAAGTACACCAAAATGTACTTTTGAATATCCAATGACAAATATTTCGACAATCAGATTCGAACTTCCAATTGTCTTTCAATTTCTCCATCATTAAGTACAATCAAGGCGACTAAACCAATAGAAGTCGCCGTTATAAGTTCCACACAATCCACAACGATGAAAATCAAACGAGTATATACGAAACTAATATTTTCTCGGACCACATTTTCTCGGGAACCAAACGGAAAGTAGAAAAGAGTAGGGGAGGGAGTGAAACCTGAAGAGGAGGGAACTGAGCAGAAGGAGCAGCTTGCTCGAGAAGCTTGGTGGAGGAGTGGAGGAGATCGGTCCAGCTACTCATGTCTTGCTCGTTCGCCATTTTCTCTGGTCTGAAGCTCTGTGAAAAGAGGGAACTTTTAGAGAGAGAGAGAGGGAAAAGGATTTTAAGAGAGCTTCTAAAGCCCTAAATTTTCAAACCGCTTTTTGGAATCTGATCTCAGGAGCGAAGTTTTCTTTCTTCTGATTTTGTTATAAATGACTTGTCGTTTCATTGGTTGAAGTTAGCTGAGCGAGAAACGACGTGGTGTTTATCATGTCAAAAAAGAAACGACATCTCATTTTATAGAGAGATGGCTTGTTGTCGTTTACTTTATCTCAAAAGTAAAAACTAAAAACACTACATTTCGTCATTGTTGACGAAAGTTTTGTCAACAATAAATTTTGAGATTTATAATATGTGATTCAGCTCCAAAAAAAATGAATTCACATTTACTGTTCTTTACTATTTTCTATGGAATTACAAGAGTTTCTCTAAGTCTCAGAATGAGAACAAAGAGAGTACAATAAAGTGATTGTGAGATGAAATATTATGAGACTAAACCCCTTTTATATAGGTGAGGGTGGCTTTAGGTCTCCTAATTTTGTGAATAGGAAACTATATAATAAAATACAATATAATATTGAGATTGGGTAACTACATAATAATGAGTAATTATCTCTTCTTCAATTAGCTAGTTGCCTTTTTTAGAGATTAGGCAAGTCAACTATTTGTGGTGGTCAAAAAACTACACAATAATAGCCCCGAACTTTTAATATGTCCTTGATGTGTTAAAAACTTTCTTTGATAAAATAGTTGACCGCATGCTATTGTGATCAATAGTTCCTTCTCTTAATTCTTCTTTGTCGATGTCAACAATTGAGTTAGTAGGTGTAAAGTAGTGATCAAATAGCGCAACTATACTCTTGTTGACATCTCTTTTTCATAGATAGATGAGTTAACCTTTTGTAAGTTTACTAAGGAGCAAACTCTTAGTAAGCTAAAAAAGTATCGCTTCTCCAATAGCAAGAGTGAAAGTGAAAAAGCAAACGAAAAAAGAACCCAATGAACCTCCAAAAAAAACTAAGGAAAAAGAAAAAAAAACTAAAAAAAAAGGCCGTTAACAAGAAAACAACAAAAAAGGTGCAAAAGCCTTTAAAAAAACTTTCCCAAAAAAAAATTGAAAAAAAGACCAAAATGAAAAAAAAACCCTCCTAAACCGAAAAACCCCAAACAAAAAAGAAAACTTTAAAATGAAAACCCGAAAGCAAGCAAAAAAAGCAAAAAAAAAAAAAAAAAAGGAAGCTAACCTAAAAAAGGGGGTGAAAAAAACCAAAACCGTCAAAAAAAACCCAAAAGAAGTGAAATAAGGAAAGAAAAGAAACCCCTTTAAAACTCCTAACAAGTTTAAAAAGGGGTAAAATTCCAAATTCCCCAAAAAAAGGTAAAAAAACCAAAAAAAAAAGAAAAGAAAAAAAAAAGGAAAAAATAAACGAACCCTGAAGCCCCGGCCTTTTGGCCGAACCCCGGGTTTGCCTCAAAAAAAAAGAATCGAGTTGTTCCATAGGATAAATCTACAACTTGTCATTCAATTGGATGTGAATCATAGGAATAGTTAGGCCACCTCGCATATTAACTTGAGGTTCTATATTTTAAAATCTTCAATAAGATATAAAATTGTAAGAACGGTTAGGTTATTCTAAAGATTCAGAATTCCATGTCATGTCGATAACTTAAAAACAAGTTAGATCGATCTTTACACTCTTACAATCCGAATCTAATAACTTAAAACGGAGTTTAAGTACTAGGATAAGTTAGGTCACTTATGAAAAACAATGAGCGTGAGTGATACAAACTCAATATTTATTTTTCAAAAGTTCTATGTCAAAATAGAATAAATAGCAATATATCACATCGAACCACGGACATTTCGCTAAGTCGATTGTTTGTTCAAGGAGGGATATTGCGTAATACGACATTCTAAGGCATGAAGTGAAGAGAAAATCCTAAGATTTTTAGAAATTTTAAAAATTCGTTGATTCAAAATTCTAACTCTTCTAAATGAACATTTGCATAGTTTCTTAGGAAGCGAGTAGGAGATTACTTAATCTGATCCCACTACCTTCTGAGTTTTATGGTGTTCAAAGACAGCCATAAAACTATAAATGACGAACTAATAGAATAAGACGCATCAAGATGATAAATTGAAGGAATAATGCCTTTATTGATAAATTCGAATGACAAATAATCCTATTGCGTCCCTAGTTTTATAGTGTTACAATAACTACCATAAAACTATAAGTAGACAATGCATAAGAATGAAGATAGATCGTATGAAGAAAATGCATAAACTTTTATTGATAGAGTCATCGAAATATATGAAGATATCTCACGAGCTAATAGTTGTATAATAATCGATACGAGATGAAGAGACTTAAGAAGAATTACTGATAGTAACAATGAAAATTCATATAGTATGAAGAGCTCGTACTTAGGAAGTTCATATATGATGGAACTTAAATATAATAGAGCTCAAATATAGAGAGCTCAATAATTGAGTAGAGATCTTGTTGAGGGTTTTTGAAACCGAGTGATGATTAGGTCAAAGATAATAAACTTGAACATAGTGGAGAGCTTGTATAATAGAAAGCTTAATGATCTAGTAATCTTAAAGGTCTGAGGAACAGAATGAAGATTTTGTCGAGATCAAAGATAGTGAGGAGCTCGAATATAATGAAGGGCTCTTATAATGGGGAGCTCGAATATGATAGAAAGCTTGAATATGAAGAGTTCAAGGACTGAATAGAGATATGTCAAGGTATGATCAACTGAATGAAGATCTCTTCGAAGTCGCATAGTTATATTCATTCAATCTTATAAAGATATGTCTCGACCACGAAGTACATATATTCTCAACCTAGAGAGGCGATCCTCAACCATAGGTGTGAGTTGACTAGCAAATTTTTCTCATTTACACGAGTACGTCGATGGTGATTATCAACTTCAGTAACCCTACACCCTTCATCGAGGCCAATTTAGCTAAGGCATCTGCTTGGCTATTTTTTTTACGAGGTAGTAGCTAAATACTATATGCAATAAATATTGAGAAGAGATATTGTACTTCTTATAGATAGGCCAACATCTTCCATTTCTTGCTTGGTTATTACCAATTACTTAGCAAACAACTAATTAAGAATCACTAAATACCTCAATTATATCTAACTTTATCTTAATTAGTGCCTCGTATTTTGCATCATCATTCGATACTAAAAATCTAAAGTAAAGTACGCAATGAATATTATGTCTCTCTAGACTAATTAACATTAAGCGCCAACTCCGTTTTCATTTGATGATCCATCCACATAAAGCTTCCACAACTTCAACAAATCCAAAATATGTTTTTCGATCAATCTATAGGAAGATTGACATTATAAGCGAACTTTGCGACGAAATCTGTCAGAGCTTGGCCTTTGACCTCAGTGTGTGGTCAGAAATTGATGTCGAATTAGCTCAACTCAATAGCCTACTTATGTAATCGACCTAATACTTTAGACTAGTAAAGGACACCAACTTTTCCATCTTTGGATATCTCATTTCGACATCGAGTAGTCTTTCATTTACATAATATACTAGTCACTATATATTTTCTTCTTCTTGAATTAACGCAGTTTTTATCGTATATTTGGAAACAGCAAGGTACAAATACAACTTTTCCCTTAGTTTTTGCTGGTGTTTATTGGAATAAATTTCCGGAAAATATTTTCATAAAATTATTTTTAAGAACACCACAGTTTTGTAAAATCAAGTAAATACAGCGGAATTGGTCGTTTAAAATTTTTCCTTTTACAAAACTTTTCGGATCATGATCTAACATAAATTAACTCTTGATCTAGATAAGAACAATACCCAGAATCGCTCCACAACCTTCTCGTCTTCCCGTCTATTCTCGAATGCCATTTGATTGATCCGGTAAGTAGTCACTTTCTTGATTCCCAATAAAGAGATCTGCAGATGAACAAGAAGACAATCTCCTCGAACCTATTTCTTTGAGATGGCCGAAACACCTAGGACAGTGAATCCGTAGTGGTGGCCAATTTTCTCTGCTATCTCTCTCTGTTTTTCGTGTGACGCTCTCTTCTCAAAGGGGTGTTTGACGTGTAACAATTGTATCTGGTTGTTAGAGAACTTTCCTCTTTAAGTATAGAGAGATTAGTAAACCCTAATAGGCTTGTTGGACTTATTGGGCTCAACTGATCATCAAATGACTATTGGGTTTTAATTTAAGCTAGACAGGGGACTAGATGGATTTATAAAGCCCAAGCTCCAATAGACCATATACCACTATCACAATTAACTCTTAATTATGATTGGGCATTGTCCCTTAATATTTGGGCACATCACTATAGGCCCAATATTGAACTCTTGGACTAAATATCATTTATTTTCTGTGAAGCTTATTAACAATTAATTAGCTTAATCCATTTAGCATATACTATACTTGTAGACATACCCCTAATGCAATGTCGTACTAGTAGGGTGAAATTACCATATTACCCCTCTAGTACATATTTACCTTTGAGTTATCATTTTTCATTTAATGGATAATAGTTGACTACGGTGTTTGTATTTGCTAATATTAACACAGTCAAATTCACATAATGAATACCAGGGCCCTAGTTTATATTATCGAAGTACTTGAAAAAACTCAAAGTGACATCATATGCATGGTGTCCATCATGAAAAACGATACATGGTGTCCATCATGAAAAACGTTCTACATATTTCATATACCTTATCTTCCAAGATACCGGAGTTCGAACCATAAATCAAAACTAGTCTTTCAGTAACTCAAAAAGACACAACACATAAAAGTAAGTTCATTAATCACTAGGATTAAGATATTCTACAATAGTGCTAGATTAGGAAAATTAGAAATTTGAGTTACGACACTTAACCTCAAATTCTAATTTACTAGGTCTTGTTCGATGCTGTTATAACTTTCTTATAACACACTAGTATTTCTATCCAAAGACTCACTTCGATAATTAGAGATTTTATTAATGAAATAGACAACACTACATTCTATGGCATAGTAAAGTATTCCATCTTTAATATGCAGAATGCGAATAATTTAATTTAGATATAATGAAATAAAGAATATAATGTTTCTCACGTATGAACTCATCATACGAATAATTCTTTATTACTCGTTTCTTGTCTTGGAATCTTTTTAGATGTTTATATAAGATAAATATACACATCACATGTATATCAGTGAGACACAAATGAAATAGAAATTCATAACATAGAATTTATTAGTAACAAATATATACTAAATAAACAATCCAATAAATATTGTTTATAACGTCTAAATAATAAACTGTTTATAAGACATTATTCCAACAGTTTTAGCTTCGACAAAAGAAGAGAGGAGCCCAAATATTTCTTCAAATCTTGAAATGCTTGCTCACACTTCTCTATCCACTTAAACTTCTTTGAACCCTTTAAAATCTCAAAGAATGATTGTCATTTGTCAGTTGTTCTTGATACAAATCGTCTCAGTGCAGCAACTCTTTCCACCAAGCTCTACACATCTTTTAGTTTACGAGGCGACTGCATGTCAATCAATTCTTGGATCTTTTGAGGATTAGCTTTGATACCTCATTGATTGACCATGAATCACAAAAACTTCCTAGATCCTATCTCATATGCGTACTTCTAGGGGTTCGGCTTTATCTGATACTTTCGAAGAATTTTGAACATCTCATCAAGATATCTGACAAAATCTTCAGCTTTCTTCAACTTTACCAACATGTCATCAATGTATACCTCCATTGTCTTTCCAATTTGTTTGCAAACATCATATTCATAAGACGTTGATAAGTTGCTCTTGCATTGATGAGTCTAAATGGAATCTTCTTATACTAATATAATCTCTGATTAGTGATGAACGAGGTATGCTCTTCATCTAACTTGTACATAGGAATTTGATTGTATTTAAAATACGCATCCAAGAAGCTCATCAATTTATGTCCAGACGTTGCATCTACGAGTTGGTTGATTCTTGAAAGTGGAAAACTATCCTTCGAATATGCTTTATTAAGATTAGTGAAATCGATAAAGGTTCTCCACTTTCCATTGGGTTTCTTCACCAAAACTAGATTTGTAAGTTAGTTCAAGTAATAAGATTCCCTGATGAATACAATTTCAAGCAACCTCTTAACTTCCTCCTTCATTGTGACAAAGCATTTTGGATCCATCGCTCTTCATTTCTGCTATATGAGGCATTTTGGATATAGTAGGGATTGATCTAAATATTGCCCTACGAAGACATCCAAATTTGCCTTTAGGAATGTGACCAACTTAGTTCGCACTGATTCTTGAAGCTTCACACTAATTTTTAACACTTTCGAAGATTCATTGATTGTCAAATCTTCTAAGTCCTCAATTAGCCTAGTTTTGACCTCTCCATCGATCTCTCACAGGTCTAGGCCCTCGATTGATGTTTTATCTGACATTTCTTTATGTTGTTGGACCATTATTGTGCAAGATGTAATATCTCTCATTACAAGTTCAAAGAATTGTTATAGCAGAACTGTGTATCATATTGGTTGCATCGCACTTCGCCTACTCCATGTTGAGTTAGAAACTTCATGGTGAGAAGATAAATTAAGGTAACAACTCGTAGTTCCCTTAGAGGTGGTCTTCCTAATACAGCATTGAATACTGAAGGGCAATCTATGACCAAAAATTGAGTTGTTACCATTAAAATTTTAGGATAAGTTCCAATGTTCACCTTCAGCTCAATCATGCCCTTCGGCATTATGCTATCGCTAATAAATTCATAGAGTAGAGTGACAACTGGTTTTAAATCAATATCACTCAACCCCATTTTTTTGAAGGCATCATAATACAAGATGTCGATAACACTCCCATTAATGACTAATATTCACCATAATTGTGTACTCCCATAGTTAATTTTTATAATAAGTGTATCGTTATGCAGGTAATGAACCTCCCTCACATCTAGCTCCGTGAAAGTAATGTTCATGTCAAGTACCTGCTAAAGCTTCTGTGGACGTTGCTTGAGGTGCATCAGATTGGTCAACGGCTGCTATCGAGCTTCTCGTGCATGTCTATCTTGCTCTCTTCTTGAATCTCCACTAGCATGCGGACCTTCAAAAATAGTTTATACTTCACGCTGAACTTCTGGAGGTCGTTGTTGATTTTCTTCTCTTATCCTACCATTTTTCCTGGTATATTGCCGCAGCTACTCTTCTCTAATTAACTTATTGATTTCATCTTTCAAAGCATAGAAGTTATTGGTGTGGTGTCCAATATCATTATGATACCAGTAAAACTTGTTGGGATCGCATTTTGCTATATCTTGCTTGATTGGCTTTGACTGACGATACTATTCCTACTGATTCGTGATTGCATAGATAAAATCTATAAGTGCACTTAACTGAGTAAAATTATTAAATCGTAGGGGAGCCCTTGGAATCTCCTGCTTTTTCGGCTCAAGTTGCTTTTCGGTCGGTTACTCATTCTTCCTCTTTTTTGATTTCTTATTATTATTACTATTGGTTATTGTGGCATCCTTGATTGTATCTTTTCTTCATTCCTTCTTCATCTAATGAAGATTTTCACGAGAAGATTCTACCCTTAGATGTTAATCAACTCTCCGATAGAAGTCTTCGAGAGTCCTACATTCTTATTCTAGTAATTCTTCCCAAAATTTAGTCTCTAGTCACACTCTTACCATCATCAAAGTTAGGACTTTTCTTTTAGGCAAGTTGTTGACTTTTACTAATTCTAAAGTGAAACAGTTGAGGTATGATCGTAAAGTTTCCTCTGAACCTTATCGAATGGCAGATAGATTGATTAAAGGAACATTAAAATTCTTCATAGCTTGAAATTGTCTCAAGAATATTGTTTGGAATTGCTACCAAAACGAGATTGAACTAAGCTGAAGTCCTTGAAATCACTTTTTTGCTTATAACATACAAAACACCTACAACGTACAAGGTCATCGACCCGGTAGAGCTCTATCAAATCGTTGAAGTGATCCATATAGTCTTACAAATCAATCTTCCTATTGAAAGTGTTTATCGTAGAAAGTTTGAGTCTAACAAATAATACAGCAACTCGAACTTCTTCATTGAATAACGATTGACAATATCCATCCGCNCGTAGGGGAGCCCTTGGAATCTCCTGCTTTTTCGGCTCAAGTTGCTTTTCGGTCGGTTACTCATTCTTCCTCTTTTTTGATTTCTTATTATTATTACTATTGGTTATTGTGGCATCCTTGATTGTATCTTTTCTTCATTCCTTCTTCATCTAATGAAGATTTTTACGAGAAGATTCTACCCTTAGATGTTAATCAACTCTCCGATAGAAGTCTTCGAGAGTCCTACATTCTTACTCTAGTAATTCTTCCCAAAATTTAGTCTCTGGTCACACTCTTACCATCATCAAAGTTAGGACTTTTCTTTTAGGCAAGTTGTTGATTTTTACTAATTCTAAAGTGAAACAGTTGAGGTATGATCGCAAAGTTTCCTCTGAACCTTATCGAATGGCAGATAGATTGATTAAAGGAACATTAAAGTTCTTCATAGCTTGAAATTGTCTCAAGAATATTGTTTGGAATTGCTACCAAAATGAGATTGAACTAGGCTGAAGTCCTTGAAATCACTTTTTTGCTTATAACGTGCAAAACACCTACAACGTACAAGGTCATCGACCCGGTAGAGCTCTATCAAATCGTTGAAGTGATCCATGTAGTCTTACAAATCAATCTTCCTATTGAAAGTGTTTATCGTAGAAAGTTTGAGTCTAACAAATAATACAGCAACTCGAACTTCTTCATTGAATAACGATTGACAATATCCATCCGCGAACTCATTATCCTATCCAGCAAGTGCATCTAATACGATCCTCAAATTATGAACATCAATATTAGGAGGAAGAGCATTATCTTTTGCTGATGGTAAGAATCGTCTTTGGTCTCTATGACGTAAGACAGGTTGATCAAGCAAGGTCTATAGCTACCTTTGTGAAGATTCCACTGAAATAGTTTGACACGATGGAGTTCGGTCGTTATGATACAATGTGAATCGCTCATGACTACCTCTTTGACGTCGTTGCTCCAAGTGTTATCTTAGATCGGCAGAATTCTGCCTTAGCTCCCTACTTATCCTTTCAAAGACGTTCTTCGATTAACGATTCTGCTTGTTGCTTAGGTGATCACGATTGGTGGGAGCTCTCCTAGAGGGTTGTCCCCATTCACAATCTGTGCTGGAACTCCCTGTGCTAGACCCCTATAGTAATTCTACGACCTTGCCTTCTCCCTTAGAAGTACGATTTGTATGGCGCTCCTATTGAAATCTTAACTGATCACGATTTCTCACTTCTTGGATCTGAATCCCCTTTTCGGGTCGCCGAGTAGGACGATCTCTAGGGCGCTCTTATTGTGGTGGTGTCACTGCCTGTCTTTCAGTAAGTCTCCTCAAAGTATCATTGATTTGATTGGTAATTTGATGAAGGTTTACAAGAGCATCCTCCATGTAATCTTATCTCTGAAAAATATTTTCCTCAGGTGCAATCACGGTTGGTTGATCCTAAGCAGGATCGACCTATGCAATAATAGTACTTTAAGGTTGATTTTGGCTAACTCCAGTACTTTTGATGGTATTTTTAGTATTTGTCATTGTTGAATGGACGAGAATGACAAACTCTTTACTATAATAACCTGCCTTTTAGTGCTAATTATTGATGGAGATTTTGTCAACAATGAATTTTAAAATTTATAAGATGTGGCTTATGTGTGAAACAAATTGAAAAATAAAGTAAAGTAAAGAGACAATAATTTTATAGTACTTCAGTCCTAAAAAAGATGAGTCTACATCCACTATTCTTCACTATTTTCTATGGAATTACAAGAGTTTCTCTAAGTTTCAGGGTGAGAGCAAAAAGAGAATTACAGAGAGAGTATATAGTGAAGTGATTGTGAGATAAAAAATTATAAGACTGGATCCCCTTTATATAGGTGATGGTGGTTTTAGATTTCCCAGTTTTATGAATAAGAAACTACATAATAAAATACAATATAATATTAAGATTAGGTGATTACATAATAATGAGTAATTATCTTTTCTTCAATTAACTAGTTGCCTTCTTTAGGGATTAGACAGGTCAACTATTTGTAGTGGTCAAAAAACTACACAACAATCATCATATGAGGTTTTGTTCGTAAACGACATCTAGCTATTTCCTTTCAATCAAGAAACCATCACAAATTTGGTACTCGAATTGTATGATCTTGTTATAGAATGTCGCAATTTAATACTCAATTATACATAATCTTCTTACAACCTAGGAACCAAGAGGGGAAAAAAATATTTACGTTACATAATAATGTGACATTTGGAAAAAAAAAAAAAAAAAAGGGAAAAAAAGTTGAGAAAAAGCAGGGTCCTAAGTTTGAGACATTCTAAAATGTTGGTCATAATGGGTATTTATATCATTCTTGTCTTGGTTTAAAATAACCGAATAAGACTTGTTGAAGTTGGTTATGAAACGACAGGTCGTATATGTACAAATTCTGTTGTCGTTTGTTAAAAACTTTGGCTGTCGTTTTACTTTCACTAAAATGTGCCGTATGAAGTTGCGAAGCCAGATTGAGATCGAGTCCAAAGAAGAGGGAGAGGGCGTGAGAATGCGGAAGCTGAGCACAATCCTTAGGAAGGCTAAGAAAGCTGTTCAAGATTTCGACTTACTCGAAGCCTTGCAATCTGAGATTACACACGAGCTTTCCTCTAATCCCTTTCAGGTTCTCTTATTCTCTCTCTCTTATTATTCCAATATTTATTTATTTGCTTGGAACAAATCTTCCCCAACTCAGACCCAGAACGAAAAAATAAAATGAAAACTTTTTTTTTAAAATCTTGAATTCTTACATTTTTTTTTTTTTTGCTTGGTGGCCTTATGGGCTTAATTGAGGTGTCTTTTCTTTAAAAAAAAAAAAAAAAGTTTCAAGTCTCTTTATGGGCATCCATAATCAGATGTATGAAGATAAATGTATGCAAAATAAGTAAAGCTAGACTATTCAAATTGACTCATTTGAATTTCGCACATTTATTAAAAATTAAATGAAAATTTCACTGGATTGTGGGTCAGCAGGATGCAGATTATTTAGTCAAACAAAATCTGAACAGAGAATTTAATTGATAGGACATACATATCGTGAGTTTATAGTTTGCACATTTGGCCATGTTTACCACAAATGAGTGTGTTTTTACAAAAGCACACACAAACGTAATCTTAACTTTGGTATTTGATGTGGATTATTTTGATATGTTATGCTTGAAAAACTTGGAAGAAGTAAAACATTTCTATTTTGTGTGGTTCCCTTTGCTGGTTTTGTTGGAGAAAAAGAAACAAGAGCTTAAGCGTGTTGATTGTCCAAATACTTAATGGTATGATATGCAAATAGCATGGCTGTTAATGTTGAAAGTTTCTTTGTCTAAGTTGTCTATTTGTACATGGTCACGCACAGGACTTCGAAAGTGGTGCTTTGGGAAATTTTGTGGTGGAGTGGGACTCGTCGCAGTCTCAGGATGTGGTTCTTCGGAGGAAATGCAAGACAGGTGAGGAGGTTGCTGTGTCAGCCTTGTTGGGTCCAATGTCCTTGGAAAGTGCTGTTTCGGGCTTATCGGCCCCAGTGCCCTCTGGAAGGGAGACAGACGATGGTACGTTTCCGAGGGATGTGTTGATGAAGATATGTGTGAAGAAGCCTGGGTTGAGATCCGTGTTGCAGTTTGATTGTGAAATTTATAAGAAACGCAGCAATGGGTCTGGGTTCAACATCAATAACGCCTATTATCTTCAATCTTCAGCTGGGCCTGTTATCAGTAGTTCAGTCTACAGAGGCCCCATATTCAGGTAAAATGTTGTGGTGAAGAATCTCATATGTGTTGAATAAGTAAAACAAAAGTTGCATGTTTTTTGCTATTATTTTTCACGACTTCTTTTATTGTATGATGCTAGATGAAGGTAATAGAATGAACGTAGTGATGTTAGAACAATAGCCCCAGATACATAAGTGGGGTGAAAAGGAGTTCATTTGTTCTAATGTTTTCAGCTGATCCTTGTTCAGCCCTCAGTCTGTTATCTAGAAAGCTTCATTAGGATTTTGCTTTAAACTGCTTTCTCTAGGAGTTACAACTGTTAGGCATCTGAGGACCATGATATTTACAGCAGTCTGTACTTTTGACCTTAGGTATCTGGAAGAAATGTGGGTTCTCTCTAACGGGTGGCCTCAAGTGAGGCCCTCAAATGATGGAATTCTATAGATTCCCATACACGTGGGAAAAAGGCCATTATTCCACTAAAATCCACTCTTTCACAAAAGAAATATTTATATTTGATAGATCAAAACAAGGTAAATTAGTTGATTCAAAAAACCTTAAAAGTTGTGTGAATAGCCAAATACTCATCTCAGACTGTACACATATAATTGGATCCCCCTTCATTTTTTTTTCTATTTTCCTATTCTGATTCTATTTCTTAATTGAGTCCTTATGACTTTCTGGAGCCCAATGTGCATCGTGTATAGTTCGTCGGCATTAACTCTTTTAGTTTGGTTTTATTGACTTGGCTCATTCGCAAAATGGATCTTCAGAATGGGAGTATCATAATGAATCTCTCTAATTGTCTTCATCTATTGGTCAACTAAATCACTTCAACTGACTTGTTTAAAAAGATAATATTAATAAGTGAAGGAAAGTTTACTTAACTTATATTGTGTTGAATGATGAAACATTTTTCTTTTTTGTTTTATCATTTTCGGCAGTACTTTTCCTTGTTATTATATATCCTTGGTGGCTTGGAAGTAGCATACATTTTAACCTTTTCACTTATGGCAGTGATCTAGACCCTCAGCTACAAGATGCATTCAAGGACTACTTAGTATCCATGGGTATTGGAGAAAGCTTGACTAATTTCCTTCTCCTCCACATCCATAAAAAGGAGCATGCCCAATATGTGAACTGGTTAAAGGAACTCAATTCCTTTGTAACTGACGTTGAATGATGGTCAATGGCTGCTCGATTTTAGACTTTTCCATGCCTCTATTCTCTTTCACCCGTACACAACTAATTTTTTGTACGGAAGAAGTTGCAGGTAAAACATATAAATGTGGCTGATGACGTGTTGACCAGATTCAACCAAAACTTTGACTGTTAAACGCTATCAGTGATGATAGTTCCAACGGCTATAAATTTGGGTGACTATAGATAATCTTGACCAACTAGAATGGTCACAGAGAGCATAGTAAACGCCTGTAAATCTTTAGTTTCCATTGAAAATTATAACAGAGTCCCATTTATTGGCATTTAATACTATTACACGAACCAAAATATCTAACTTGTTTCGAAACGCCAAAGCCTTTTTTCACATTGAGTTAATTTGCAAATTATCTTGAGCCAATTTTAAATCATATTTTATGTATTGTTCTAAAATTTTCTAAGCCAAATTTGTATCAAATATTATCACGAGGAAAGTTTGTGAGTGAGTGTTCACTTTTTCATTGAATTTTTGATTGAGTTGGTGAGATTGTCATTAGAGTCCAAATAAAATGAAGCTAAGTATGATAGAATCAGAGTTAAAATTATTGTAAAAGTTTAGGTGACCTAAGAAGAATTTATTCTATTTGTAAAAGAGTAGGTAAGTCCACATTTTTAATTCGTTAGTAAATACGTGAAAGCTAGTAACACATAGAGCCACGGAAATAGGCAAATCGTCATGCTTATCTAATCATGTCAAAATTAAGTTTGTATTTTCTCTATTTTTACATTCTTTATTATATTGCAAACTATTCGATTAGTTATTTGATATATTATAAGCATGGTATTATTGTTCATCTAGATTAAAAGTTTCAAAATAATGATCTATAGTATTACATATTTGAAAAAATTCTTAAAAAGTTGAGAATTTCTAAATCTATCAACAATCTTACTTTGCATATTTATAAATTACAAGTTACTTAAATTGTAGTTTTACTCTCTGAAAAAATTACTATTTACCAAAACTTATATTTATCTTTTTAAAATTTTAGGAAAAAGAAAAATTCTGGGAAAAAGAAAAATATAAAGTGTTAATCATAAAATATAGCTTCGATAATGGTGATCATTTGAACAATACTTTTACTACTAATTGATTAGATTTTTTTGTATAAAAAAAATTAGAAAAAAAAAAAAGAAAGCAAGAACAAGATAGATTTGAGGTCATCACTTTTGATGGCTGTCATTATCTTTTTTTAAATGGGTTATGACAAATATACCAAAATTTGTACTAAATTTTTAATATCAACACATGTGACATTTGAGTTAGTACTATTTAATTTGGTATAGTATTTCGGGATGAGAACTCATACAACTCCTCCAAGATGAGTGATATACAAAGTCCATTTTATTAGTCTTGAAAGCTTTATATGGCGAAAAAAAAAAAAACTCTTAATTTACGCCATCATTGAATGAATAACCCTTTGAAATGAAAGGTACACCAAGGTTGAAGGATGAGATATAATTCAAGGAGGAGTATAAACCGGAATTTAAGTGAAAAAAATTAGATCTAATAGGATAGGAAAGAAGAGTAAAAGTATGTGTATATATGTGTGTGTATATATATATTTAAAATATAAAAAAATATGGGTATACTTGGAAAAATATAAAAAGTATATAGAAGAGCAATACACAAACAATTTTCTCCCAATGTGAAAAATACTATTACAATTTAAGCAATATGGAGATGTAGAGGAACCTAAAATTGAAAAATCTTCAAAATAAAAATAACAATATCAAATATAAGATTGAACAATAATATGATGACAAAGAGAAAACAAGAGCATTTTTTTGGCAAAACTTCTTCTATTAATAATACGTATAACAACTATAGCATATTCAAAATAAAGAAATTGTATCTAATCAAGATCATAAAAGCTCTAAATCTTAGTATTTTACTTGTTAAAAATATATTTCTCCAAGTATAATCATCACAAAGCATAAGAGAATTTCAAATCATTAAAGCATAATCGTGAAATAATTTTTTTATTATTATTCAAACTATATAGAGCATAAAAAAATGATGTATTCAAAAGAAATATGACCAATTTAGTACAAACAAATCATAAACATGCTTAACTAGAAGAAGTTAAGCTCCCTCTTAAACTTATAAAGGGTGTATACTTTGAACAATTATGCCAATGGACACCAATTATATTTTAAAAAATGATACCAAATTGATACCAATTAGAGCAATAGATACGACTAAAATAGAAGAAATAGAATGACCAAATTTGATATCAATTAACATATTTAATAAATCAAAGCACATTTTTCTCCTTTTGATATCATCAAAATGATTGTATAAATATGAATAATAAGATTGATACCAATTAAAAAATACAAAGTAAAAATATAAATAAGCAACTAATACTAAGTATTCAATCCAAAGATGACATATTGTCTAATTCAAAAACTATAAGAAATAGATGTTCAGAAAGAATAAAGCATAACAAAGCATGTTTTGAAAGATAATGAGAATCTTATGTGTGAAATTTATCAAACTTTTGTTCTCATAAATTCCATAGGATGAAAAAACATATGCAAATATTCAAAATAAAAAAGTTACAAAATATAAATATTGACTTTAAATAATATGTCATTTTGAGTTCAAATACATCACTAATATTGACAAAATAATTTAATTAATTATGCTGATATTTATCATGTAAAAACTATCAAGTATTTGCATAAATATAAGATTTTTAAGTGATATATATTGTGCAAGCAATTTGAATCACATATAAGCATTTAATGTTGATCAAAATTAAGCTTATAAATAAAAATTCAAATAATATCTGAAGAAAATAATTCAAAAATCATAGAAATTGCTTAAATACTCAACCTACTATGAGTTTTTGATATGCTGAAACTAACGAAGAGAAAGTGCTTTCCAAAGTACTTTTTTGGTAGACCGAAAAAGTTTTCGGTCTACTGAAAACTCTTTTTTTCGTAGTTTTGAAAAAAAATAGTTCGAAAAAGATAAAAACGATTAAACTAATAATGAAATCATTGAAAAATAATCAATTTTAAAGAATATGGAATACAAAACAAATAATATATAACTAAAATAACTCAAAATAATTCAACATAATTAACCATACCAATTTTTTTTTGTTTCGATGTCTTCATAGACTTTAAGTGCTCGAGCTCAAACTTATTTTTAAGAAGACATATTTTGGTTGGTTGATGAGGATTTCATCCTTCCAAAAACTCTTTATCCTCTTTGTGTTGAGGTTAGACTTAATTATTATCTTTTGATTTGTCTTTAAGCTCCAATCATTCAAGTTTTTCTCCATATCTACAACAATATTATCTATGCTTTTCTCCTTAGAGGAATCATTAGTTTCATCAAATATCACATGTATAGATTTATCTACTACTTAGTTCTTTTGTTGAAAATGCATTACTAGTATTAAAGTAATAAGGAAAAGTTCCAACATTGGATTTGGAAACAAAATTTTCAAGTTGCCTTTAGTTTTTAAAAACAAACAAAGTATTTGCATACAAAGACTTTAAAATAACTAATATTGGGTCTTTGTTCATTTCAAAACTCATAATAGTATTTTATTCAAAATAAGCTTAATCAATACTTAGTATTTTATTCAAAATAAATTTAATCAATACTTAGTTTAAACATCACAAATAGTATTGACAATTTTAGCCTAAAAGTATTTTAGTAAAATAATTTTTGAGATACTTTTGTTTTATAAAAGGTTTGTATCTTACACCTCTTTTGTCAAAAACACATCTTTGTTCACTAAGTGTTGAATTAAAATTCTTCTTTCTATTTATGAAATTGTGAATAATGTTGTTTAAATCTAAAACTTTTTCATTTAAGGAAGCATTTTCATGTTTTAAAGATACACATATATCATAAGTCAAAATAATTTCCTTTTCTTTTGAAAATTTCTGAAGTTCTTTTGATAAAAGAGAATTTCTTCTTGAGAGCACTATTTTTCAAAATAGGTAATCTGGAGCTATCATGCAAAACATTAAAATCATCAAGTAGCTTATTATATAATAACTCTTCTTCATCACTTTCATTGTCAAAATCACTACTATCATCACTATCATCAAGAAAATCATCACGTAAGTCATTATTGAGTTCAAGAGAGTTTACCTTATTATTGATTGCCATGAAATGCATGTTATCTTTTTGAACTCCTTCATTGCTTTCTTTCATGAAGATCTCATGTGTCATGAGTGAACCTATGAGTTCTTCTAGAAGAAGATTGGTGAGATCCTTTGCTTCTTAAATTGCCATCACTTTGCTTCTACATATTCTAAGAAGACTCCTAAGCACTTTGTTCACCAAATCTATCTTAGAAAATAATTTTCCAAGATTATTGAGAAAGAGTTAATAATAGTAGTGAATCTAGAAAATATTTTTGTAATAGTCTCATCTTTATGCATTTTAAATAATTCATATTATTGAGTAAGAATATTAATTTTTGTCTCTTTCATAGAATTTATGCCTTAATATGACACTTCGAGCATATTCCATATTTTATAAGTATTTGTGGCTTTTTCAATATTATTAAATTTATTTCTATCTATACCACAAATCAAAAGATGCATAACTCTACCGTTCTTTGAAAAAACAATTTTATTATTTACATCATATTCATCAATTTATTTATCAACAAACTTATTACCAACCTTTTTCTTAAAAACAAAAGGACTTTAGTAATAATATGCCATAAATCAAAATATAAAAATTGTAGATATGTAAGCATCCTACCTTTCTAATAATTAAAATCGATTCCATTGAAAAATGGTACTCTGGATAAAAATCCCTCATTTGAAAGATTTTGAAAATTGTTTGGGTTAGTTATCTCAGGACGGTTAAGTTTTTAAAATTTGAGCACCAAACTCTTGTACCAATTATTAGCCTAAGATTGACTACCCAAGAAGAGAGTAAATTAGGTTTTAAAACTTTTTAAGAAATTTTTTACATGTGTAAAACCATAGACTACTATTCTGAAACTTTTAAACTAAATAAAAAATAATACCAAATATATAACAATAGTACCAAGTCAATTAAGCACAATAAATATCAAACATACAATCAAATGGTTTGCAAGAAAGTAAAGAATGTAGGAATAAAAAAAAATACAAACTCAATTTATACGAGGTTTGACAAACACGATGATTTGTCTATATCTCTGGTTCTCGGCAACTTGTTTTGAGTTTTTTACTCTCAGACCAAGATTATGGGTTTGACCGGCCCTTGTACAAATGGAGTGAATTCTTCTTAGGCTCACCCAACCTTTACAATATTCTTGACTTCGGTTCTATCACGTCTAACTTTAGACTATTTTGACTCTGGTGTCAATCCTTGTCTATACAGATTATTTAGACAATGGTGCTAATCTCACTAACTCATGAGTTGTTTAAACTTTGGTGATAACCTCACCTACACTCGGTTGTTTACCTCCGATGCAAGCCACCTAAATCGAGTTGTTTAAACTCCGGTGGCAACCTCATCTATGCAATTACAATTTTGTTTTTGTTGAATCTCTCAACTAGAATCGCTCTCTAATGAAAGTATTTGATAAAAGGTAAGCTTAGACAGAATAGATATAAATATAAGATATGATCTAGTTTGGCTTAAGTGACTTTTGTAAAAAAGTGAATTTAAAAGTTTAGATCATAAAAATTAATTTGAACAATATGAATTTATGGTATGAGCAATGTAAAGATATTCAAAAATTATTTTAAGTATTAAAAAACCTTCTATTTATAGACTTGAATGAAAACTAGTCGTTTTAGAACATTTGAAAGATAATTTGTCATTTTTAGTTGACCAAAAATGGACTTTCGGTCGATCAAAAATACTAGCCGTTGAAAGTGCGGTTCTAACAGTCGAATTTGAAAATCTGTTAAAAAATGGACAGAGAATTGGTTTGCTAAAAATATCCGAGAGCAATTTTTTATTTTTATTTTAAGTCTTTTTCAATTCTTTTCAATTGTGACTTCATAAATTAATTTTTTACATAATATAGAAATTATAAAAATTTATAAATCAATTTAAAAGCTTGTGTAAAATAAATTCCTAATTTTAATTAGAGATAAGTAAATTTGACTGTGTTGGTTTGAAAATTTTCAATTTTATAAAAAATTTGAGCCATTAAGATCATATTGTATGTAAACATATATTCAAATACAAGAACTAAATAATTAACTTTTGCTAATCCATCTTCAAGTTTGATTCTAATAAATCCAATATGCATCCATCTTCAAGTTTGATTCCTTGATGAACTTGAGTTAGAACTTTTAAAACTATTTACTATACACTCAAGTTAAGTCATTAATTCTAAATCAAATATTCGTTATTTTTAAAACAAAAATGAGTAAAATTGAAATTTTAATTTCTCAACAATATTAGCTTTCTAGGCTTAAAGTTCATGCACATCAATTTGTGTTAGATGGGTTTCACCAATGTCAATGTGTCATGCAATGCCATCTGAGTTAATATTTCGTAATCTTTTTTTTCAAGATGCCTAGCACTGCTCTTAAAGAAGAGGTCAAATAAAAAGAGAAAACCTATACATTTGAAATTTAAAAAGAAAAACTAATAGCCAGCATCTGTGCGAGTTGTCCAAGATTTCTCTCAACCATGAATCATCTCAATTATGCTTGTGAGTTTTCGTAATTGCACTTATTATTCTTTAAGGAAAATATATTCAGATCTAAGTCCGGACATGGTTTGGCCCTAAACTAAGTTTTTAATTAAAAATAATATTTTTCAATTTTTTTTTCTAGAAAATGGGCTTTACAAACTAGGCTGGAGGGCCAATACCTATTGCTCAGCCCCTAGGGCCGACTCCATTTTTCACCTCTATTTCAATGCAAGTGGAAGAAAGTTATGCAGGAATTCGAGGAGTGGTTCATGATTAATATGTCAGTGTCCTCACTTGTTGGGCATTAAAAATAGCCAGTCTCTTTCTCCAATTGGTGAATTTTTAACTCTTAGTGAAGGACTACGAATCTGTATGACCAACCAGTTGGAGATTGCAAAGATCAAGTCTAAGGCACTGTATGCAATTAACTCTATTAATAATTCTCATTTAATTTTACTGTAGATTCTATTATTTATGATAATTATTCTTATATTTCTTTGGTACGTAATGACTCATCTCATTATATTTCTTGCTAAGAGAATATGGTGGTCTATTCTCTAGCTTCTCTTACATTACACCAACCTAAGGATAGAGTGTGGTTGAATTATTCACCATACTTTATTTCAAATTACCTAATTGTAGATTTACAATAATGAGAACCTACTTCATTATTTTTTTCAAAAAAAAAAAATAGGAAAAGCAATTTGTAGGAGAGAATTTTTTTTTTTCCTTATATAGCGCTTATCTGAGAATAACATTCAAAGCCAATATAATCTATTATTATTCAGAGTTAACCTAATCTATTATGGACTTTCTAATTGTGCCTTGTTACATGTTGGTGATTGTGATCTTAAATTCTTACCGCTTTCTGCTAATTAAAAACAAAGATCAAAAGTGAGAATATAAATAAATATTAAACCAAAAAAGAAAAAAGAATTTAACTTACGTAATGGAACAAATATAATATAGCCCGGGAGCTAGAACTACTAGTCTGGCCATCAAACTTAATGACTAATAACTCTTTTGAAGAAAATGACAATTCCTCAATGGTGTAAAGGAACCCATCGTCATCATAAGCAACTAAATTGTTCTTGAACTACTCGGAGGCACAATATATATTTTTAAACTGAGCAATTACCTTTCTTTTACTCTTGATCGATTTCACTTTAAGTTCCTCGATATATATAAAAAGAAAAATAACAACTATATAAAATAAAAGTAACAAGAAAGAAATAAAATTTCTGTACAAAGCCGATCAACATAACTCAAAGAAGATATAAATCAGAGCTGGGAAAAAAAAATCAATATAATAAGAAGTATTATATATCTTGAAACAATGAAGATCGTTATTCACTACTTCAGTGGCAAAGTGATATAACAAAACACTTTTACACTTCACAGCACAAAGGTGAAGTTGCCGTAATATGTGACATAATATAAGGGAGATGGTAAAGTAAGCTGCCAAGGTGACGTCAAAGCAGATTCCCCAACTGATGGCGAAATAGCCAAAGTCACCGGTGGAGATAGCTGTCATCAAATATCCTAAGCCAATGGCGAACTAGCCGAAGTCATAGGTGGCGACGACGATGGTCTTACTATAGCCAGAATTCAGTCCATGACCAAAGCCACGACTAGATGTTTGAAAAACACAGAGAAAAGAAAATGAGAGAGAGAGAGAGAGAGAGGAGAGGGAAAAATGAGTGAACCTTGGGTTTTGACTCGAGTAGTACCAGAGCTTGGTACTTAAGTTATAAGACTATAGAAGACGCATGGTTTTTGAAACAGGTACTTGGAATGGATTATAGAGTTTAACATGTAGGCTAGAAGTTAAAGCTATAAAAATGGGTAGGGCTAAACAAGTCGGGCTATCCTAAACTCTTTTAATGGTTATGTTCTGACCCTAAGGGCAAGAGCCAAACTGGGCTATAAGTATGAGCCCGTCGGACTAGTCCGATAGGACTTTTATAAAAAAGAAAATTTGAAAAAAAAAAGATTTTTTTAATAAAAATTTTGATTCGAACCACATCTAGCCCAATCTATTAGAGTTTAGGACCAGGTTGTGCTAGCCTAGATGGCAACAAGACCGGCCTAGACCTCAATAAAAATATCTAGGTAAGACGGTACATTTAACAAAAATAGATATAAATCAAAGATAGAAAATATATCAATAGAATAAGATGATATAAATCAGAGATAGAAAACAAAATTAAAGAATATATAAATCAAAAATGGAAAAACAAATCAACAAAATAAGAAGACCTTGTAATAATGAATACACTTCTTCGTCACTTCTTCATCACCTTGTAACATTAACCAATATTCTCCCTAAGAGTTGCCAACTTCGAGGGCTTTTTAAGTGGCAGAATCAACAATGCTGACAGACCACATCAACATTTTTAGCACTCTATTTTCACAGCTCACAGCAATGGAGCATAAAATAGAAGATAATAAACGTGCAGAAATCTTACTTCAAAGTCTATTTGATCTGTATGATAAACTTATCATAAATATGACTAGCAATACTACAACTCTAGTTTTCAATGATCCTATAGTTGTTGTTCTCGTTGAAGAAAATCAGCATAAGAACAAAGAAGACAAATTGGTAAGTTTACAGTAAGCACATCAAAAGGAAGTGTCGGCAATTCAAGAAGAATAAAGATTCTAGAAGGAAGGACTCCGAGTCTTTAGAAAAAAGCGAGTTGTAATCTCACTTTCATAGTGAAATTCTTTACAGACTTGTCCGTAAAAGTAGCCTAAATTAAGTAAATCACATTAAATCTTTTATTTACTTTATTTTTTTCATTTTACTTAAATTTTATCATCTCTTATTTTAATTGTATATTGTTGCTCGTGCAAAACCAATCTTCTAACATTTTGCGCTTTGAAATGCACACAGAAACATATTTTTGTTAAATGTTTTGAATATTCTATTCTCTTCGTAAGTCCTTCTCCTGTTGAGATCGCACTTAATTACCATGAACAATGACCAAATCATTTATCATTTTGGACTATTATATATTTGTGTTATCTTTTGTACCGTGCATTCTTGAATGGCGACACGAATTACGAATAATTGATATTATCTGGTAAATTGAATGTAACACTAGCTAATTGGTCGACAGTGGCCGTAACAGAATTAGTACTATCGTTAGTACATCTGTACCTTTATATAAATATCTACATATTCTCGTACATGCAATGTGTTTTTTTAAATTAAAAAAAAATGGATTTGTCTATATAACTAAATATACTTGCAAATTAAGATCTGTTATATATATTAAATTACACCAGTCTTTCCCAAAAATAAAAAAAAAAAAAATCATTTTCCTAATATATTCCAATTAATATTTTTGTTAAGAAGTAGCTATGGGCAATATATGCCCAAGAAAGTCCAATAATAAAACAAGCATAACAACAGGCCCCAAGGCATATTTAGTCTACATACATATCGTATCCACAGCATGGGATTCCCTTATCTGATCTCTGCAATTTGCATAGCCTTTTCTCAACTCCACTCCACGTCATGTTAAATATCCTAGTTGTCTTCTGCATATGCGTATCCACATGCATGAATGCATGAAAATAAAATAAATACGATATTTGTGCTACTTTTCATTTTATATATTAGATGCGGCTGCCATAGATAGATACATCTCTATTATTTATGATCCAATTAATGCAACAAATAAACCGATATAGTATTTTCATTAATATGCCTTTCTTGTCTTTTTGTATACTAGCTGGCTAGTGTTATGACCATAATTACAAAAGGAAGTTGCTGATCTTCTCCTTTACTCCGAAAGTTTGTAACTTAAAATTAGTATGTTGTTTCCCCTGTTTTTCAATTTCCACCGATTTGACTATAATATTAATTTATACTATAACTTTTTTATTTTTTTTTTCCCTTTTGCTTGGGATTATTATGTTAATTTTTAAGGATTAAAAGTTGACTGCTTGATAGTGATGCCCATAAAAAAATTATAAACATAATAAAAGGAAAAGACCCGCCGCTGATTCTCTCGGACGGCATCTCTCATACATATTGAAAAGCAGTAAATTTTTATCTTTATTTTTAGCTATTTGCTCTGTATTGAAAAGTCAAAATTGAAGATCTAAAACTAACATATTCAATAGACACTTGGTAAATGGTACCGTGCCGACTAAGGCCGGAGCCGGCGGAGATTTTTTTTTCCCTCCGATTTGGACAAAATCTGTTTCAAGTAGGTGGTTTTCAAAAAGGTGGTTTTTTTCATGAATACTGGGATTATTCTTTTTTATAATCTCCGTCTTATTGTATAATACTTGGTACTTCATTATAATATATATTTCATATTGCATAGCATTGGAAGTTAGTAAATACAATGAATTAAGTATTTTTCTTCTTTCTTTTATGCACGCCCCACCAAAAAAAAGTTTAAAATTTGAAAAAAATTATATATAAATACATAGGGCACCAATTTAGTAATTTTTTTTTGTTTTATTTATATATAGGTATTAATTTGGCTAGTGAAAATATATTATACATATTTTTTATATTAAAATCAAAAAAAAAATATTAATAATATATATCTTTTCATACTCCTCATAATAATCGTTGAATCAATCTTAAATGATGATATGATATAACGGCTAAAACTATACATATGTAAAAATAAATATCTATTGGATTGGATTAGCAACCATATATATAATTGGCAACAATGACATGGATTCTCGTATTATTTCATTTTTATCATTCAATGTAGTACGTGATATTGTAATAATTCATCATTAAATATCGGGATTATAGCTTTTTGAAAAAACGCCTATATTGTCACTTTTGTTTCCTCTTTGCACCCTCATTGAATAACTAATTAATAACAAAAATAACTTTATATAAAATGAAATAAATAGCCACATATCTTATTAAGTAACTAGAATATTTTTTTTTCCTCAATGAACTCCTCTTTCTTAGCACCCTCCCAAAGGCTCAATGTCTCAAACATATTTGATTAAAATCAATCATAACTTAGAAAAATCAAACTGATCTCTTCACTAATCTTCTCAGACTTTTTCTTTTTTATCCCATCACCATTTATTTTTCTGGGTTGTATTTGTTTGGTTACAGGATTTGAATAAGGGTAATTTTGTCTTTTCATACATTAATTTTGACTAAATTAGATAAGAGAGATGAAACTAAGTGTATCAATTTACTAATCCAATGAAATTTATATATTTTGTTTATTCATGAAAACCAAGCGAAGAAATTAAGCGTTTCACCTAAATCTATGGGATGCATACCTTTGTAATTGTCCTTTACTCTTAATATACTTGTGAAAACTCTGATTAACCAAATGAAATATGACTCACATGCCAAATTAGGTGGTATTAGAGAACCGGGTTAATAAGCATGGAACTTAGCATTTAAACATTAGTTCATGAGAACGCTATACTATAAAATGGAAAACAAATAATTCATGGTGAATATTTCTTAATCATTGGTTTTCCATGTCATAATTTTTCTTACACAATTTGTTGTTTCAAACAGGACTATTTAGTGATAATATGTTCTTTATCATACCCCGCTCTCCCAACNGGGCTTTTTAAGTGGCAGAATCAACAATGCTGACAGACCACATCAACATTTTTAGCACTCTATTTTCACAGTTCACAATAATGGAGCATAAAATAGAAGATAATAAACGTGCAGAAATCTTACTTCAAAGTCTATTTGATCTGTATGATAAACTTATCATAAATATGACTAGCAATACTACAACTCTAGTTTTCAATGATCTTATAGTTGTTGTTCTCATTGAAGAAAATCAGCATAAGAACAAAGAAGACAAATTGGTAAGTTTACAGTAAGCACATCAAAAGGAAGTGTCGGCAATTCAAGAAGAATAAAGATTCTAGAAGGAAGGACTCCGAGTCATCAAATGCTCAAGGGAATGTAGCAACTACTTCAGATAATAGAGAAATATTATACAGCGAAGCAACAACAGTTTCTAAGGACAGAAGACAGCTCATTGATATTTGGTTAGTAGATTCGGAAGTAACATGGTACATGACTTCTCACAGAGAGTGGTTTCACATATATGAATATGTCTCTAGAGGATTTGTATTCATAGATAACGATCATACCTTAGAAATTGCTAGGATTGGTAACATTAAGATGAAAATATATGATAACAATGTTTGTACTATCCAAGAGGGGCAACATATGAAGGGCTTGAAGAAAAATCTATTGTGTTTAAGATAATTAGATAATCTTAGTTACAAAACTCGTGTCGAGAATAAGATCATAAAGATCATGAATAGTGCACTTATAGTAGCAAAGTTAGAGAAGATCGCAACGAATCTGTACATACTTAAAGGAGATACACTGATGGAAGCGGAGACATCAATTGCTTTAACAAATTCTGGAGAAGAATCAATGATGATATGGCATCGTAAACTCAGCCATATGTTGAAATAAGGCTCAAAGATTTTTTCTGAACGAAGTTTACTTTCTGGTCTCACAAAGATAGATTTACCTTTTTGTGAGCATTGTGTCATAAGTAAGCAGCATAGATTAAAGTTTAGTACATCCAACTCTAGAAGTAAAAAAGTTCTAGACTTGGTCACTCTGATATTTGGCAAGGACTAGTGATGTCCTTAGAAGGAGCTAAATACTTTGTATCTTTTATTGATGATCACTCCAGGAGATATTGGATGTATCCTATCAAGAGGAAGGCAAATGTGTTTTCACTCTTCCAAATATTTAAAGCACAGGTAGAGCTTGAATCTGGAGAGAAGATCAAGTGTTTAAGAGTAGACAATAGAGGAGAATATACAATCAATGAATATGATAACTTCTGTCAATAAGAAGGTATCAAGAGCTAGTTCACAATGGCATACACTCTTTAATAAAATAGAGTAGCAGAGTGGATGAATAGAACTTTGTTAGAAATGACAAGAACAATATTGAGAGCTACAAGTCTACCTAAGATATTTTGGTTAGAAGCAGTTAAAACTGCCTATTATTTGATCAATCAGTCTCCATCAATAGTAATTGATCTAAAGACATCCATGGAGATGTGGACTAGTAAACTAGCTGATTATTCTCACTTACATATATTTGGAAGTCTTGTGTACATAATGTACAATACTCAAGAAATCACAAAACTGGATTCAAAGTCTAAAAGGTGTGTATTATTGGGATATACTGATGGAGTCAAGGGGTATCACTTCTGGGATCCCAATACCCATAAGGTTGTCATCAATAGAGATATAATATTTGCAGAGAATAAACTACAAGAAAAGAGAGATGATAGTAGACTAGAAACTACTACTGTTCAGGTAGAAAAGAATGTTGAAGATTCAGATTCTTCTGAAGTAACACTAAAGCATGAAGTAGAAGAACCAGTCAAGGGAGAGGCTTATAAAGTCTGTCGGTCAACTCGTGAGAGAAGATCACTAGTATGGCACTCAGATTATATCACTGAGGATAATAATATTGTATACTACCTTCTAGCAGAGAATGGAGAGTCAATAACTTTCCATGAGGCTACCAAAAGCCTGGATGTATCCCTATGGATGATAGCAATACACGAAGAGATTGAAACTTTTAACAAAAACAAGACATGAGATCTTGTTTCGTTACCACAAGGAGGGAAGGTCATTAGAAATAAATGGGTCTACAAAATCAAGTGTGATAGCAATGATCAAGTGGAGCGGTATCATTCCAGATTAGTGGTAAAGAGATATACTTAGAAAGAAGGTATTGACTTCAACAAGATATTTTTATCTATAGTTCGACTGACAACAGTTAGAATAGTTCTAGTGATGTGTGCTAAATTTGATCTACATCTAGAGCAGCTAGATATGAAAACTGCTTTTCTTTATGGAGAACTTGAAGAAGAAATTTATATGTTCCAACCAGAAAATTTTGCTAAAACAAGTAAGAAGAACTTGGTTTACTGGTTGAATAAATCTCTATACAGTCTCAAACATACATCAGATGTTGGTATAAGAGATTTAATTCTTTTATTATGAGCATTCAATACAATAGACTCAGTTCAAACCACTGCATATATTTCAGAAGGTTTAATGAAGATAATAATTTCATTATCTTATTGTTGTATGTGGATGACATGTTAGTATCAGGACACAATAAAGGTAGAGTCTAAGAATTGAAGGCACAATTGGCTGGTGAATTTGATATGAAAGATTTGGGACCAGTAACCAAATTCTAGGGATGCAAATTCACCGAAACAGAGCTAACAAGAAGATTTGGCTTTCTCAAAAGAATTATCTGAATAAAATCTTGCGACGCTGTAATATGAAAGATTGTAATTCAATTTCTACCCCACTTTCTATTAACTTTAAGTTATCTTTTGAGATGTGTCCTAGCAATGAAGCATAAATGATGGAGATATCTCGAGTACCATATGCATCAGCGATAGGAAACCTTATGTTCATTATGATATGTATAAGACCAGATATTAAATAAGTAGTGGGAACGGTTAGTCAGTATATGGCGAATTTTGGTAGAGAGGATTAGATTATTATGAAGAGAATTCTGAGATACATCAAAGGAACCTCATATACTACGTTATGTTATAGAGGATCAGAATTTATTGTTAGAGGATATATTGATTCAAATTTTGTAGGTATCTTGACAAACAAAAATCTAGTACATGTTATATATTTACTCTTATAGAAGGAGCTATAAGCTGGATTTCGAAACTGCAAATAATTGTGGCTTTATCTATAACAGAAGCAGAATACATGGTGGCTACATAAGCTTACAAAGAGACTATTTGGCTTCAAAGATTATTAAAAAAGTTCGGGTACAAATAAGAAAAGATTCTTCTATTTTATGACAGTCAAAGTGCCTTGCACATTACAAAGAATCCAACATTTCATTCCAGGACAAAGCACATAGGTGTTTAATATTATTTTGTTCGAGAAATAGTAGAAGATGGAAGTGTGGACATGAAGAAGATTCACACTAGAGAGAACCTAGTAGATGTTGTAACTAAATTAATCAACACTGACAAATTTCAATGGTGTAGATCCTCATATAGTCTAGCAAATATGTAAGCAGCATGAAAAATTGATAAGCGAAGAATACAGAAAATTACCAAGTGTGAAGACATGATTAAAGTCATGTCTTCAAATTGGAGAATGTTGAACAAATCAACAATTGTGGCACCGTCAACTACATTATTGAAGTTGTTATTCACATTACAGGAAGAAAAAAAAATGCTCACTAACTAGCCGTAATAGCAATAGCGAAAATGACAGCCGTATAGTAATAGTAAAAGGTAGAATTCTCACTTTTTCATATCACCTTTCAAATTCTATAAATACGGGGATTTCATCACTTGTTTTGTATCCCATTCTATAATCATTTTCCTTTCTAAGAGAGAATTTAAGTATAGGAATTCCTCTTAGTATCCCACTTGTTTTCTCCTAAATTGTTTAGAGATGGTATTTTTTTCTATTTTAAGAGAAATAAGTTCATTTATTCTCTCTTTGTATTTAGAGAAAAGTGAGTTGTAATCTCGTTTTCATAGTAAAATTCTTTACAGACTTGTCCGTGAACGTAATCTAAATTAATTAAACCACATTAAATCTTTTATTTGCTTTATTTTTTTCATTTTACTTAAATTTTATCTTTGAAATGCATACAGAAACATATTTTTGTTAAATGTTTTGAATATTCTATTCTCTTCGTAAGTCCTTCTCCTATTGAGATCTCACTTAATTACCATGAACAATGACCAAATCATTTATCATTTTGGACTATTATATATTTGTGTTATCTTTTGTACCGTGCATTCTTGAATGGCGAC